>RQOL01000658.1:2362562-2707562 GCA_013076295.1 Sanderia malayensis | reverse complement strand
TCATACTGCAGAAATTTCAGAACTAATACCTTGTTATACCCCACCCAACACCAACCACACAAAGTAGAAATGTAAGCAGCAACACAAGTGTGAAAATGTAATTTGATCTTGCTCCTTGATATGGTTTTGTGGATTGCTTACAATTGAACATCAGACTGATCTGAAATAAAATATAGCTATAATTAGCTTAACAAATACATAAAAAAGAAATATAGATTGTATAAAGGTCAATTCTTTTAATCAACAAATTACCTTTTTAACATAGAAAACAATAAAAAGTTTGATGATGCCAATAACAGGAATAAGTGGGCAGAAGAATGTACCAATCCTAAGAATAAAAACATTGGCACTGTGTAGATATAATGTGACCAATTTAGTTAATAACATGAAGCACCACAAGGCCACTAAAATACAAAAATATCTAGATAACTTACCAAATCAATGCTTGGCCATAAATAAGATCCAAAACATTTTTAGGGATTTGGAATTCTTGCATTCCAATTTTTTCACCAATCTTACAACCACAATTTAGGTACAATGCAATGTATCTGTTCAAAGAAAAAAATTATTAAAAAAATAAAATGTATGATAAATACAACGGAAAAAAAATTATTTTTATGCCTAAATTATAACTCACTTTCTCGATGTTTCAGCAATAACTGTTGTTCCAACAATTACAAAGAAATCGACCAATATCAAATTATACATTTGTGCTCCAATTTGATTTTCCCAGCACTAGAAATGACAAGAATAACAATATTGCACATTGAGAGCTAATTCAATATTGGAATACACATATTATATAACAAACTACCTACCTGGTCACATGCATGTGAACTGAACTTTGTATAAAGAACAATTACAAGAACAGCAACAGAAGCAAGTTTGAGAAGCACAGCTCTAGAATAAAAGAAAACACAAGATTGATCACATTAGATCCTATTCATTACACATATCTATTATCAATGGGTCATTAAAACAAAATTAAAAAGTTAAAATATAATAACTTTAAACCTCCAAAGCTTCATGGCAACTTCAACACGAGGACTCCAGTCTTCAAGCTCAGTTAACACTTCAAAAATTAAAGGCAACGTCAAATTCAATGCAGTAATTGTAAGTGAAGAAGCCCATCTCCGTAACACATCAATGAATGCACTTCCAGCTGTATATTCCTATATATTAAAACACAACAAGTCAAAAGTAAAACATATTAATAAAAATTTCATCACAAATTATGATTTATAGAATAGCATAGGAAATTAATTACCATAGAAACTCCAACAGAAAGATAGATAGCATACACACTGCCACCCAATAAACCAAGGACCATTAGACTAACAAATATGCGAAGGGAATAAATCTGACATTTTTTCATCCTTGTGCGATTTCGAACGCGGTCTCTTCTCTTTGCTTCAGCAAGTTCAGCCTAAATATAAATATAAAATATATTATTGTATCCCATTGAAGCAAGCAAAGAGCTGTTACTAACAAGAACAAAACAGCGTGTATCTGTTATGTACCTCAAGATCTTGATGGATATTCTTCTTTTTCAAATCAGCTGCCTTTTTATTAGTTATACAATAATCCCAGCTTGCAAAAATTTTATTGCAGTAGGAATAAAACAATCCACCACTGTCAATGATACTTTCTGAGAAACCCTGAGAGAAACTAAATTAATAAAAAATATAATAAATGACATGCCATCACCATGTAGTCAAAACCTTATGTAAATAAATATTGAGGGCTGTTTGTTATAAACATCTGGCTTGAGATAGCTGCATATCTTGGCTCTAAATAGTTCTATAGTCTATCTATCAAACACTGTACAGAAATCAGTAATGGATATTACACAAATCTGGTTGTTCAGCATGGGCGTTCTACAAGCTTCAACTTTAAGTAATAATTCAACTCAAAATTGCCCCACATATATCAGTTGTTAAGCACCAGGGAGTGTAAATCACTGAAAACAAGTTGACTTACTTCATAACCAATAACAAAAGGCTGACAATGAAATAGCTTCCTCCAACCAACATATATGCAAGAGGCATATTATATAGTATATTATCTTTGCTCTTCAAATTGGCACTGGCATAATTACTATAAAACATGACTGTGGTATTGATGTAGCCCTACAATAAAGAACAAACTCTGTTTGAGCAAATATAATCAAAGAATGAAATACTCCAATACTACGTTATTTGTAATTACTCCAATGCTAAAATTACTACGTTATTTGTATGCATAAAATACATATTAAAAGGTTTTTTACCTGACCAGTAAAGAAATCTAATATTTCATCAGTAGTGGATTTTTTAGTTGCAGTAGTCATCCCAGTAGAGGATGAATTTGTTGAATTCAGAGAAGGGGCTACTGTTGCGTTTACTGTGATATTTGGTGTCACAGCTGCAAATATATCATACTGTGCCGCAATTTGTGGTACAGTTAAAAAACTGAACACAAGAACAAATATGATTATATTCAACAGAAACAAGGACTTCAAAAACAAGAAGTATGATAAGACACCATTTCCAAAATTGCCTAAAATAAATAAATATTGTTAAATTCAAGAAATAAATCAACCTAAATCAAAATGAAATGATATCCACAAGTTTTGTTAACAGCACAAACCTTCAATTTCCTTCACATGTCCACGCCACAGTTCAAGATTGTAAAAAAACTCTTTGGTTCTTGACGTAAAAAGAGCCCATTTCTAAAAATTAAAAAAATAAATATCACTGACTATCCTATTGAATTAATACCAATTTTATAACAATGAAAAAAATAATTTACCATTCCAAGTTTCAACTTTAGTGCCTTCCAGCAAGACAGTCCTCTTTTTGAAGCAACTGTTTTCCTGTGATGTAAATCTCTGCAAAAGATTCATGAAGAAAATTAGCTATGTAGTTCAACTCTTAATTAAATAACAAAACATAATGTTTAGAATTTACAATAACAACAGGTCATTGGATCAATGTTATTGGTGTTGTCACTGGACTGTGTGACACGTGTAGTTAAACATTGCAACAGGTCATATTCACAATTCAAAGTTGGGTAGGGCAGAATGAGGAGAGACAGATGAACCAAGTACCCACCTTACTGATCTTCTTTCAGCCAATGGTACTGGCATGGCTCTAATTTTATCAATATTTCTTGATTCTGCTAATGGATCTTGAGAGCTGTCTTCCAAATCTATCATTTCCATTGCCCCACTGTTCATATCATTATTTGACATGTTATGACGAATATAACTTTTGCCTCTTCTAAAACTCATTGCAGATCTTGATTCTCTGCTTGGTAAATCATCAAACATTTGAGATGGGCCGGCTTGTACCTCATCGGGATCATCATCTTCTTCAAGTAGGAAAGGGGAAAATAAATATAAAAGTTAAACATAAATTCACAAGCCTCATTTTATCTTATCGGGTCGACTGCGGCCGGAACCACTGCATGATTAATTAATTATAGCCAAATTATGCTCGTGTTTTATCTACTTAATTAATCTTTAATCGCTTATACTTTTACAAAAGTCGGGCAATTTAATTCTAACCAAAATTTAAACTAACAACGTTTAACATGAAAAATTACCCCGAATTCTTTCAAGCTCTATCTCAGTTTGACTTGGATGTTCCGGACTGACTTTTCCAAAATTCGCCATGGCGTTAAAAACTCCTTCAACTCAGATTTGCAAATTTTGCGGCCTAATGTCGCGAGATTCTGTCTTGGCTTCAGTCAGAAAATACGAGATCGGAAGTATTATTTGTCTTTATTTACTTGAAATAAATTCCAATCGATTAATATCCCAGATTATGCATAGCCATGGTTAAAGATGCATACCTTGAACCGTTTACAATGCTAATTAATTAAATGGAAACAACTGTGAAGTGAAACAAACATTAAAGTTATAATTATGCCTACGCCATTGCATTTTCGAGTTCGACAATTTCCTCCACGCACCACAGCGTATCCTGGGATACAACAAAGTACACAAGAGAAAAAGAAATGCGATATCAGGAAATAAAGGAAAACGCGGAAATAAATGTCAATCATTCATACAAATAAGGAAGGAGTTGAAAAATAAGTAATTGGTTGTGATTTGCATTTCCCGTGCTGAAATAATCTACTATTTAGTAGTCACGTTACATAATATGAGATGTTGTTTGTGATGCGTATAATAAAGATATAATGTAATAATATAGTCCATTGAAATGTGAAGCGCTTCGTCAATCATTCTTTGGTTTCAATTTCACCTTCTCATTTTTCGCTCTTTTTTTCATGATTTTATAAAACAATGATGACCAAATACAGTTGAGTATTATTGCAATATTTGACTTGAAATCCGCTAATATAACTTGTTCTTGCCTTGTCTCCACTGCGTCTACTATTTGCCCTGCCACATAAGTTGGATGCATGCCATTCGCAGTTGTTGAATCTAGGACTAAATCAACATTAAAACACGTTTTAATATGCAAAACTTTTAAAAAAATTTCTGAAACCATGTTTTAATTGTGTGACAACATTGCAATAAGAATAGTAATAAAAATAATTAAATATATCCTACCACCATATGAAGTGCCATCAGATGTTACTGCATTCAATGATAGATTAGTGTGAATATATCCAGGACTTACAACAGTCACAAATATATTGGAATCTGCAATTTCAGACCTGAGGCAATTGAAAAATGCTTCACAAGCATGTTTACTGGCAGCATCTGTATATTAAAAAAATCAAAATGAGCTGCGTAAAGGTTATAAAACAATAGGAAATGTAGAAATCAATTCATAATCAGCAACAAAGATAATTTCCAATGGATATCATTGGATTGATGATGAAGACAATGCTATCATTTTATCAAGTTGAAAATTCACTTACATGCAGATCTATATGGAATTGCAATCTTCCCTTGTACACTGCTCACAGTAACAATATGCCCAGCTTTTCTGTTTACCATTGATGGCAATACAGCTATAATTGAAAAGTGAAGTCCATCACTCTCTTAATCACCTGCTACTAATGTAGGCAGAAATGTGCTTGCAAAACAAAACAAAATTATTCTTACTAATAGTTAAAATACCTCTGGTAAGAACAACAGCTCCAAAATAATTAACATTCATAAGATTTCTATGAACATCAATAGTTGTATCTTGAACGGCTCCTCTAAAACTTATTCCTGCATTATTTATGAGAATGTCAATGCAACCATATAATTTTAATGCTTCCTCCATCATTTTGCTTATATTGCTTTCGACATTCAAATCCAAATACAGTAACTTTGGATCTTCTACCTGTGAAATAAAATGAAATAAAAAATGATTATTGTATGTTCTTCACCTTTGTCTTTGTACTACTAAAGAATAATGACAAGCAGCTTGATACCTGATCCACTTGCTTTATAATTTCATTCCGAATACGTTGCAATCTGTCCATATTTCTGGCACAAAGAATGACTTTGGCCCCAGCCTTTGCAAACTTCCATGCACATGCTGCAATTATAATGCATTTGTGTATTAGATCAACCTATGACCAATCTCTATGATCAATCTCTCACCAATCTATGATTAATGTGTGTTTTATCTGGGCTCAATCTATGATCAATCTGATAATTGATCACTTCAATCTATTAAAATATGGTTATTGATTTTATTGATGGCGGGAGGGGGGAGGAGAGTGGGTTAACGTTAATAGTCTTGAAAAAGAACCAGTTCAGCCAAAAGAGCTATTACAAAACAAAATGTCCTACCTTCCCCAAGACCAGAAGATGCACCTGTAATAAGAACCACCTTTTCACGAACGTCATATGTTTTATTACATTTCCAGAATGTATGTCTTACAAACCAGATTACCAAAACTGGAATAAAAATTACAATCAGTGGCAGCATGCTTCCTTGCTTTTTTATATTGTCTGGGAATCTTCATCTAGACGGAAGACAAATATTCAGATTCACCCCGAACATGCTACCAATCAGACGAATATTCATCTTATTTTGGAATGGAAGCGTTCAGTTGCACGTGTTGCGCGTGGGAAACAAAGTGATTGAAATGCATTCAATATTTCGATCACTTAGAACCCCAGAATCACCCTTTAGAAGGTTAATATCATCTGTTGGCCATGTTGGAAAGAAAAGATTTTATAAAGATGTGTTTATTCAAGAAGCAGCAGAAGGTATAGATAGTTTTGTATTTTATCACAGGCAAGCCACACCACACAACACAGCCCTTCCCTACACAGCCAGCATTTAGTCTTACAGTCATCTCGAGTTGACAGGTCCAGCATAGAATATAACATAAGAAGTCCAAAGGTATGCAAATAAATTAACTTCATGCTGATTTACACTCTATTCTGCAATTCCAGGCAAATTTGTTGTTCAATTGGATGGAAAAATTGTGAAGACACCTTTAAAAAATGATTTATATGCAACATCTAAACAATTAGCAGCTATATTGGCTTCAGAATGGCAATTTCAAAGTGATCAGATACGTTTTGATAAAATGCATATTGTAAGATTAATTTCAATTCCCATTGTAATACTGTAATTGTGTTATCAAATATTTAAGTTGTCTCTTATTTTTTTGAATTTTAGACAGCTCTTTGTAATACTTGCATTGATAATCCACGGAAAAAGTCTCAGCAGGAAATCATAGGGGAACTAATTGCATATCTTCATTCAGATACTCTGTGGTATGGAAAATGAATTGCCTCGTGCAAATTTTAATGCAACAAATATAATTTCATATCATCTTTTTGCTGATTTGCTCTACATTTTCTTGTAAATAGTGCAAGAATTCCAGAAGAGGAATCTTTGACACTGGCAAAAATGCAGATGAAAGAATGGGATCCTATCTTAAAATGGTTTGATAAAAGATATGGTGTTAAAATATTAACAAGCTCAAACATATTTGGTATACAACAATCAAATGAAACAGTTGATGTTATTAGCTCACATTTATCAAAGCTATCCTTCTGGCAATTGATAGGTATTTAAAAGAAATATATTTTGATTTTTGGATTTAGAAACATTGTACATTCTTTCCTTCCCACTGTATAATTTATATTGAAATATTTCAGGATTGCAATTTGCAGTTGAAACTATAAAATCGTTTATTATTCCAATGGCAATTGTGGAAAATGAAATTTTGATTGAAAGTGGTTTGAGATTATCACGACTGGAGATTGATGTGCAGGTTAAAGACTTTAACTTCTGAGGCATTTTCTGCACTATATAACAATAATAAACATTCTCTCCAACATTAATCGATTAATTTCTTTGTAGACTCAGAAATGGGGCCAAGTTGAATGGCATCATGACGTTGAATATGAAAATCAAAAAGCAAGCTTAGCAGCTGGAGTTTTATTTTATAATCTTTGTAATAATATGTCCTGGAAATAATTGCAACCAAACAATTTGACAGTTAAACGAACGTCAACCAACTCTTTGTTGTATTTCAGCTCTATTTATAAGTAACAAGGTGGCCAGTTTGTTTCACTTGGCATGTCTATCTGAAGAACATTACTTGATATCACATGGTGTGATTCGAATCACATCAAGATATGGAAAGTTGTCTCTTTTTGACAAAGTGTACTAAAATATAAAATATTTCAGAATAATTCACTACTACCATTACATGATTATAAATAATAAAAAAGATAAGATTCTTGTGATGTGTTTAATACCTTAAAGATGACCTTGTATTGTTCAAATAGAAATCTCCATTTCAACTCTGTTCTCTCATAATCATTAAGTGCCAAGAACTCGGTTACCTAAAATAAAAACAAATTGTGGATTTTGCATGTGTTATCCAACCTGATTACTAATCAAATTGAATTAAATTAGATTAAATTAAAATCAAGCATACGTTGCATCCAACAAGTTGTTCAGCAGCCTTCCCTTGTATTCTGAAGCCAGATAATCCCCCAGTAATATCACTCAATGCGATACGAAAATCAAGTTGTTTTGGTATTAATGTACTGCCATTTTCAATATCAACTGCATCCAATTGATTGTATGATGAACAATTTAAATTGGAACATTTGCCGCTTGTCAGGCTTTTCTTACATAAACCACTAAAACAGACGAATGCAAAGCCATTTGGCTTCATAATTAACTGTTTTTACGTCAACCTTTGAGGGAAATTTCAAACTAAATCGCCCACCTAAAAATTCATTTCTGCAAATAAAAGACCCCGGGGTGTTGGCGTATAGGATGATTGCCTTGGAATAGAAAGATAATGCTTGGAATCTTACCATTTGCAGGACAAAGCAATTTTCAGTGCATCAAGAGAATCGATATCAAAGTACGTAATAGCAGCGTTCACAATTCCATGGAATACTGAGCATTGTGGGTCCTTTTTATCAAATTTTTCTTGCATCTCTTCAATTGTGAAAGTCTCGTCAATGTTCTCAACTATAAATAAATTATCAAAATTGGAAATATCAGCGTACCCTTCGTAGCTTTTAATGACTTACAAGTGCAGTATTAATATATAATATACTTACTATCTACAACAGTTTCTTCTTGTGAATTAGTAAAATCTTTTAAGTCAATACTTTGCACGTAATTATATAAATGATGTGCTTCTGGTATATCTGATATATGACAAATTATTAAGGTATTAGAGTGCATAGGTAGTTAGGATAGTGAGGAGGAGTGAAATACAGCATCTTAGAAGGCTTCAAAAATTACCTGGGTTAACAATGATTATAGTTTTGCCATCGCATGTTGCTAGCATGCAGTTTCTAAAATTGTCAAAATGGATGTGGACATCAGCGATGAAAAAAACTAAAAACAATGCAAAATCTATTATCCTTTCTGAATTTCAAGCAAGATAAGACACATGATCGTCTGGAAGTATAAAGTAAATTGCGTTCATAATTGATACACACCAACTTCTTGGGGATTCCATGTTTCAGCCAATTCGGACAATTCTTTATCCCACCTATAATGAAACGACGCAGGAAAATATAGTAAGATTATATGTCAATAATAAATCAATAGTTCTAAGTACATAATTAAACATATACAATTAATGTTAGATAAAAAAAATTAATTTACATGACAAGTGGAAAAGAAGGACAGGATTGATCAAATATCTTTAATTCACGTCTTTGCATTTGTTTTCCGTTTTTGCTCATGAAATGTCTTTCCTCTCCCGCCTTGAAAAAACAAGGAATATTAAAATAAACAACAATCGACCTTAATTTAATGCAATAACCAAATAGATGAAATCAAAGGAAAGTAAAATATGTGTATAATACATGCGTACGTTTCTCAAAGCAGCTAATATATTGATATGAGTTCCATTTAAATTTTGACCATTTGCAATAATATCGGATAGAGTGTAATAATCATTAGTATCCTTTGTGGGTAAAAATGCAATTTCATGAAATTCTCTCGCTTCATTTTGATCATAATGTTGAATAATTGTATGAGCTTCATTTAATGTGATATTGAATTCACTGAAAAAGAAACAAATTTAATAAGTCAGAGTGGGTCTGTTTCTCTCACCCCATCAACCAACCCTTTTGTTCTTTCTCCAGAGATAACACCCTTAAATCAGCGCTCAACAAAATAAATTTAAAATTCTCACCTTGGAGTAGACGGATTATATTTTAATTCAGCTTCTGTGTTTAGTTTTTTCTGTACCAACCCATTCTCGATTTTGACTAAAAAACCATTTTCATTCACCTCATTGATAGAAAATCATCCAAGCGAAAAGAAGAGAATATAAGTAGGCGTAAGACTAATCTGTTTAGCTGGAACAGCTTTCAGCAAAGTATAAGATAAAAGACAAACTTGACTCACCAATATCTCCAATCTTATAAGATCTTGATAAATCGTTGACAAATGCATCTCCACCCCAACAACAAACATTAATAAAATCATTTATGGAGTCTCTGATTGTAAACTTTAGTTGCCAACGCAGTTGGTTAGGATCTAAAACAAAATTGACAAAGAAAAACCAATAGGCTATCTTTTATTAGAATAATGGAAGTTGAATTGATAATATCTGTCACTGATACCTTTCCATTTCCTATCAATAAATGACCTTGGGTCTTGTTTTGCAATTATAATTCCTGCAATGAACTAAAAGAGAATTCATTGCGCAAAAATTCAAATTAACAATAAACAACTCTAGCATGTGATTATGTAACAAGAATGAAATTAGAAGAACTCACTCCTTTCATTACACCACTATCTAATTCAGCAATATATTCCCTGTTCTGCTTCGAAATGTTTGAGTTTCCCGTCAAAGAACCATCTGGCCATTTCACATCGGAGCCAAAATTATTTTGAAAATAACTTCTGCTCATTTTGTTCCTGCTCTCTTAATGATTATCCTTTGCTGGATAAAGCAAGACGCTCAGGATCACAACTATTCAGTGAAAGAAGGAAGACATGCAATAAATGATACTGAAATATAAAGAAACGATAGATAAAATTATATTATCCAAACAAAAAATTAATTGGTTTACTTTTTTATCGTAATACAATGACGAATCGAAATATTAAAAAGGCGCGAAATTCAACTACGACCGATCCATTCCAGACCCCTTTCCACTTTTACACAAAAACGCTAACCAGAGCTTCAAAGCTAAGAAAATAATAACCGATTCCATCCTTTGAATAACCAAAGTAATTAAAAAGACATGAAATAAAAAACAGAAAAATATCCATAAACGTTTACCCTTGTAAATTTTACATGCCATAAAAATGTTAATAATAATCTTAGAGTGCAGAATATAACAAATGCACTAACAATGATCGATCATTGCAAGCTTTTCTATTAAGAAAACTTTGTAGGCATAAACGTTTCTAAATCGTAAATTGATATTTTAGATAAAAGGGGTCTCAGCATCAACATGATTGAAATTCCAAGGACAAAGAATAAGCAATGTATAATTCTTCAAGTGTTAGTAAATCAATTTGGCTATGTTTAATAGGATGGGCTAGAAAAACGATTAAAATAAATCAGTATCAAGCCGCTTCAGGTTCAAAACTTAACTGCTTAAGGTTGAATCACTGGACGAGGCAGATATTTGAGATACATGTGAAACAACTGATGTTACTGATGCCAATCTGACGCAATTTGCGTTGTCGTTATTTACAGGCTCCATTTCCATTGCTTTACGAAATGCATTTATCCATTCTTCCATTTCTTTCTCTGTTTCAGCTGCAAAATTGAAAACTCTTTCTGGGGTGCAAACCATGAATGGATGGGGTTCCTCAGGATGCTTCCCTTCAACTCCTTCAGATACATTATATGATGTGATTGAATCCATTAGCTTTACTTCACTTTTAGGCACCGAGTCCTGATACAATTACAAAAACAATCGTTTATAGCAGAGATGCAAACACT
Organism: Sanderia malayensis; assembly: GCA_013076295.1. Taxonomy (NCBI): domain Eukaryota; kingdom Metazoa; phylum Cnidaria; class Scyphozoa; order Semaeostomeae; family Pelagiidae; genus Sanderia; species Sanderia malayensis. The sequence continues at coordinate 2,696,207 of RQOL01000658.1, read as the reverse complement.
GTTTAACAATAAACACAGAGATGCAAACACTGTTTAACAATAAACGCCAAATTCTTAGGCAAGTTTTAATCAATCGAAATACTAACCAGCTTATGCTCGAAATACGAAAATTTACTTGGTTCAATGGCTATCCAGCGCTGTAGATATGTATCATTCTCCTTCAAAAAAACACAAGCAAAACAATATAAATAAACGAGGACATACAAGTTTGAACGAGTAGAGAACGTAGAGAACGAGTTTAACAAACTGAAATGTACTTTTGGACCACTCTTTTTCAAAAATCCTTCTTTGATGTAGTCTGATGATAATATATTATCAATCTATTCAAAAAGAGTGATGATTTGGTTAGTTATAATCTCCACAAACAGTAAAGCTTTAAATATGGATTAAAACAAAGTGATGCTTTAGAATTTAAATACTTACATTAACATCTGTTTCTCCAAGGTTAAGAACTTTGAATCTTGCAGCCCTTATAGCTAAGAACCATTCCACTATTTCCTATAGAAAAATTAATGGCTTAATTAAGATTATTCATAAATATACATGTATTATGATGATACTTTGCACAAACACCCTCAACTATCAAAAGCACAAACCCTGCCTGTATCAGCATAGACATAAATATTTCTCATGAAACGATGAGTTGTCTTCCCTTTCTTTTGTTGTTCTTCTGGAGCAGAGATTTGCATACTAAAAGCCTTGTCAGTTTTGGTCAAATTGCAAAGCCTCACATTAACATTTCTTAGATCCATTCTTCTATATGGGTTCAAATCCTGGATTCAAAAGTAATAGAGGGTTGCTTAGTATATGAAATCAACCCACAACAAGAAGATTGGTTATTTTCGTCAAAAAGATTCAATAGTTTTTATATTTAATACAAAGCAATAACTTCTGACCTCTTTTTTCTTATAATAGCAAAGAGAGTGGGTCTCAGCAGAGAGTCTAAAATATCTTGGATTCCATTTATTTGCATGTCTTTCCTTCTTGTGGAGAAATCCAAATTTTTCACCTAAAACCAATCATTTACACTCAACAGAAATAAACCACTAAACCACTAAATGTAGCTCAAGTTTCAATAACCTAATTGAGTGGAAATACCAAGCATACCAGAACTTACTATCATAGGTGCTGATTTCGAGGGCCCTAAAGCCCTCACATAGACTGTGCCATGTATATGAGAAAAGTACAAAACAGAACAATACATACCAGAACAATAGACTAATTCTTTTTCGTTGTCTTCTCTGAACTCTCTTCGTTCATACTTGGCTCTGATCCATTCTTCTACATAAAATTCAAGATCATGGTCTTCTGGTGTTGGCTTTCTCCAGCAAATTGGAACTTTCTTCGCCCAAATAGCATTGGATTTCACGTTACCCATTGAGGCCATAAACTACAATAAAAGATAGATATATTAAAACTCGTAACTGCAACCCAAGTCATGCTAGTGGCATTTTGTGATCTTTATTCTTGTCCGATGTGAAGGCAACAATGCATCTTCTTTGCTGTTCTATTTCCATAAATGGTCTCCATTGACAATTGTATACCTCGTACATAGGTTCAGTCCATTTATCCAGTTCAATTGATTTGGTAATAGAATGATTGACACCAAGACCTCGATGACTACCAACGCAATCCATGCAAAGGAAAATGCCAAGACTTGATGATGCCCATCTTAGAGGTGGATCTTTGAAAAATATAAATATAAAATATACTAAATGATGAGATAATATTCGCACATCAAACAAACGTAATGAAACATAATCTGAGATGAATATGAGATGCAATTGTTCTTACCAGAACGTCCACAATCTGCACAATCGCCATTGCCGGGTACTTCAAGCAATTCAAATAGTTTGGCACCAAGTTGTCCGGACATATTTGCAAAGCTTCTTTCTTCAGGCAAACTCAGTTATATTGCAGTGCAACTAATACATTACAATATTCTACCCCCTATACTAACTATTATAGGCTCTCAAGTATTACACCCTCAAGTTCACTTCATAAGATAGACCAAAATCGACTTGCAAACAAGGAAAAACATTTATTGCGGAAGTCAAATTACTTCCTTCAAGCCTTTTCCTCATAACGAGTTTATCCAAGACGTCATTTTCCCGGGATTTACACTATGGAAAAACATGTGAAAGTGACATATCTTGACAGGACCTAATAATAAGTGTAAGTGGCAACAGAATTAATCCAGCTACCTGGCATTTTTCATCTGTCCATCGGTCAAGCCGAAGTGATCGAACAAAAGAAAGATGTTTTCCCAAATTGCGATGTAATCCACTGCACTTTATGCATAAAAATATTCCCAAATTCTCCGAAGCCCAATCTAATGTTGTCCCTGGAAAGTTGAGACATGTGCTTTTCAAAATGAATTCACAAAAGCGCCCAAGAAGAGCTTACTCTACGTATACTTGTAAAGCTACACAGCCACGCCTACTGTGCAAACTCTGATTGAGAAATCTCAAAGAGCACAAACCAATAGCGATGTCTTCAGAGCCCAAAAGGATATAACAATGGGGTCAACATTCGCATCGCAAATCGTATACAAAACGTAAATAAATTGATGAAAAATATGGCAACTTAATAAAGAGGTCCTGAACATTAAAATAAAAATATCAAGGGCCTAGATGGATATTTCAAAGGTAATTTATAATGAATGTTTTTTTGTTACTCACGTTGGTCTCCACACTCAGCGCAAGAATTGTTCTCAGGTTGCTTTGATAAACCAAAAAGATGTATTGTATTCTTTTCACTCATTATTCGTCAATAGTTTAGCATTCTTTTTCATAAACCAGTCAGTCTAAAAATTGAAAACTTATTAATCTTTCTTCTTTTGTCGTTTCTTTTATTCTATTTGAAAGATAAAAAGACAAAAAAGACAAAGAAAAAAAGGAAGTTTGAAATGCAGCCTCGTAATCAAGAAGAACACAACGTGATTTAAGAACCAAAATGGACGATTGGTAATCAGCCGTTTTCTCATGTGAAGTTATTATTTCTTGAATATATCTTTTTAGGCTTAATTAGGCGTATTCTTGAGTGAAATAGTAAAACTAGAAATAATTCGCCAAAAAGATGCAATCAGAAGAAATGATGAACGACGCTCCTCGTGTGAATGAAATAACAAGAAAGAAGAAAAAAAAGAAAGATAAAATGGAAAAGATTCAGTATTCTAGAAGTTTTACAAGGAGGCCTGTGATTGGTTAACTAGGCGAATGGGGAAAACCTGCGTACCGAACGTATCGTAGACTGTTGATTGGGTGATATATAATAGTTATTGTTGCAGTCTACAATACCTAATTGTTAACGATCGGAATGACCCACAGCCAAACGTAGATGTTAGGCAAGATGTAAAGCAAGGCTGGCTTGGCAGGCTCACTGGCATCAGCACCAATAACAATAGTCAGACACAGTCACCATAATTTACTTGTATTTACAGTTTGTTTATCAGTTGAGTTTGTACTTCACAAAGCATAAAAAGAACTGGACCGTAATATTGTGAATTCAATGTCAATTACTTTTTCAATGGCCTAAAATTTTTGAACATTGCATCTCTCAGGTATAATAGTCATAATATGCAAAACTTCATAATTACATAACATGATCAATGACAAGCTTGTTGAGTTGTACTGCATATCAACTTCCATGACTTACGTGACTATCGAACCACTTGCTATCCTGTTTGGGTGGGGTTTTTGAAGATAACAGACAACGAACACGAAGAAGCATTTTTCTAGTCCAATATGTTGACAATTCCTTATATTCGATAACTTGAACATTCCTTAACTCGGACCATTTTCATCGTGATTTTACAGTATAAATACATTTTTACAACTGTGTATTTTTCAGAAATCTATCAACTAATTATTTATGCACTAATAAAGGACGAGGCTCTGAGCTTTTGTATTGAAAAAGAGAGTATTGATTTCCAAGCTTGATGTTGGTGGGCAATGGTGTAACATTTTGGTAGCTTGTAAGCTGCAAATCTTTTTATAGCATATTAAACTTGTAGATAAATTTATGAAAATGAATTAATTTATATATTTGTATATAAATTATATATTGGCATGTTATACTTTTACATTTGTATTCACTGATAACTACAATGTGCAAAGTTTTCAGTTTAATGTTAATCACCTGTTCAGTTGAAACTTTATCTCTGAAAAGCAACTAATGCTATTAATTATTATTCAGATGAATCTATTATATAAAACCCCAAGCTTTGGATATTACAGACAACAGCAACTCCTTATATTTACTTTATTACAGTTTTTGCTGGTCTCTTTGACACAGATTGCAGGGTGCAGCTGCAAAAGGTGCCCACAGTTACACACCAGGTTTCCATTATTCTCCTGGCATTTAATCTCAACAGAATATTGATATGATATGTTATATAGATGTTTCACTGTCAAAGGGCCAAGATTAGGAACTTTGTAAAATTAAAATACCTAGCAGAATCAGAAAAAAATTGTATTCCTGGGGAAAGAGATAATTGTATTAATTGTATCTTGTCCGAGGTTCTTTTCTTGACATGAGTATGGCTTGAGCTCAAATCCCTTTGCTTCTCCCCATAATATGACCATACGAACACACTTCTTATTGAAATCTGATTTAAAGCTGAAAGAAATGTTTGATAACAATAGTCTTGCTCAACTGACAACAACAGATGATACTGTCAAAAACGGCATGGATAAGGATGAAAAGTTAAAGAAGAATATTGAACGATCAGCATCTCTACAAATATGAATATAGGTTACATTAAGCATTGTTAATAACATTGTTATTATACCTACCTTTCATTAAAGATCTTTACTTCATGCCCTCTGGCACTGCTATATGTGTCCAATTCCAATTTCAACACAGACTTTACGTCATACTCGTACCATCCGTGCATATATATTTTTACGTGTCAAGCAAAGCATGCAACCCCATGGAACCTAGAACCTTCAGAAGACTCGTAACGGCGACCAATCTGCGAATTAAGGAAGCAAAAACAGCGACATCTTAAAACTCAGTTAATAACCTGTATGCCTTTAATTTACAGCCATATCTCAGGCACGAAAATGCGCGAACCTCTGCCAATCTTTCACACGTATGCGCATATAGTAGCCTAAGCACAATATCGCGACGCGAACCTAGGTGGGCCTACCCGATAAACACATGGCCAATATTCCTTTCACACGTTTTCATTCGCACTACTTGCATTATTTTACATTAACAAGAAGTTTTATGAGCATGCAAGCAAGGACATCTATGAAATTAAGATAGAATACAAAATAAGAAGAAACAAGGACAGGGCTGGTGAGTAATCGTGTGGCCCAGGCCCTGGGCCTTTAAAGTTCTTATATTTTTCCATGGCAATGTGGAAATGTAGGGAATAGCATATAGGCAAGGCAATGAAGTGAACTTGAGAAGTCTATATATGACTATACCCATGGCCATATTTAAGTACATGGGATGGTGGGGAGTATGGAGAGATTATGTGAATAGTGGAGAACGTGGTGGACAGCGTGGAGAATGTGGAGAACGTGGACAGTGTGGAGAACATAAAGATATGCATGCCTTAAACAATGTAGCAGCAGAGTCCATTGGGGCACAATAATCAAAAGTCCTAAATTTTTTGACAATTACCTGGTTTGTGGTATGGTAATTAAAACCAATTAACGAATTTCATGTTTTAAAGAGTAATGCCCGTAATTAAGTATGCCTTCCTTTCTTTAGAAAACATTAAAGATGTTTTGAAACATCCTTAATATTTTTCTTCAGAACTGAGGTTTCTTATAAAAGTATAACAGATATCATATTTGCCTGATGCAAAGATGTAATAGACACTACAATCTATTTGGTGCATTAATGCAGATTTTATGAACAACACTCCTATTTTCATAGTTATTTTTTGTAGGTGTAAATTATTGTACTTTTTGAAAATTCATGATGTATGGCTTAAGAGCTTTGTTCAGAGCTTTTCTATTTGCTGTTCAGCTATATATTTTTCTATATTGATGTATTTTCTACCATTCTGCTGTTAAATTTATTGGTAAATCTGCATAAACATGAGACCATTTACTTTTTAATGATGTAGCAAAGATATGTTACCACTGAAAGTGAATTGTTTATTCGTTTATAAAGTGGTACTTTATATTACAGTGATGTTAATACATGAGCTATTCGTTCTTCATTAAGTAATTTGAAAAATAATGCTGTTACATGGCGACCTTGCTTTTTTCAGTTAATTTCTGTCAGATTGTGATTAGCTCTATAGGAGCTTATTTTTTGAAACCATTACTTCAAGTTAGTGAACTATTCAACAGCGTCCAAGTTCTTATTTATCAGGTTATCAACATGTAATTTTCAATACTACTAACACGAGATGGAACGTATTTGATCAAGTGAAATTTAGGCTAATTAAATACATAATGAGAATGACATAAGCACCTCTTTCGTCATCTGTTGCAATAGCGTAGAGGTAGTGCCATGGGTCTGCAACAGAGAAGGTAAGTGGTGCAAATTGCATTACTTGAGAAATGAATTTATTACATTTAAATCAGGGCCTTTTTTAACATACAGACTGGGGGGGCCTTGGTCCCCCCAGCCCTCGTGGTGGCCCCCCCCCCAGTCAACAAAAATGCCCCCCCCCAGTTAAATCTTTTCAACTTAATTTCAATTTGCAATCGTGATGATTCAAATGACTCGTTGTGTGTGAAAGCTAACTCCACTGTGTTTTCAATGGTATCTTCCACAAAGTATCTAGCTTGCTTCCAGTCCTATTGATATTATTTACAAGTGTAGTTTGACTTGTTGATTATATCAATAATACACAAACGAGTTTTTTGCTGTCCTTTCTTCAATGTTGAAAAACTGTGGTCCGTTCTGTCCGTTATAACCGAATGTAGAAATACTAGGGGCGCTCATTAGGGGGTGTGTGGGAAGACCCTCCAAATGATTTCCGAGTCGGTCCAAAAAGTTGGTCCTAAATTAATATTGAAATCAATCCTGCCCTAAAAATTGTTTTTAAACGAGTCCAGCTTCACGAATCTCAAACAATAGGTAGCATTTAAGTTCAACTGGCTGCCTAATTTAAAGTGGTATTGGCCACTAATAGTAGATTTGTGTTGTAGCTCTTGGAAAAAATGTGGACCGACTGGGAAAGATAATCTTTGGAGAAAATTTGATTATAAAAAAAATACATTTTTCAGCGATATCTGAGGCACTAAATTTGTAAAATTTCCCCTTCGGCGGCAACCATGGTGCCGCCTCAGGTAGTCAAAATTATTTGAATGTTTTCAAAGAAATGTTCATGCAAAAGTCGGTCCCAAGTATGTCAAACCCCCAAACTTTTTTTAATGTGCTCCCCCTGACCCGGCCGTTTTTCTGAAAATATAGGTCCCCTTCAAGTTTTGGCCCCCCACGTGAAAATCCTTAAAAAAGGCCCTGATTTAAATCAACTGAAGCATTTAGAATGGAATGACATTGACATTTGCATCATTGCAATCATCGGTTGCAGTAGCGTGGAGGTAGTGCTACGGGGTGTGCACCGCCCAGGTAGGTGGTGCAAATTGCGTTACTTGAGAAATGAGTTTATTACATTTAAATTAACTGAAATATTTGGAATGGAATGACATTGCAATTGCATAATTTTGATCATCGGTTGCAGTAGCGTGGAGGTAGTGCTACGGGTTGTGCACCGCCCAGGTAGGTGGTGCAAATTGCGTTACTTGAGAAATGAGTTTATTACATTTAAATCAACTGAAGCATTTAGAATGGAATGACATTGACATTTGCATCATTTCAGTCATCGGTTGCAGTAGCGTGGAGGTAGTGCTACGGGGAGCGTAACCAACAAGGTAAGTGGTGCAAATTGCGCTACTTGAGAAATGAATTTATTACATTTAAATCAACTGAAGCATTTAGAATGGAATGACATTGACATTTGCATCATTTCAATCATCGGTTGCAGTAGCGTGGAGGTAGTGCTACGGGGTGTGCACCGACCAGGTAAGTGGTTCAAGAGCCAGGTAAGTCATTTAAATTGATATACAATGTTAACTGCACTGACTACTACAAAATAGATAATTAAATAAATTAGATAAGTAATGATAGAGAGTGAAGTTTAGTTGTCGGATTGCGTAGTAAGGAAAAGTTCGAGCCATAATAACAGTTAGGGACAGTTTATCTACCAGAACGCTGATATTAGACTAGAAACATAGTGATAGTGGAGCATAACAGTAATGGGACATCGCTCAAATGGCCTCACTTGCAAGGGGTCATACGCTGACGCATAAAAATCTAAGGGGGAGGCGGATCAACTTTTTGTTACAAGAAAACACCTCTAGAGAACACGCAGAGTGAATTTATCCCCCCCTTGATTTTCACGCATCGAGCAACGTCCCCTTGCTTAATTCAAACACGTGCGTCATGCCTCCCTTGGTCTTCAACCTCGCTTTGTTGTGTTTTTGCGATAATTTACCATTTACTTTACACGAGAATGATCGAAAGTAAGTTAAACATTTAGATATCAGAGTAATCATGGATAAATGATAATTATGTTTATACCAATGTAAATCGACTTACCTCCACTTCATACCGAACCACTTACCTGGTCGGTGCACACCCCGTAGCACTACCTCCACGCTACTGCAACCGATGATTGAAATGATGCAATCGCAATGTCATTCCATTCCAAATATTTCAGTTAATTTAAATGTAATAAACTCATTTCTCAAGTAACGCAATTTGCACCACCTACCTGGTCGGTGCACAACCCGTAGCACTACCTCCACGCTACTGCAACCGATGATTGAAATTATGCAATCGCAATGTCATTCCATTCCAAATATTTCAGTTAATTTAAATGTAATAAACTCATTTCTCGAGTAACGCAATTTGCACCACCTACCTGGTCGGTGCACAACCCGTAGCACTACCTCCACGCTACTGCAACCGATGATCGAAATTATGCAATTGCAATGTCATTCCATTCCAAATATTTCAGTTAATTTAAATGTAATAAACTCATTTCTCAAGTAACGCAATTTGCACCACCTACCTGGGCGGTGCACACCCCGTAGCACTACCTCCACGCTACTGCAACCGATGATTGCAATGATGCAAATGTCAATGTCATCCCATTTCAAATATTTCAGTTAATTTAAATGTAATAAACTCATTTCTCAAGTAACGCAATTTGCACCACCTACCTGGGCGGTGCACAACCCGTAGCACTACCTCCACGCTACTGCAACCGATGATCGAAATTATGCAATTGCAATGTCATTCCATTCCAAATATTTCAGTTAATTTAAATGTAATAAACTCATTTCTCAAGTAACGCAATTTGCACCACCTACCTGGGCGGTGCACACCCCGTAGCACTACCTCCACGCTACTGCAACCGATGATTGCAATGATGCAAATGTCAATGTCATCCCATTTCAAATATTTCAGTCAATTTAAATGTAATAAACTCATTTCTTAAGTAACGCAATTTGCACCACCTACCTGGTCGGTGCACAACCCGTAGCACTACCTCCACGCTACTGCAACCGATGATCGAAATTATGCAATTGCAATGTCATTCCATTCCAAATATTTCAGTTAATTTAAATGTAATAAACTCATTTCTCAAGTAACGCAATTTGCACCACCTACCTGGGCGGTGCACACCCCGTAGCACTACCTCCACGCTACTGCAACCGATGATTGCAATGATGCAAATGTCAATGTCATCCCATTTCAAATATTTCAGTTAATTTAAATGTAATAAACTGATTTCTCAAGTAACGCAATTTGCACCACCTACCTGGTCGGTGCACAACCCGTAGCACTACCTCCACGCTACTGCAACCGATGATCGAAATTATGCAATTGCAATGTCATTCCATTCCAAATATTTCAGTTAATTTAAATGTAATAAACTCATTTCTCAAGTAACGCAATTTGCACCACCTACCTGGGCGGTGCACACCCCGTAGCACTACCTCCACGCTACTGCAACCGATGATTGCAATGATGCAAATGTCAATGTCATCCCATTTCAAATATTTCAGTTAATTTAAATGTAATAAACTCATTTCTCAAGTAACGCAATTTGCACCACCTACCTGGGCGGTGCACAACCCGTAGCACTACCTCCACGCTACTGCAACCGATGATCGAAATTATGCAATTGCAATGTCATTCCATTCCAAATATTTCAGTTAATTTAAATGTAATAAACTCATTTCTCAAGTAACGCAATTTGCACCACCTACCTGGGCGGTGCACACCCCGTAGCACTACCTCCACGCTACTGCAACCGATGATTGCAATGATGCAAATGTCAATGTCATCCCATTTCAAATATTTCAGTCAATTTAAATGTAATAAACTCATTTCTTAAGTAACGCAATTTGCACCACCTACCTGGTCGGTGCACAACCCGTAGCACTACCTCCACGCTACTGCAACCGATGATCGAAATTATGCAATTGCAATGTCATTCCATTCCAAATATTTCAGTTAATTTAAATGTAATAAACTCATTTCTCAAGTAACGCAATTTGCACCACCTACCTGGGCGGTGCACACCCCGTAGCACTACCTCCACGCTACTGCAACCGATGATTGCAATGATGCAAATGTCAATGTCATCCCATTTCAAATATTTCAGTTAATTTAAATGTAATAAACTGATTTCTCAAGTAACGCAATTTGCACCACCTACCTGGTCGGTGCACAACCCGTAGCACTACCTCCACGCTACTGCAACCGATGATCGAAATTATGCAATTGCAATGTCATTCCATTCCAAATATTTCAGTTGATTTAAATGTAATAAACTCATTTCTCAAGTAACGCAATTTGCACCACCTACCTGGCCGGTGCACACCCCGTAGCACCACCTCCACGTTACTGCAACAGATAACGAAAGAGGTGCTCATGTCATTCTTATTTCATTCTAACTATTTAATTAGCTTGAAAAGTATTAAAATTCAGCCGTACAGAACCGCTTCTTGAGCCACTTACTTTCTCTGTTGCACACCCATGGCACTACCTCTATGCTATTGCAGCAGATGATGAAAGAGGTGCTAATTTCATTCTTATTTCATTCTAACTATTTAATTAGCTTGAAAAGTATTAAAATTCAGCCGTACAGAACCGCATCTTGAACCACTTACCTTCTCTGTTGCACACCCATGGCACTACCTCTATGCTATTGCAGCAGATGATGAAAGAGGTGCTAATGTCATTCTTATTTCATTCTAACTATTTAATTAGCTTGAAAAGTATTAAAATTCAGCCGTACAGAACCGCTTCTTGAGCCACTTACTTTCTCTGTTGCACACCCATGGCACTACCTCTATGCTATTGCAGCAGATGATGAAAGAGGTGCTAATGTCATTCTTATTTCATTCTAACTATTTAATTAGCTTGAAAAGTATTAAAATTCAGCCGTACAGAACCGCTTCTTGAACCACTTACCTTCTCTGTTGCACACCCATGGCACTACCTCTATGCTATTGCAGCAGATGATGAAAGAGGTGCTAATGTCATTCTTATTTCATTCTAACTATTTAATTAGCTTGAAAAGTATTAAAATTCAGCCGTACAGAACCGCTTCTTGAGCCACTTACTTTCTCTGTTGCACACCCATGGCACTACCTCTATGCTATTGCAGCAGATGATGAAAGAGGTGCTAATTTCATTCTTATTTCATTCTAACTATTTAATTAGCTTGAAAAGTATTAAAATTCAGCCGTACAGAACCGCATCTTGAACCACTTACCTTCTCTGTTGCACACCCATGGCACTACCTCTATGCTATTGCAGCAGATGATGAAAGAGGTGCTAATGTCATTCTTATTTCATTCTAACTATTTAATTAGCTTGAAAAGTATTAAAATTCAGCCGTACAGAACCGCTTCTTGAACCACTTACCTTCTCTGTTGCACACCCATGGCACTACCTCTATGCTATTGCAGCAGATGATGAAAGAGGTGCTAATGTCATTCTTATTTCATTCTAACTATTTAATTAGCTTGAAAAGTATTAAAATTCAGCCGTACAGAACCGCTTCTTGAGCCACTTACTTTCTCTGTTGCACACCCATGGCACTACCTCTATGCTATTGCAGCAGATGATGAAAGAGGTGCTAATTTCATTCTTATTTCATTCTAACTATTTAATTAGCTTGAAAAATATTAAAATTCAGCCGTACAGAACCGCATCTTGAACCACTTACCTTCTCTGTTGCACACCCATGGCACTACCTCTATGCTATTGCAGCAGATGATGAAAGAGGTGCTAATGTCATTCTTATTTCATTCTAACTATTTAATTAGCTTGAAAAGTATTAAAATTCAGCCGTACAGAACCGCTTCTTGAGCCACTTACCTTCTCTGTTGCACACCCATGGCACTACCTCTATGCTATTGCAGCAGATGATGAAAGAGGTGCTAATGTCATTCTTATTTCATTCTAACTATTTAATTAGCTTGAAAAGTATTAAAATTCAGCCGTACAGAACCGCTTCTTGAGCCACTTACTTTCTCTGTTGCACACCCATGGCACTACCTCTATGCTATTGCAGCAGATGATGAAAGAGGTGCTAATTTCATTCTTCATTTCATTCGCATCTTGAACCACTTACCTTCTCTGTTGCACATCCCGGAGCACTGCCCTTGTTTTTTAATTGTTTGGGTGAAGACCAATGTTAGAACAGTAAAAAGAACAAAAGAAATTGAAGGAACATTTAAATAAGTAAAACATTGTTGAATTGATGAATTCATTTCAAGCCCTCAATTATTACAACAAACGAACCTACTGCTATAATACTGAGATATATTACGTATTCTGTTAATCACTTTTCATCCAGTAAACGAACAGCTGTTATTATTAAACATTCTAAAATTGCAAAGTATCTTCTTCAAAACTGCACGAATATTTTTACAACTGCACATTTTGGGTAGAACTGCATGTTGAAATGTGCGTACAGATACCGGAGGTGAGAAATTATAAACATTTTAGCCTTTTTTCATGTTTTCACATGTACATTTTCACATGCACATTGTCGCATTTATAATTCGATAGAAAGACAATTTTCCACAGGTTATTACTTCGCTTTTTTACTACGCTTCGCTTTCCTTGGTACAATTGATACAAAATATGCAAATGTGTTCTTATCCCATTTAAATGCATAATTTGCGTAAAAAGTACGAAAATTTATTTGCAGAAGTCGCACATAGAACCCCTTTCCGGGCTGCCTCAACATCCCCCAGCTTTCCCTCCAAGGCATTGCAACCGTTCATCTATAAGAACAAAACTCTCCATCCCACTGTCTGTATAAATTCATACGATTTGCAAGCACTTTCCAAAGAACTTGGTGATGAGGAGCAATGTTTACAAAAAAACCCTAATCGTTGTCGTGATGAAATTCTGTGTTACAATTAGATCAAATGTCAAACATGCGAACTAAGGAATTACAAACGGGACCCGTGCAGTGCATAACAAGATAGAGCTTTATGTTGTGTTCATTCGTGCTTTGCCAATATGTACTTGAAACGTTGCTTTGCTTGACATACAGTGGAAGTATACAGGGAAATTACTATATGGCAGAAAAACAGGCACTTTTTGAAGGCCTACCGAAGGGTAGCAAACGAGGCCACGGTACTTGCGAAAACTGCGGAAAACAATATCCGAATAGAGGTAAACCGAAAAACTGCACGTGTGGCCATTCACTTGGAGGTTCATACTCATATCCAACGAAGCAGTTTAAAAAGGAAATTTCATCCTCTGTCGAGGTATATAGAAAAGAATTGCCATCTGGGAAGGTGTATTCTATACGTTCCGTGAAAACAACAACACGCAATAATCGTGAATTTGTGGTTCACAGTGAAGAAGAAAAAATCTGCTTCACCCAAAAGTGTAAGGATGTCAGGGGTGCTTATCAGGCCAGTGGAAAACTGAGCCAGTTCACTTGTCGGCACTTAGATCAGGCTCCCACACAACCAGAATACTCCATCAAATTCACAGCTGAACAGATTCAAGAAGGGCTTCCAGATCAAGAAATGGTGAGTCAATTGCTTGATTATTGTGTTAGTGTTTAGTTTATGACGACGCTCCTGTGTGTAGAGCAAATCATTATTGCTATTATTATTATTATTATTTTCATTATCTAGGTTGCAGAGCTGAAGAGAATTCAAAACGAGCATCAACATCTGCCAACAGTGGTGAAAACTTCTGACAAAAACTATGCTGTACTAGGAGATGCTTGTTCCTCGCATACCCTTGGATATGTTCATGTCAGAATAAATAAGACGGATAACTTAGAATGCTCTTCGATTTCTTGCAAAAGATCATACGGCCGTACGAAGCAGGTATTACTTCATTTACAGCTTTGATGCAACACTACCTAATTACCTAAATACAAGTATTGCCTAATTACAGTATTAAAATACATTATTAAATAAAAGTGATATATTTTTAAATATATTATTCGATTGAAGATTATGAGAAATGCTCCAATCTAAAAAATGAGGGATTAATAAGCACCCCTAGCTTAATGAAGAAAATAAGGTAAGAATAACATTCGAAATAACTTTTCTGTTAATGGGACAATAGAAACTTATTGTTTCAAAACTAAAACAACACGGTAGTTTTAGAACAATAATATAGCAACCAATCACTATACTTTTAGGAACGTATTAGAGGGGAGGGTTCATTCTGTAGCAGCCACAATGGTCCGTATGATTTTATTTTTGAGGCGATATGTACGTCTAAGTATGTTGAAAAACATGAATAAAGAGACTAGCCCCCATGGGGCCATATTATGAACGATATATCCTTTGGAGGGGGCTTAATCAAAGGGGTGGCACTGAGTTAAGGGTGGGGCGTACAGTAAAAACCCGCATATAAGTACCAATGCATTAAGAGCCTTCATCAGACTGACATTTCTTCTCAACACAATAGAAGAAACAATGGCCTTTTGTTTTTTTAACAATAGGCTGGTGCAAAACGTGCTGGTTCTTATATGCGGGCTTTTACTGTAATAAAGAACGTAGGGTATTCGGCATTGATATTCACACAAACATTGATCAACTGAAAACAATATTGCCAAACAGCTAACTAAATTAATTCAACTTAATTGCTAATTTTTGGCTCAGAATTTCCAACATATCATTTCAAACAATCTTTACCAGACATTCAGAATAGTTTTTTAAACAGATAATCCAATGCCATAGAATTGTGTTACACATGTTAAAACATTGCAAGTCATCAAGATGCAAAATCCAAATCGTTTCAGGTTAAAAGGAAGACAGTGTGTACACATTTGCACTTTGTGTTGTTAGCCAGGAAACTGATGGAGAAAACTGACAATAACCAGGCTCTCTGTTCAAGTGATACTCCACTGCAGGGTACGAACAAAGCAATCGAACTTGAAGATGCAGAACCTCGTGCCAGACAGCGGTCAGCAACAATTGCATTACATATGCAGAGAAAAATCCCGTATCAAATTCCCAAAAAGTACGTCACGGCAGTGGACATCGATGTAAAGCAAGAAGGCAACATTGTAACATTTGAGCCCGAAAATTCTGAATGTGAACGATGTGGGTGGCTTCTGGGAGAATCATTGTTTCCCCAGGGCTCAAAATCAATAGGTGGCAATGGGTACCTTTTCTCCAACAGAAGTGCTTTCATGCCCATCAATATCAAAATTAAAAAATGCAAGAACTCAGAGTGTCGGGCCATCAACACGCCATTTCCAATTGAAAAAGGTAAGCAGGTGCTGCTTAAAGGATGTGACTTCATGGCAAGATTGATTTTCTAATGATATTATTGAAGTATTGCTGAGAAAAAATGATATCATGCAATCACCTCTGTCCTATCTCGTTATTGTAGCAGCTGATTCAAACTGCAATATCTTTGCAATGCCCTGTATTCAAATTGAATTATCAGAAGGATTCGAAAAGCCTTTTGACGCTCTTTACGAGAATTGAGCTGGCTATATATCTTCCATTATATCCAGCCATATTTGCCATTGTATGTATTTATACTCAAAAGCATGTGTAAATGTATGCTTATTATAGTTAGTTTTAAAAATGTCTTCTTGTACAGGTTATTTCAACGCATGCAACAAAATTATGGTTGGCTTAGACATCATGCTCGACTGGCGGGAACTGTTTAAAGAAGGATTCCCTGTAACAAACTTCATTAGTGCGAAGATCAGATCCATCCTTGCAAGAACAGAAGCAGTAAGGCCAATTACATTTAAAATAACTTAGAAGGTCGACATCGTCTCTAATCTCTAATTATGATTATACTTTTATAGAAACACACGAATCTAAAGTCAACAGAAATAAAAGTCAAGATGCGTTGACTTTCAGAAAGCTAGTGAGCTAGCTACATCCATTAGAATAATTATAATATTGTTATCTCAATCGCAGGAAAATCATCCCAGTGACTCTTTAGAATACCTAACTGAAGTGCTGTACAGTGGATTCTATGGTTTCGAAGCTATGACCGAACGCACCTTAGATGATACAATCTGTGGATTATGTGGTATAGTTGGAAAAGTATATTTAGGAGATGGCAACGAAAAAAACTGTTGTTCATTAAACGAGGTTTGTTTGAAGTCGTAACGTCCTAGTTATCTGAGCGCATAGCCAATGGAAGTGGGAGAAAACAGCAATTCCATGGCGACATTTGGCTCGTTGTGTCATAATATTCAAGCATAGATCTGCATATCAAAAGCTTGTATATCTGTCCTGTACAACTGCATATCATTATTTTGCAGATTTCGTTAAACAATGATGAGAGTCAAGACTTGGACATCTCAGAGGGCAGTACTCATCTGGAAGAGCACTTGACATCATCCGCTCCTTCGTCATAGAAAAATCACTATTTTCCAAATCATCTAAAAAATTTAAAATGAATTTCAAAGACATCCCACCAATCATTCCACCAAAACAAAGACAGCACGAAATTAATACGGAAGGGCACAAAAAAAGTATCTACTTGAAAGCTGCAGCAACGCAAATTGACGGTGTGTTGATTTCAAATTCAAGCAATAGAAACTTTAGTTTAAATCGTAAGAGCGGGCATTTTATGCCTGTTCTGTCATTTAAGCATTTTCATAGGTCATAGTTTGTCTAGCATCCTAATCCCAAAGCTGGTACATACCTCGGAGTACATCAGCATTGCCAACATCTATAACCCATCAGCTTTTACATCTAAATGTATTGCATCGTGGAATTAATGTATGCAGTTTCGCCAAATGACACCACGTCCCTTTAATTCAAGAATTTTAAGCTTATCACTACAATACCTTTCAGGGGATGCAATGATTTTGTCAAAAATTCTGAAGGACAAGAAGTTTACAATTAACCAAATAGATAGGTTGGGAAAACAAGACCTAATATCATTGGCATCCGAATGCAAAATTGAAAATGTGCGAGGAGCGTCAACAGTAAGCATAGAATGAAGACCTATAAAATTCGTATTCTTTTGTCAATTCGTAGCTTCATTCTTTATAATGCATGAAAAAATGCATTATTTACGGTTGAATATTCACATTTCAGGATATGTTGAAGCACAAACTGAACCAGCTATATGCATCAATCCTTGTGGGCAAATCCGCTTGCCATGGGTTTACCAAATCCCAGGGTCACACTGGAGGATTTTACCATATCGTTTGCCGTCATGGTGTAAGTAATTTACTACAATAATTGCATAATTTACAAAGGCAGATACTCCATTGCAATATTTAAATACGCGAATTTCAGAAAGCATCGTCCGTTTCCTAACAGATCTAACAAAATTAACTGTGGTAATTATATTACTTATGACTAACTTAATAATCATGGTTACAATCACGGTGCAATTGTTACTTGGTTTGCGAGTTAACTCATGTTTTTCTACTTTGGCACTTAAATTGGAGTTAACTTCGCTGTCTCTTGTTTGTTAACAGTGTACAGTTGCCTCAAAGTTTCTTATCTTGACTGAATCTGTGCGAGACGCAGCGGACTTGTATCTATCCCTCAAGCACCAGCCAACACTTTTCTTCACCGACACTGCTTGCACATTCAGGCAACATATCAACAACCGACATCCAGATAAAGCCAATGAGCTGTGGGGCGAATACGATGGATGTTTTGAAACTCCACAGATAGATCGGCCACCAAAATCTGTGAGAGCGCAGCTTTACTTGTTATGCTACTTTGTAGTCTTTTGTATTTTGCAAGATTATGAACGGAAAATGCTCGGACAGTGCATTTCACACGCTTTCATTTCTCAACAGCTCATGAATGCAAGAGAAATTGTCCCAGTTGAGTATAGCGATGGGTCAGAAACAACAACCAGCAACCGCCACTATGTCATGGGTGACAGATTTCATACATCTTCCAACCCCCATAAATCTTCTCTCTGTGAATATCACGACATAAATCTGTGCCTTCAAGCAAATACTGTAAAGTCCAGCTACCAAGAATCCGAAAATCACAGAAAAAATGTAACAAGGTTACGATCCTCATGCATGCAAAATTTCCATGTCCATTTTCTGTATAACTATCTTCAGGTGAGCACTGTTTCATTTTTTGAATACCTACAAGATTCAACATCAAGCTGATATCAGTTTATAGACTTCACACCCATCTAGATATGCTTACTATACTGTTTTGCTGTGCTATACTGCTAACTTAAAGTAATAGTTCACACTTACTTGATTCAAGATTGGCATCAAATAGATGGGAGTATAATATGCTGCGATTCTGTGGACAGCTTCCATCACAACTTAACGCTTTTAAATATTTGTAGGATTACTATCACAATGAAAAGCTGGTGACTCGGCAAAAACGCCAAATTGAAGAAAACAGCGGAGGGCATGTGTCAAGGGACGAAAACATGAAATTCATTGTTTGCCCCTGAAAACAAGTGAGAACAGAGCCGTTGGTCAACATTCTGAAGAAGCAAGAAAATCATTTTGATTTCAAGGACTTCGCTGTTACAACGAACTTCCCTTATTTATTAATTAACTAGTACTAGCATTAACTTTTGTACTCTTTTTTCGATTTAGATCATTACTGAAGGAGTAAAGTGATTCCCTGTAAATAAGATATTCTTGTTGAAACGATTTCTTCTAAAAATTCTAGTAATTACCTCGACCAGTTTTACATCGTATTAGGATTACTATCATTAACTTTCCAATACCGTAAATTCTCTTTTTAGCCCCCCTCTCAATTAAGCCCCCCCCTCGAAATTTTAATGATGCAAAACTATATAAAGGTTTTGAACTTGATCAGGTTGAATAGTTATCATGACATCAAAGACTCAAATATAAGCATTGATATACTGCTGATAACGTCTTTTTACACATGTTGTACCACCCCTTCTCTAATAAGCCCCCTTAAAAGTGCTGTATTTCAATAAGCCCCCGGGGGCCTAATAGAGAATTTACGGTATTTAAGTTTTTCAATTTAACAGGGCCCTTGTTGAAAACAATACTTTCTAGAATTAATAAGGTATTCACCCTGTATAAACATATGCATATTATTATATTAATTTCAGTGCAATGTGGCCAAACCTTACAGATTGGCTTGACATTGTTCTAACAAACATGTTTTCATTGTTGTTGCTGTGACTGTGACTTTACTTTAAATCGAAGTATTGATTAGCTTCAATCGGATTGTAACCCCCAGGAATCCACCCGGGTACAACCTGTTGCGCATGCGCTTTTTTCGGCAAACTACAAATACATATGTAATACAATAGCAATTCTTATCTTAGAATCACAAAAAGAAAGGAATATTCAAAAAAAAGCAAAGCAAACAAGCTTGTTAATTCACTGAACTTAACTGTTGAAGCCCATCAGCTTCTTATCATTTTCGCTCGAGTATACTAAAGTTTCGTAACAAAAACCCTACTCATTACCGAGTTCCTAAAAAATGTGGATGTCCCTATATACAAATGCTTCTTCGTAATAGATTGTTCACAAAATGCTGCCTTTTGCACAGATTGATTTTTACATTTTGATTTCATGTCACAATTCATTGAAAAGCTCGTTAGAACAAGAAAGCGCAAGCACAAAGGGTTTTGTCGGGGCATGTTACCAGTACAAGAAAGCACGAATTCAAAGTATAACAACAACGGGCTTACCAAGTTCGCAGGTTTTGCACGCATTTGCCAAAGAATTTGTTGATGAGGAGCAATGCTTAAAATAAGCCATAATTGTTGTCGTGATTAAATAGTTTGTCTTGAGGTTGGCTCAAATGTCAAAGTCATTACAAATGTGAAATAACGAATTATGAAAACGATTGGAAACCAAGACATTTGCCAGAACTGCAATGGTGAAATTTGGTATTGAAATATTCTCAGCAGAATGCTATTCCTGTGGTCTTGTCCAAAGAAAAATGGCATTTTCCAGGTCCCCAGGAATCCACCCGGCTGCAACCTGTTGCGCATGCGCTTTTTTCGGCAAAGGACAAGTATATATGTAAGACAAAATGCAATTCTTATCTTAGAATCACGAAAAGAAAGGAATATTAAAAAAAAAGCAAAGCAAACAAGCTTGTTAATTCACTGAACTTAACTGTTGAAGCCCATCAGCTTCTTATCATTTTCCCTCGAGTATACTAAAGTTTCGTAACAAAAACCCTACTCATTACCGAGTTCCTGAAAAATGTGGATGTCCCTATATACAAATGCTTCTTCGTAATAGATTGTTCACAAAATGCTGCCTTTTGCACAGATTGATTTTTACATTTTGATTTCATGTCACAATTCATTGAAAAGCTCGTTAGAACAAGAAAGCGCAAGCACAAAGGGTTTTGTCGGGCCATGTTACCAGTTCAAGAAAACACGAATTTAAACTATAACAACAACGGGCTTGCCAAGTTCGCAGGTTTTGCACGCATTTGCCAAAGAATTTGTTGATGAGGAGCAATGCTTAAAATAAGCCATAATTGTTGTCGTGATTAAATAGTTTGTCTTGAGGTTGGCTCAAATGTCAAAGTCATTACAAATGTGAAATAACGAATTATGAAAACGATTGGAAACCAAGACATTTGCCAGAACTGAAATGGTGAAATTTGGTATTGAAATATTCTCAGCAGAATGCTATTCCTGTGGTCTTGTCCAAAGAAAAATGGCATTTTCCAGGTCCCCAGGAATCCACCCGGCTGCAACCTGTTGCGCATGCGCTTTTTTCGGCAAAGTACAAGTATATATGTAAGACGGAATATTAAAGAAAGGAATATTAAAAAAAAAGCAAAGCAAACAAGCTTGTTATTTCACTGAACTTAACTTTTGAAGCCCATCAGCTTCTTATCATTTTCGCTCGAGTATACTAAAGTTTCGTAACAAAAACCCTACTCATTACCGAGGAGAAGAAAACTATTTCAAAATTAAACAGATAATCAAAAGTATCCTTGCTCATTCTTCAAAGATTCTTCAAATCTATATTCCACCTACTTCTGGAACAATTTCTATATATAGTGTGCAATTTACCATGTGAAGGTGGTTAAACCAGATATTAATCTGATATTTCATGTAAATAATGTTTAATTATTACACTCGACCACTCTAAAAGGGTGCACATTATGGGGGTGGGGGGGGGGGTTTGTGGCCCTGCTTCTCTTATTGCCTGGTTTCAATAGGTAAGTGATTAGAAATCCTGATAATTTTATTTAGTTTTAATAGAGAATTCGCAAGCCTCCTTGTTTTCGAGGGACGGCAGGTTAATTTTGGCCGCTGGGCAATCAACAAAAGGCAGAAAACCCACACGAACGGCAACCGTAATTCATGCTAAATTTGTCTACGGCGGTGCTGTAGGGCATTTATCCCGTGTATACATTTGTGGACATATAATAATTTTGGAATAGTTTTCTAACCAAGACAGATTTCAAACACGACGGTCTGCGGTTGAAAAATCAAAGTACACGTTCCCTTATATAAGCGTCACTTAAGATTCTCTATCCATTCTCCGATAGCAGCTTTGCACAAAGCATCACCGAAAAGCTAGGCTCAGAGACAATTATCTTTTTGGTTTAAAGCCTTGAGAGTATTTTCCAGGAGACCTCTGTTTTTAAAGAAATGGCAGCATTGGAGTGTTTTGAAGAAGCAACAGAGACGAACAGCACTGACGATCATCTTGATAATGAAATGGTAAGCCGATGTTTTTGAAAAACGTAATGATATATGATATAAAACATTCGTACGCATTTGTTTTTCAAATCTAGTTTGATAGAAATAAGTACTTGCCTTCTAAATTGATAATATTATTCTTTCAATCGGAGAACTTACTGAAACTTTTTACAAACCCTTTTTTATAAGAATACCATATTTCTAACGAGCATTAACATTTCTAAAGTTTTCGATTTTGAGCCCGAGATTATCCTGAAACTATCTTTTTTATGCGTTGTTTCATCATTCACATTTTTACTTCGTGCGATCCTAGTCTAAAAACACTACTTCGACAGTTGCTTTGTGAGAAATCTCAGAAAAATAACAAATTTAAGTTTTCTTGAAACTTGAGTTTGGCCTTACCTTATCTCTTCTAAAGTTTTGGGTCTCAATATAGACTGTGTTCCAGTGGCGTAGATAGAGGGGGGTCAGGGGGCGAAAAACCCCTGTAGAGCGTAACTGCCGTTTTGTCGGAAAATTTTTGATCTGTGCGGAAAATAAATATTTTCTGTTAACGTTCAGTTCTAGGAAATTTCCTTATCTAATATTCATAGTCTTGAAAAAACAAAATTGCTTCTTAAATATTTGTCGTAAAATCTGAATTTCTCGCCCCTCCTATAAAATTTCCTATCTACGCCATTGGTGTTCTTGTAAAGAGAAAAGTGTGTAATAATGACATAAGAATATCTGAACACGCTTTATAAATTTTAGAGATGCTTTAATATGCTACGCACCACAAAACAGTGATTTGTTTTTGTATAATTCCTAAGAATGTTACCGACGTTAGCGATCCAAGCAGTCATTTCTCGGAAGCAAGACCGAAAAATCGTTTCTACGAGCTAGACTTGAAGACCTTTTATCACAAGGATTGTCAATCAACCAAAAATGAGCAGGACCGCGATCCAATTTTCGCTGATTTTGTCCTAAAAATCATCGGGTCGGTGAAGTACGATGGTGAAAAGAGCTGGGTGTGCCAATGTCGTAGCACAAATGTTGACAATCCATTGGAAACGATTGAGAAGTAAGTAAATCCAGATCTCTATTAACAGTTTAGCATATTATTGTTGGCCAGCGTAGTATTTCGGGTTAGCAGGAAATATGGTAACTGTAATGATCCAGCTTATCCAGAGCCACAGCATTTTACCTGCCAGATCTTAATTTTCCAACATTGTTTTAAGTATTTGATACATATTACTTTTGACATTGAAACATTCGATATTTGTTAACATTTTCATATTTCTATCCGAGGAATATTTGCCTTCCTGGTATCGCTTTCACGGGACCACAACGCTTCACATGCCACATACATAAGCAGTTTCGAAGCGATGTCGTCATCAATGGAGCACTCCAGAAATCTGACGTAACAGATTATCTCATGCATTTAAAAAACAACTACATGATGATGGGTGAACCAAGAGAATTCAAGCCTGCAGGAGTTGTAGGATACTTAATGGGCAACACTTGGATTCTTTCTGATCAGGTAAATATAGATATCTTCTTCTTCTTCTTCTTCTCCAGGCTTTAATCCCATTCTGAATGGGGTCGCCGGTGTGGATCCTCCGCCTCCATCTCAGTCTTTCCATGGCATTCTCCTCTCTCACGCCGATATACCTCATGTCCTCTCTTACGCAGTCCATCCATCGTCTCTTTGGCCGTCTTCTACCTCTCGTTCCTACTACCATCTTCCTATAGATCTCTGCCCAACGTACTCTTCCTCTATACATCTATACATATATAAATACATATATAAAGCATTTAAATATGTTTTGATCGTCTTTGCTGAGCCACATTAAAAACAAAAGGTCCTTTTTGGGTGAACATGTGAAAATAAATCTCCTGATTAATCTATAAATCGTATTTTTAAAGCAACACTTGAGGAATGGCCATCTGGTTCAGCCACAAGAAATGGAATACGTTCAAGTGAAAGGTTCTTGTAGAGCCATTGAGCTGGAAATCCAAGAGCGTTTAGTGAACGACAAGGATCTTTGCCTCACAATAAACAGACGGTATGTCACTAGTTAAACAGTAGACGATCATTTTCTATAAACAGGTTACAATAACATTACATCAAATCAGTGTATTATTAAAATTTTCAGTTACTACGAATTGACAAATGGATTCGGAGCAAACAGAGATGCTCTGTTGATGGCCACATATTTCGTTTTGGGACGAATTCTCAGACAAACACTGCCAACAATGGAGAGGAGAAATACAGGTGATGTTTGTTGACATAATTTATATTATGGACTACTACATCTCATTACTTGCCAGTAACTAGCTTCCTTTCTTGTGCTGACGATAGCTATTGTGTATCTGCTACAAAATTTTAAATCCTCAAGGTCTTTGTTTGAATTTACACAAGTGAGAGTAAGTATAAAGGTTTACTAGCAATCCAGTGACTTTCAACTTAACAGTTTGCTTTTCCCATAGATGAAAGCAAAATTGGCCTTCTATTGCCCAAGAGATGAATGTTGGCAAAACGCTGTCACAAAAAATTCTTAATCTGGGACAAGGGTCCCGCGAAGAAGATGGTTGCCTTCTTCTATCTGGCGGTGACTCCGTCACTGGCGGCACATCAATGTAATATTCGAGTTTTAATTCAAAACATGATTGTCCACTAAATATCTATCTAAGGCATAACTTTCAATGTCATTTGCAAACTCTTATTGCAGCACGATGCTTCAAAAATACCTGGAAGACACAACGATGGTTGTGATGTTGAACGACTTGCGCTTTAACAGAGTAAATTCAGAGGCTCTGTTACGATATCATGAAGCCTTGTATCAAGGATCCAGAAAAGAAGGAATGGGCAAATCCAAAGCCGCAGCGATTCTCATTTCATCGAACGAAGTTGAAGAACCAAGGTAGTATTGGCATTTTCAGAACATAGAAACACCATGTCAGACTTCGTTTATCATGACACATGTTTTTCTATTTTTAGATTGGAAGGGAGAGTTGTGCGGTTCAACTTTGCTCGAGACGATCATTACAACAAGTGTCTTGTACAAGAGCTTCGCTCACTTGCCAACAACTACAATGTAAGTGCACGCGAAACTGCGCCTATTTGATCTTTTTCTTCATTGATCTTTTTCTTCACTTTTCGTCTCTTTTCCTTTGAGTATTCGTGAATGTATTTGCTTTCTCTTCTTCGCTTTGGTTTGGATCTTATTGTGCAGATTTGTTTTATCTTGTCTGCTTTTTCTCCTACATTTATCACCACAATTTCTCTGATCTTTATGACGTCTCTCTTGGTCGTATTCTTTTTTATTTCAATGGTTTTTGGTGATCAAAAGCTATTTTCTTTTAACCATTGTTTTGATTTGATGTCTATGAAAACAAGAATAGGAAAAGTAAGAATTGAAATATAAGTCCTTTTTTCCAAATTCGCAATTTTAATTGCAAAGTATATCGCAACTCGCAATTTATATACAACTCGCAACTCTCAACTCGTGCTTTACCTTATCACTTTTCAGCTGACTTATCTTTTTATACTTCTAGGGCCTTCTTCTTGCATGGATCATCCACCATCTTAAACTATGGGGCAAGTACGAGGCAAGACTGTGCCAGCTGTTGTCAGCAATATTCCAAAGAAATTTGAAAAAGCAACAACGTTGGGTGGATACACTGTCAACAATTGTTTACACCGGATATTTGGTAAGATCTATTGCATACTAAATATGGCAATACATATCATTGTATGGTATTACAAACTAACATTAATTTTACATTTTTTATGCTTTGAGATCATATCTTAAATCCTGTACTTTTTCCAGTATGCTGCCACGCTGGGTGAGGCAAAAAGCTTGCTAAAAGAAATGGAGACATTTTTAGAATCCGAATTGGAGAACGGCGACATTGGGGTCATGCAGAAGATTGAAAAATTTGTCAGAAACAAGATCAAGGAGAATGATTCGCATGTAAGCCCTTCTTCATAATATTTAGTGTTAACAGTTTTTATAAGTCATGTATTTGACATGACTAATAAACATAAATCTATTTTGTCCACGTTGCTAGATTTTATCTTGGGCTAACTGGAAAGTGAAGGTCACACAAAAAGGAAGTGGACGCCTTGTCCCTGCCCTGGCAATAAAGAGCCAAGAACTAAAAATGTGGATCAAAGAGACAGTAAATTTCAAAACCTTTGTTTCTGTTGGTTGCATTTTACACTTATACGTTTCAACATAAATGCACAAAGCTATCTTATTATACTATAGGATGTAAAGAATGCACTCAAAAGTTTAACAGAGAATGATGTTGCAGTGTCAACCTACTTCAGCAGAAGTGAAGATGGCTGCACTCTTCAGGACATCCAAAAGAGGGACTCGAAAAAAAACTGTAAATCTTCGAGGCAAGCCGTTAAAATATGTTACATTTACTATTATGTAAACTTTACTTTTGGTATATTTCGTCCACCACATCTGACTTACATCATTTTATTTCCTTGTAGCATACAGATTTCCGATGTGCGAGTTTCAACAAAATTTAGAGAGCTGGCTAGATTTTGGTGAGACAATCGATAGTGCACAGCCTGAAGTTGTCATGTTTTTACAATAAATAGCCTTGTTAATTTTTTCCAAGGACTTTAAAAATTATCATCAGCCAAAGATGTAGCAAAGAGAGTAATATCAAAATTTTTCTTGTATTTGCAAGGTTTGAATGGAGGTGACCAGCCACTTGAAGAAGAGGTTGGTCCAATGATGACAGATGACGAGAGGGAGATCCTTCTGGAAATTGACAGAAACATCAGAAAGGATATAGAAGGTAAAAGCTTAGTTTGTATTTTCAAATATCAATGGTGGGCCCAGGGGGAAGAACTTTCAAAGCTTCATTTTCCTTATTATGGAAAGATATCATAAACATTCCCAGGTATACTTTGGTCCTTCCAATATTTGAAAATAC
Source organism: Sanderia malayensis (assembly GCA_013076295.1). Lineage (NCBI taxonomy): Eukaryota > Metazoa > Cnidaria > Scyphozoa > Semaeostomeae > Pelagiidae > Sanderia > Sanderia malayensis. The sequence continues at coordinate 2,669,153 of RQOL01000658.1, read as the reverse complement.
AGCAATTATCCTCCCCAGTTTATTGATCTGGCACTGCCCTTGTCAAACATTTTACTACTACCATTACACTACATAATGACATTATTATCACAAACTACTCTGTCAAAGAACCTTTCATTGTAAGTTCCTGTAATTGAATATGGCATTATGACATACAGAGTTTTCAATCTTTCAGAGCATGCCAATCTACCAACTGATGACCAAGATCAAATTGACCCTTCACTTGAGGTACTGTATTTCCTCTAATTACTACCCACCCTCTTTTAACCACCCCCTTCCAATAAGCGCCCACCCTAAAATCAAAAACTGTGAACTAGTTCTTAAATTTTCACTGTTTGGTTCAAATAATTGTGCAAAATATTTAATAAATGCCCACATACTTTATGGAGGGAATACGGTATAAAGGCTGCAGTACCTTGTCATACTTTTAATCATTTTTGCACCTGAGATTAACATTATGCTTAACCCAAGGAAGCTTCTTGTTTGTTAAAGTTTCCAAATATTAAGAAATATCATATTCAAAAGAAAATTGATGATTCATTACATTGAAGCGTTTCATGACACCAAACACCAAGAAAGAGGTTCTAACATTCACCCCAAGAAGACTAGAGGCATTTGAAATGGTATGTTCATATTCTGGCTAATTCTTTCCCATGTTTGTCAGTGTGTTGCCGAAATGTACTCTTGCAATTTAACTGCTTTAATTAATCACAAACATCTTCATTCTCAGGGAATGAGGGTTGGCAGCAAACGACAGCTTGCACACGATCTGGACACTTGTACAACAGATGAAACTGCAGAAAATGATGCACCAGTTGTACCTGAGGTAATTTGTATTTTGAGCTTTTAGTATACTTGTGATCAATGGTCAACATTGTGTTTTCCTATCAACAGTTAAACAAGTCGCCCCTGATACAGATACCTGGAGCTATTTTTATCATTCTCAGAACTTTATTCCTTTAGGATCCAGCATCATCAGATGAGCCAGACAGATTTTTCACTCCTGGAACAATTGGTGTCTTCTCAAGACAAGGTTTGAGAGTAGTGCTAAGAAAGATGTGTAAAAATATTGGCAGGATTATCTTATGTTCAGTAATCTAGGTTACAACTGTTTGTCATGAGACCCCAAATTCTTAACTCTTATACTAATATCAGTACACCAACTGTTCTAGAATCTAGAAATATAAATGCTGATGATGGTGATATTTGTGGAGAAGCTGGTGAAAACAGCAAATCATCTCAGCAAGGTTTGCAAAAAATTCTTTATATGAAACTCTTTTCAATTCCAGAAAATACTACTCCACATCAGTGAAACACATAATGTTCCTATACCTGATTAAAATAGGGGCTTTTCAAATTGATGAAATTAATTTTTTACACAGAGCCGAATAATAGAAGGTACAATCTGCTCCTCCTGGAGCTATGCATCAGTCTAAATCTCTCAGTGATTGACAGTACCTTCCCATATCCAATGAACTGCTTTTTCAAGTGGCATTTACAATAAATTATTGTAAATCATTTATCAACTTGCAGCATCAAACACAGCAGTTGCAGATCGACAATCATCGCAAAGCTCAAAAAAGAGAGCAAAGTCCATTTACTGTGTTTGCAAACTTGTAAGTAACATTAAGATCTGATCTTACTGAACACTATTTCTATCGTAAAAACAACACTCTCCTAGTTCTAAGATTTACTTAATAGTTAATAGTTAATAGAACTGCATTCCTGGTAAAATTACAAAATATTCATTGATTTTGCAACTAGTGTGCCAATTTCTTTGCAGAAAAGAACAAAAAAAGAAGAAGATAGAATGATTGTTTGTGAATCAACCAAGAAAAAGGTATTTTTTCGTGTCCCCCACGTTACTAAAAACCTTTATACCCAGAACAACCCAAGAGGAAACTGAACACCCAAGAACACCCCCAAAACACAAGCAAGCGATTATTATTTGTGATGGCAGGCCAGGGTTATGGCAGCCATAAGCTTTGTGGGCGTGTCCCCTGGAGGCTTGCGCTCTGAGAGAAAAATCAGTCCGAGTGCTCCAACAAAAGATCTGAATCAACGTGACCAACCCGCGGACAATCAAGTTACTTAAAACCGATACTTGAAAAAGCTAAAACAAATCATTATTCTTACCATTTTAGTAGCCTTTTCACGAGAGTTGGAATGGAAGCGTTACCTTGTCTTTTTCTTCGAGTTAACAATTTAGGCCATTGGATAAATAAATTGTCTTCCTCCTTTTGGCTTTTGTGCTTTAACTTTCGTAAAACTGGATTTCTCGAAAACTTCCATTTGGTGATCAAAACTTCCTTGTTAAAATAAGATGTTCTCTCATTTTGAAAAAAAGACGTTTGGAATGTGCCAAAATCGTTCTTGGTTTGGTTTTTGCGAACGAAGTGGAGCTGGAGCATTGCTGTTATACTGTGATTGACAACTCCCCCCATGATGCATTGGGGCCACTGGTCTGTGATCGGACAATTTTCATTCATGTGCTACAAAAAGTTAGTAATAATAACATTAAAAGTTAAAAAGTTAGTGTTCATTGGATGAGAAAACAGATAACTTGAGAGTATTGAATAAAAAAAACAAAAGAACGAACGATTTGTGTCACCCAGTATTGTTTATTTTATATGAACTGACCAATCAGTGCAATTTAAGAACAATAGAAATGCAACAAAACGCAACAAAAGTAATCTGCCATGGCGGCTAAAATCCCGCCGAGCTGTGAGAAAGGGATGTTTTTATTTAGGGTTGCTGCCACATATAGTTTCAACTCCTACCACGGGATTTTTGATGCAACTGGGGGTGTCCGGTCTATTAGACACGTGGACATTTCGTAAACATGGAAGCATGTTTTCACCAAGTATCTCTTTCTGTAGAATAAATATAGCATACCCAATTTTTTGTAGTGTCCTGGAAAGGGTTATTACCACCTTGATTGTCTAAGCCTGACAGCTGTCCCGAAGGAGAGCCCATGGTAAGATGAACCTCTGAAATATTGTATGAAAATATCGAGCAGATATTCAGGAAGGTCTTAATTGAGCAGAACTTCTACATTGCCCCAGCATCTACTCTCTGTAATCATGCTAATACTTGATATATTCATAAAAGATAAATTTCCTCAATTTTCTTGCAGGAAATGTAGTAGCTGCAAAGAAGCCACAAATGAAAATAGAGATTATTAAAACTAAAAAAGACTATATTTCAATATTCACTATACTTCAATTTCATATTCACTGTTTTCAATATTTCAAATAATGTTTCCATCTATGCAAAGGAGTTGTATTTTTCAGTAATTTCTGATAATCCCAATCACATTTTATATATCTATAGAGTCTATAGAGTATATGACTTGGAACTCTCAATGAAGTTGGTACGTTTGGTTCAGTACCCAACGTTTGGTTCAGTACCCAACGTTACGTACAGGGTATAGCACATACATAGATATATACACACACGTGTCTCTCGGTACGCTCGGTACACTCGGTACGCTTGTTACAGTACAGGGTATGGCACATACATAGATATATACACACACGTGTCTCTCGGTACGCTCGGTACACTTGGTACGCTTGTTACAGTACAGGGTATAGCACATACATAGATATATACACACACGTGTCTCTCGGTACGCTCGGTACACTCGGTACGCTTGTTACAGTACAGGGTATGGCACATACATAGATATATACACACACGTGTCTCTCGGTACGCTCGGTACACTCGGTACGCTTGTTACAGTACAGGGTATGGCACATACATAGATATATACACACACGTGTCTCTCGGTACGCTCGGTACACTTGGTACGCTTGTTACAGTACAGGGTATGGCACATACATAGATATATACACACACGTGTCTCTCGGTACGCTCGGTACACTTGGTACGCTTGTTACAGTACAGGGTATGGCACATACATAAATATATACACACACGTGTCTCTCGGTACGCTCGGTACACTTGGTACGCTTGTTACAGTACAGGGTATGGCACATACATAGATATATACACACACGTGTCTCTCGGTACGCTCGGTACACTTGGTACGCTTATTACAGTACAGGGTATGGCACATACATAGATATATACACACACGTGTCTCTCGGTACGCTCGGTACACTTGGTACGCTTATTACAGTACAGGGTATGGCACATACATAGATATATACACACACGTGTCTCTCGGTACGCTCGGTACACTTGGTACGTTTGTTACAGTACAGGGTATGGCACATACATAGATATATACACACACGTGTCTCTCGGTACGCTCGGTACACTTGGTACGTTTGTTACAGTACAGGGTATGGCACATACATAGATATATACACACACGTGTCTCTCGGTACGCTCGGTACACTTGGTACGCTTGTTACAGTACAGGGTATGGCACATACATAGATATATACACACACGTGTCTCTCGGTACGCTCGGTACACTTGGTACGCTTGTTACAGTACAGGGTATGGCACATACATAGATATATACACACACGTGTCTCTCGGTACGCTCGGTACACTTGGTACGCTTGTTACAGTACAGGGTATGGCACATACATAGATATATACATGCACGTGTCTCTCGGTACGCTCGGTACACTTGGTACGCTTGTTACAGTACAGGGTATGGCACATACATAGATATATACACACACGTGTCTCTCGGTACGCTCGGTACACTTGGTACGCTTATTACAGTACAGGGTATGGCACATACATAGATATATACACACACGTGTCTCTCGGTACGCTCGGTACACTTGGTACGCTTGTTACAGTACAGGGTATGGCACATACATAGATATATACACACACGTGTCTCTCGGTACGTTCGGTACAGTACAGGGTACATATGTGCAAGGATATAGGTGTACACATTTATGTGTGTGTGTGTGTGTGTGTGTGTGTATATATACACATACATGCATGTTCACATAGACATAAACCTGCATGCAGATATATGCACAGGGAGATGCAACTTGTAAATTAGCTCTATTGTTATGCAAATTTTATCTCTAATTCAACCAATGAATGTTCTCCTTCTAAAACTTCTAGAAGACCCAAAAGATTGAGAACGAGAGAAGTGAAGATGATAAGAAACAAAAAGAGTTCAAGAAATATGATGAAGTACCCAGGAAAGAAAAGAAACATAAAAGAAAGAAGGAACTGTATCAAGATGATGAGGGTGAAAATGTAGTTAAGAAAAAGAAGAAAAAGGACAAATCTGAATCATCACCACCGAAAGAAGAAGAAACAATTAAACATAAAAAGAAGAAAGCTAAAAAAAGAGATTATGAAGATTCTAATGAAAGAAAAACTAATCAGATAGATGACACAAAAACAAGCCAAGATGATAAGGTATATAATATTTGCAATATTAATGATAAATCTAATCTACTGACATTTTATTTCAAAACTTCTGCTTAATACGACAATAATTTAATTTCTAGCAAAATGAAACTGCCATTGGACAATGGGGAAGTGCTCAATTCGAATCAACAGCACAGAAAGATAAATTTATCAGATTACTTGGTGGATTTAAAAACCCAAACAAAGAAAGTAATATACCAAATAAATTTGGTGGGTTGAAGAAATTTAGCAGTGCTGCGATGAGTTCAAATGAAGAAGAAAAATTAAATAAAAAGCTTGAATCGCAATATAAACAGGCATTTGACACAACAAGAATGAAAAGGGGACAAGGTCTTGGCTATGATCAATGTCATGATAAAGATATAAAATCGTTTTATATTGATAAGATGTCATCAAAGTCAGTGAAACTAGATTAAGAAACCTGCCTACATATTTTGGTGTTTTATTTCTATGATGGATGAACTGATTCTTTTATAATGCTTTGAAATATAAATGAAATATTCTGTTGTTGAGAGAAATCACTTGTTACTTTCAATTCATATGTTGACTCGTTAAATACTGCAGTCTCATTCACCTTTGAAAGAAAATTATTTAAATTGATCTGCTCCCATGAAGAATAATTGCTTAGAAAGACAACATGAAAGAAACATGATTACCTTGATAAAACCAAGTTTTGAGAAAAGAGCTAAACTCTCTTTATTATTATTACCAATTATTGCCACCAATGTCTTTACTCCCAATTTTTCATAACCTACCAAAAATCAAAACCATCTTTAATATATATGAGGGGTGGTCAGAGAACGATCATGATAGATTTAATAAAAAATGATATAACCTATATACCATAAAGCATCATTGCCAATACAGATTCTTTTCCTAATCCACATCTTCTGTAATAAGGTTCTGATACAAAGAAAAAAAAATTACAAATAGCAACATTGTTTTATTTTTTCCATTTTATAAACAGCTTCATCAGGTTTTCATTTACCAGCAATCATGACCTCGATTTCTGCTTCTGTCCTGTCTGGTGCATTTTTAAAAAATAAATTCACATCTCCAACCATTGATTCTAATTAAAAAAATGAATGTTTTTATAAAATTAAATAATAAAACATTTCATGTTTTAATTTTAAAATTAAATATGATAAACAGAAATTTATGACCTACCCACTTCACAACCTGTCTTTTCCCAGATATCTTTTGAAAGAATTATAAAGGTGCATTCTGTATAAAACAAATACAAGTTGAGAATAAGCTATATGAATGTTAAGGCTAGAATTAAAATGTCGTGCAGTGCAGGATGTTTATGGAGTACATAGTATACAAACTATCTTCATCATTCAACCATTTTTGCTGCATTGAATATTCCTCTTCCAAAGTTAATCTTTCTGATGCGGTTTTTTCAAGAAGCTCATTGTTTTGCATCCATTTGTGATATCTTAATTAGTATAAATGAAAATTGAGCGTTAAATTGCAAAAAAATATTTTTTAACAGGAAATAAATGGTGGTGATCTTCGGGGCCAGTTTGCAGAGTATGTCAGTGGCGCACCCAAGATCAGTGCTGGAGGCGCCCCTGGACAAAATTTTTTGAAAACCACACCTTTTAATTACAGGGAAACACCCATTTAACAGTAATGCTAGCATCATAATCGTATCAGAAACGCTCCTGGATTCTTAAACAAACTCACGGAGGGCTCACGGAACCTGGATTCTTTTACAAAATGGCCTAAAAGCACCTTAATATCTAGAAAATAGCTGGAATAGCGCACTTGAGTGGCGCACCCAGCCAATATCTGGGATTTTGGCGCACCCGCACCCGCGTTGTAGGCCTGTTGGCGCACCCGAGATCTTGTTGAAATCGGCCATACTCTGCAAACTGGCTTCGGGGAGAGAAGACGAGGTATCAAATGCTATGCTGCGCCACGCCACGTGTGCATCTTGCATTATCTGTGCAGCATCTATCTACAGATTTTGGGATCAAATATATACAAATTCAAATTCAAATTCAAATTCATATAATTCAGCAACAACTTACAATTTAAATACTGATACTTTTTATGATATATAAGCTACTTGTTAATTTACATAAAGGTTAATCAAGAAAGTTGCTTAGGACGCTGAAAGAACCGAAACGGTTTTCGAGCTCAGCGCCCTATTTAGAGCATATACTTGAGTGAGTTAGTACATTACGCATACATAATACAATGTAGAGCAAACAGCAAAGCTACAATATAAAGTGCGGTTATAATTTTTTTTTTTTTTAGTTATATATTTTATTACAGAATTTGAAAAAAAGAATTTTCTAAAAAGAAGGGAAATTTAAATGAAAAGTTAATATAATAATATAATATAATATTAAAAAGGAAAATAAAGGAGGGGGGATGAAATGGGAAAAGGGAGGCATGGGTGAAACACTTGTTTTTCATTTCAAGAAGGTTCATCATTTTTATGTAATAACGATTTTTTAAAATATTTGCAAAACAGGTTTTTGCTTTTTTGTTCTCTTATTTGAAGGGGTATATTATTCCAAATTTTTATACCATTATATGTAAAGAATCGCTTTTTGTAGTTCGTTCGAATTATAGGGAAAGAAAGTTGTTTATTTGCAGATTGGCGTGTTTCATAGCCATGACGAGAGGGTGTTGTTTCAAAAAAATTGTCAAAAATTGGACTTTGATTACCATTGTTAATGTCATATATTAGTTTCGAACATTCAAGATTGAAACTTTCTTCAAAATCTAAAATGCCTAATTTGGTAAAAAGTGGTTTAGCGCTGGCTGTATACTGTTCGAAATTAATTATTCTTAAAGCTTTGTTTAAATTTCTTTGAACGGATTTGGTAACTGTTGCAGTTGCACAGCCCCAGTTGATAATTCCATAATTGACATGGGGAGCAATGAATGCAAAATAAAGATTACGTAGAATATGGGCTGGAACGAAATGCCTAATTTTTGCCAGTATTCCAATTCCTTTTGATATCTTCATGTTAACGTGATTAATATGATTTTTCCAATTTAAGTTTTTATCAAGTATTACTCCAAGATATTTAATAGAGTCTTTTTGAACAATTGATTTACCATTTATTGATAGATTTATTTGAGGAGATAAATTTTGCTGGGGAGATGAGATTAATAGGAAGTTTGATTTTTCAACATTTAAAGTTAATTTATTCACCGTAAGCCAGTCCGATACTTTAATTAATTCTTGATTAACTGTGCTTTCTAAGTTTCCTAAATTTTGATCTGAGAAAAAGATACTAGTATCATCAGCAAATAGATGAAATTTCAGCAACTTGGAGACTACAGGCATATCATTTATATAAAGAAGAAATAGAAGAGGTCCGAGAACACTGCCTTGTGGTACTCCACTACTTATTTTATACTTATTTTATACTTATTTTATACTATACTTACTTTGGCACATGCAACTTTGAATATGGAACTAGTAATGTTTTCTTTCCAATTATTTTCGAATCAATTTTCATCTTCTTCCTTCTTTTCTTCGAAAGATGAAAAGCAAAGAGCTCCAGGTTGGCAAAAGATACTAGTGGTCAGGATCTCATCTCACGACAACAGATTATCTCAGCAACAAAGACGGCGGCACATCGTAGACGCTCCTGCGCAGTACCGAAAACTGTGCCACTACGCATCCTGACCACCTTTCTCCTCCGCATAGCCCTAACCCTAACCCTAACCTTAGCCCTAATGCTAACCCTAACCCTAATGGTTCAGCCATAGAGACAGCGTCACGTCATAGACGCTCCTGCGCAGTACCAAAAACTATGCCACTGCGCATCCTGACCACCTTTCTCTTCCGCATAGCCCTAACCCTAACCCTAACCTTAACCCTAACCCTGAGGGTTCAGCCATAGAGACAGCGTCACGTCATAGAAACTCCTGCGCAGTACCGAAAACTATGCTACTGCGCATCTTGACCACCTTTCTCCTCCGCATAGCCCTAACCCTAACCCTAACCTTAACCCTAATGGTTCAGCCATAGAGACAGCGTCACGTAATAGACGCTCCTGCGCAGTACCAAAAACTATGCCACTGCGCATCCTGACCACCTTTCTCTTCCGCATAGCCCTAACCCTAACCCTAACCCTAACCTTAACCCTAACCCTGAGGGTTCAGCCATAGAGACAGCGTCACGTCATAGAAACTCCTGCGCAGTACCGAAAACTATGCTACTGCGCATCTTGACCACCTTTCTCCTCCGCATAGCCCTAACCCTAACCCTAACCTTAACCCTAATGGTTCAGCCATAGAGACAGCGTCACGTAATAGACGCTCCTGCGCAGTACCGAAAACAATGCTACTGCACATCCTGACCTCCTTTCTCCTCCGCATAGCCCTATTCCTTACCCTAACCCTGACCCTGATGGCTCAGCCATAAAGAAAGCGTTACGTCATAGATGCTCCTGCGCAGTATCGAAAACTATGCTACTGCGCATTGTGCGTGATGTTAAGCTCCTTCACACTGACATCCGCCACCGCATCACAGCGCAGGAGAAAAGAAGGTCACAACAAACAATGATATTATCAACATTCGTGAAAATAAGAATCATTCACATTCAAACTGCGTTAAAACATTCCTACAAGCACTCAGTACACTTGTTTATATTGGACTAACATATCTCTACTATGTTCTAAATCAAACATTCCATCTGTGATTTTTAATGTCATCATCAAGTTTGGCTTTCAATTCAGGTTTATCTGCCAAAAACTCATGGACCTAAAAGATGAAAAAAACATATCATTAAGAAAGGAACATAAAATTAAAGCAAATCTTCTCATGATGGTTATATTAATCATAAAGAGTCAGAAACAACAAACCGTCATATCCTCAAATGGCTTCTCTTCTAACACCTTTTTCAGCTAAAAGTGTGAATAAAGTGAAATAAGGAACTATCTTAATATATAGCAACTATTTTATAATTATTCTCTATCTGCAATGAAATAACAAACCTCAGTTTCAAGTTCAGCAGCTCTTGTGTGTGCTTCTTTGATTTCATTTTTAATTTCTGCTTCCATTTCTTGCTTGTGTGCTTTAATTTTAACTGAATCTTTGTCAACAGGATATGGAACATTCAAGCTTGAATACTAAAAAATATATTATCATTTAAAGCGTCATATATTGTTATGAAATAAGATTAGAAAATAAAAACAACAACACGTTTTACCTGTTTCTCAAATGACTCAATCAAGGAAGATTTGTTCACATGTTTCTTATAATAATCCCAATCAATAGGGGAAGGACTCTCTGGAATTGCAGACAAACTATAAAAGAAAACAAACTTATTCGAGTTGTTTGATCTTCTTCATTAAAAGGGGTTTAGGCCTAGATACGTGAGGAGGCCAAAAAGGTTAGAATACCACACTTACGCCGAGCGAAGATTTTCAAATCGAGCCCTGAATACATTGAAATCAGATTTTGCTACCGCTGGAACCTTGGCTGATAATGCTACCCAATCTACAACAGCTTGGCCAAGTTTTCTTCCAGCCATTTTCAGAATTACTTGCGGCAAAATTTACTTCGCTGTTTTTCTGGTTTTCCAAACTTGGGGAGAGACTTTTTAGGCCAACTGACATTGCAATGCATACTGGGTATTATTGACAACAACAGCAACGAAACAAAGATCTGAATAAATTTAATGAGATCATTCTACAAAATAGGATACCTAAAATTTTCAAGAAGGTTTCATTAATGCTCATTTGATTTGATTCCTATGCTTTGTTTTAATAATGATAAAAAAGCTCTGATTGGCAATCAGTTTGAAGTATGACATCCAATGAAAGCGATCAACTTCCATATACTGAAAGAGAAAATGTTATCACAAGCAATATTGATGTTGCGGAAGTAGATGAGATAATAGAGCTTATACAGAGAACTGAAGAAGAAATATTTCAAAAATGGTATAACAATGAAGCAGGATTATTGAACAGCTCGATTTTAAATAGCATTGATAATGTTGCTGAAAGAGTGGCTCAATTGATGAATGAGAAATGTGACAATGTGAAAGTTATTTTTAGTGGCTGCGGTACATCCGGAAGACTTGGGTTTATCTGTTGCAAAAGATTTAATGAAATTTGTAAAAAGATCAACAAAGCAGAAATATTTGATTACATAATTTCAGGGCAGGATATAGCATTACTCCAGTCAACAGAAGCCGAAGAAGATGATGCGTTTCAAGGCAGAAAATATCTAACTGATCTGACAGAAATCATATGTGAAAACAGTCAATGGTTTATTATAGGTAAGCATATTTTGAAATCTCATTTTCCTAACCAGAACAATAAACATTATGATTTATAAGGAATTATTTGATATTAAACAGGAATTTCTTGTGGTTTATCAGCAACATTTGTCGCCAGTCAAATTGAATTGGCAAATGAACTGCAATCATCTAGTAACTGCAATGCTGCTTTAATTGGATTTAATCCAATAAAAATGGCGAAAAATGTCCAAGTAAAAAATGGATCTTTTAATGATGTCATCTCTGAGATGCTTGGTAAGAAGTTATCATCTTCATAATTATAATAATTATTGTGTTAATTCGCGACCTGGGTTTTGGTCGTTTTCGTCCGTTGTCCACGCATATTTTTTTTATATCGCTTCATTACCGCTGTTCAAAATTTTCCAAGATTCATAATACACATGTCTACTTCATTCGACAAAAAATGAATTAACGACTCCCCCCCACCCCATCCTCAGCAACTCCTAGGTTGTAATTTCACTACGTCATGTACGCTCGTGTCTCTGCGCTCCGTTTTTTACTCGAGCGAAGTCAGCTCTGTTCTAATGCTCTAATTTGATCACCGTGACCGTGCGAATTGCTCTTAATCAATTTTACTAATTTTGCGGCTCTGTGCTGTAAACTTGCATCAAGGGCTCCACCTAACTCCTGCCGACTTGCATCTGACAGCACATCACATTCATGCGACATGAACAAATTGAATGTTAATTGAGTATCAATTGCAAATATATTTACCATTTTTTGTCAGAGCATCACGGGATATTAATAAACCCAGTGGTTGGAGCGGAGCCAATAGCAGGATCTTCTAGAATGAAAGGAGGAACCGCAACAAAGATTATTCTTGATACAATGTTCTTTATTGCTTTATCAAAGTGCTTGAATAAAAACAGCATCACGCCTGAGCAATCGATAAAGAACTATGAAGCTACACTCACGACGACACAAGCACAAAAGATGAAGATTGCCCAATGTATAAAACATGCAAGCGATAGTTTATTATCAAACGGACATGTTTATTACATTGGCTTAAATTCGTCAGGATACTTTGGCATTTTAGATGCATCAGAGTGTGTGCCGACATTTGGTGCAAAGGAAAGTGAAATCAAAGGCTTTTTGAAAGGAGGTTTTCAAATGCTTGGAAATAGACAAGGGAACATATCAAACGAAGTGTTTGATATATCACTTAGTTATTTTAAGGATGAAATCATGCCACACGTATCAATCAATGATTTTATTATTATCTATGGAGATGTTAGTAATGTACAAGAAATGAAATCCTTGAAAGAATCATTGGATAGAAGAAGTTGTCAAGTAGCATTCATACTGATCAGCAGTGATATTGCTGCGGGGCATAAAGATTCAGTTGCATGGCAGGAGCTCTTAGATAGTGATAAAAATATCTATATTAATCCACTAATGACACACGAAGCATTTGAAGATTCTCAAATACAAGATGACTATCTATTGAGCATGAAAGAACTTTGTCTGAAACGTATCTTTAACATTATCAGCACTGGAGCATATATTGTAAACGGCAAGGTTTGGAAGAATATCATGATTGATTTGAAAGTTTCAAATGATAAATTATTGAATAGAGCTATTTCAATAATATATAAATTCACTGATTGTTCAAAAGAAGAGGTTGTTGATTATTTACTAAAAGCAATGTATCAAACAAATGATTTGACAGATGAAATGAAACAGGTCGATAAGGCAAACCTGGTCAAAATTGGTTGTCATCTGGATAATGTTGTTCCAACTGCAATGTTACTTGCCACAGGATTGCATACAATTGAAAGTGCACAAAATGTTTTAAAGAATGAAAAGGTCATCCGAAAGTGCTTGCTCAAAGACTTTCATCAACTAAAACATTAATTACTTTAATTTAAGAATTCAAATCTTTGGCCAATCGATTCTAGAACATAGAATTCTATATGCAATGGAGGGTGAAATATATTTTACATCTATATCGTTTAATGCATTAATTGCCTCATCCTTTTTACTTTCCAATTTTTCTGATGATTTAAGTAAATCTTTCAGAAGAACTGCAGAGCCAGGCAATAATGTCAACAATGAACAAGATTCTTTTACGCTGCAATGTAATAGGAACGTTGAGGAGTTGAGGCATATGGACATGTTATTTAAGAAGGGCCAAATGAGAGAAAGAAAAATTACTTACAGTTTAAAATAACTTTCCGGTTTTTGAGTATATCCTTGAAAAAGAAGGAACAGATTTTTCATCAAATCGAATTTCAATTGCATTGCGCCACCTTCGTTGAAATGATTAACAAGTATGACCTAAAATAAAACAATTAAAACACATCACTAAGAGCTATCAACATTATATATGATAAATTATCAACTATAAATATAATATACCTTATTAAAAATGATTGAATCGAGATTGCGTGCAAGATTTTGCCAAAGCATTGTGAAAATAGGGATGGCGAGCTCATTCTGACAAGCATTTAATGTTTCTTTGATGAACATAAGCAAATGGCAAGCTGCATTTGTAAGCATTGGAGTAACGACATCTTTGGATGAAGGCAATGAATGCCATCTTTAAATAAAAAGGATATGTTACAATAATTCATAATAAACAGCGTATGATTCAATTACAATCAATACAAGATTCATAATGAATAGATAGAAATGAAAGGTTGGAAGATAATAGACTCACGTTAATGATGAATATTTGTTGATAAATGATTTCAGATTTATTTCAATTCGTTCAGATAGAGATTCGATCAATGCTGATATAAGCGTTTCTAAATTAGCAATGATTTCATCGAACAATGTTTGATCGATCAATAAATCTGAATTTTCTTCTGAATGTTCAATGCTTGTATTGATATTGTCTTCATTTAGCGAATCTTCTAACCTTGCAGACCAAAAATCTGACTGCTTTGATGATTGTTGATATCTCACACAATGCAACTGAATATAAAACTAAAAAAACGAACACAAAGTAACCGACGAGCAAACAAATATCTAATGAACTATTATTGTGGATATAAGAATGGAAATATTTATCACAAGAAGAGAAAACATACCACTTGTTCTGTCCATTCGTTCAATATCATTATCATATAATGACATCCATTAAGTAAAGAATAAAACATTTCATTACTAGATGAAACATTTGCTTCTGTTGCCAATTCTTTCAATCTTTTAATGAATACTTCAAGCAAATAAATTTGCAATTCGGCAAACTTCAGTTGTGCCTCTGTATCGTCTATATTTCTGTAGCGATCTGTTCAAAAACGAATGCTACGAACTCATACCTAACTTTACCCATGATGTTTACGCTATGAAAAATGTCCAAGTACTTTCTGAAGAAAATGTATTTTCTAATAAAATAAAATGAGTGACCTTACCGGTAATAAGTGATAGATGAAGCATGAAATGTTGCACGTAATTTGGAGCCTTCATATTACAAATACTATTAGATTCCTCGAACGCATTTGAAAATACTTCATCTTCACACAAAACTTTATCTATCACTTGTAGCGCAGCTGAAATCACAAGAACAAAAAACAGATTTCATTACAGTTTTTAATTTGAATCGAGTTACTTTAAGCTCGAATAGTTAAACATTGAAAGAGATAAACAGACAGAAGAATGCATAAATAATAAGGCTTACATTTCTTTTCAATGTGCAACCATTGATCAATGTAAGGCTTGGTAATCAATGCAGACGTACATCCAGGAGCATAATTATATGATGACTTTATTTCTTGATCAAATAACAGAACTTCATCAATGAGATGAGAGAACAAAGATTCATTTGTGCAAACTTGTGGCAACGAACTCTTGATCTTTTCCATGCAAGTAGATATCATCGCACTAATAAATTCTCTCTGCAAATAAATAACTGATTTAGCATGTCATTATAAAATAACGAGAATCAAAATAAAGTTATACAATAAAAATCACAGAAAGTGTAACAGAAAACAAGTGAGCTTACAAAAATGTCACACTTTATGACATCGGTTTTATCAACATCAGGTTGAATGTAACTTTCAATAAAACTAGAATGATCTCTGATCCAATTTAGAACTTGAGTAAAATACCATTCAGGCTATAATTTTAGAAATAAAAACATCAAACATTAATAACAAAGCCACTGTTTCAAAAAAGTGGCAATAATACAATGTGTATAAAGACCTAGCCCAAGTGAATTACTACTCAATGTATCAGCCATTGAAGTACAATAGTGCTGATACCTTTTCATTGTTGTTTGTTTTTCTTGGTCCATAAAAATGAAATGCAAATCTCTTGGTAAATGGAGCAACCAAAACAGATGTCAACTTAGAAATTTCTTTATTATTTTCTGGTTTGGTTTTGCTTCTTTCTCTAAAAATACAAATGTAACCTCAAGTACATGTTCGTCTTAAAACTTCAAATATAATGAAATACATTTTAATGCAAACAGAAATAAATATAAACCGGATCTGTATTTTGAGGAGGAGAAGTGCCACTGATTTGAAATGAGACATTATGTCTTGACTATTAACAGTAAGTGCAGGTGCTGATATCCCAGTTGGAAATGGCCATTTCATCTCTTCAAGAATCCTTGTCATATCACTACAAATAGAAATGTTTTCATTGGTCATTTAAGCAATGGTTATAAAACCACATTAACACTAGTCAATGAAAAAACACATGCAGATACATACCGAGATAGTATATCATTAATGAGTGTCATCCAATAGGATGTTTTTGTTGTTGCATAATCAAGTAGAGATCTGCAGGATGTTTGTTTTAATCTTTCTGTGATTTCAGCCAGGTTCACACAAAATTCCACAGCAATTGAGAGATTTCCTTTCTCCAACTCTTTTTTAAGTTCATCACTATTTTCAAAACATTTGAATAACATTATTATTTAAATGTTGATATAACGTATAAAAAAATATGATGACACCCATTGCATTCAAAATACTACACTAACCTGAGGTGGCATATCTGAAATATCCAATTCAGATAAACTTGCATGCAATTAATTTCCTCAATTTGCTGAATGAGAATATTCAGCTGAGCACTGAGTTCACTTTGCTTCTCGAAATATTCATTGGCATTGTCTTGCAACGCCACATTCTTTTTTGCCAATAAATCTATCTCTTTCAGCATTTTCTTTCCTTCTTCGCCTGACTTTCTTATATTTTGGGTTGTAGTTTCCTTGCATATTCGAATCTTGAAAGATTACAATTAAGTTATTCACGTTGTTGTGCTTTTAGCTCAGTTAAAAACTTACATTTATTTATCTATGTGTAAGGTATTGCGGTAGTTGCCTTTGCCAGATAATGCCATAATGTGATAATGCCAGAAACTACAAGCAAACAAAACACCCCGCCCCCCCCCCCCACTCTCTCTCTCTTCCATCCACGTGGCATGGCATGGCATGAACTTAGGACAATCACATTTAAGCCAACAATTAAGTAAGGTTAACAGCAACAAATCTGCTTACCTTTTTCTCGAGACTTATTCTTAAGTTTTCCCGCTCTTGAAACACTTTGAAAACGTTTTCAATGCGCTGCAAATCATCACCAAATTCCTTATCTAAATACTCAGTTACATGCTGCCCACACTCGTTGTCATCCGCCATCTTGTTTCAGATGAGAAATCACCAAGATCTGAACCAAGGTCCAGGCAAAGAATCGAACCGAAATTGAAAGTGTGACAAATTGGATGAAATAAATTGACCCTTTAATTTAATTTTCAAATAAAGGAGTTGTGATTCAAAAAAATGAACATGAGATATGCGACTTAATAAATAGAAAATTGCATTTAGCGTTAAAACATTTTTCATAAACTAGAAACTATTTCTACAATGTGCGAAGCATTGCAAAATAGAATAAATTACGATGTGGCAGCTTCATAATATCCATTGAAGTTAACTTGAAGTAAAAAGTCAGCGAGATGTTGCTGGTAACCACGTCTGACCAATTTTGAAATAACTGAGGCAAATAAACAAAAGAAAAATCACTAAAAGAAAAAAACCAAACGTGTAGATTGAGTAAGAGTTTTAAAGAGATGACCAGCATATGTAAGCAATAGTTTTACCTTTGAAAAGAAATCCCACATACTCTTGAAAGGCATTGTAAGTGAGACACATTGATTTGAAGTTTGGATGGGTGGTACCATGCTCATTATGCTGCCATGGCGATGATAAAACTTGCACGTGCATCTTTAGGATCAACGAGAATATATCGGAAATGATCTTAAACACGGGACCAGCTTTCTTCGTCAGCAAAGATCTAAAAGAGCAAGATAAATATGCTGGAATTATTAACATAAAAATTAACATGAAAACTAGTCGTGTTATGAAATAACATTATACACTTGTGTAAATATAGCATCTATTATGTTGTATGATTGTGATAGAAACGTTTACCTGAAGATAATTTTATTTAAATAATTGACATGAATTGAATGCAAGTCATCGATCCCGTAAACCTATCAAAACATTAAATGAAATATTAAATGTACTATATAGAAAAAAGAAGGGATTCATATATGGAGTAAATATGAAAAATAACACGAACCTTATCAGACAAATCTTCTTGAAATTCTTGCCAACTTATATGAATGACTTGATTCACAATATATCTTTCAACATTAATAACAAAATGGCGCATCTCATGTCTACAATAAAAGTTGGCCCAGTTAAGCATGATCACGCAATCTTTAAAAACAAATCGATGTGAATTTGACAAAAAATAAGCAACCTGAATAATTGCAGCATTCTTAATTGCGATGACAATCTTCTATTTCGATCTATAATGTATTTTTTAAATCAATTACATGAGATCTGATCATTATTAAAACTATTTGCATTAATTGTAGCTAGGGCATTTTAGAAATAGTCTACACACCAACCTGCTTTCTTTAGATTCGACCAGATTCCTTGGAGAGCCCAGTTGACTTTCTTCAGACGCAAAAGAAAGCTGAAAACCTATTTAATCATAAATTCAATAATCAAACAATCATGAAGCGATCACAGTGATATAAGTGATAAAACTTCTGTGAAGGGTTACCTTGTTATATTTACTAATGCAGTTCTCTGTAATCACGATGTTGCATGGCCACGGTACCTTTGATGAAGAAAATCAAGAAATTGAATCTAACTAGTGTTTTAACAGAATAGTAAGATGAACATAAAAAAAACTAGCTTTACCTTATATCTGAGCTCAAGAAAATCTAGTGCAGCAATATCTAAAATAGGAAATAGATCATATGAAATACTGTTGAATATGAACTTAATATTATAAATAACAATGAAGATATTTAAACATATACCTGTGGTCTTAAATACATCTGGTAACGACTTTAAACTGAATGTGAACTGTCGAGAGAATATAATTTTATCAGCAAAGAGGGACAGTTGCATGGCTCTTGATATCATGTTGTTCAAAACAGTTGGGATGCAAAATTCTTTCGGAGATACACCAACGAATGCCTTGAATGGAATGAAATGAATAAGAATTATTATAAAAATTATCATCATTTAGAAAGTTTGAAACTTTCAAAATTAAAGACTGGACAAGAAGTTTACTTTGTCAAATAATTGATTGCAAAGACTGTGACCAAATTCTCCATCTTCGAGAAGAAGATATTTTCTGAATGCAATAAAATGAATTCCAATTCTCAATTGGTCGAAAAAGTATTTGACGACAGCATTTTGAACCACAAATATCCTAAAGAGAAATAAATGTAAATACATGCATAAATCACATAAGGTTGAGCTTATAAAGAATGGCTAAACATTTAATAATAACAAATCTTACTGAGATTGTATGGCTGTGTGCAAACTTCTTTGAAGAATAACTTCTATTGGTAAATTATAAACTGCATCTGTTTCATCGATTTCATTATCTTCAAATATTTTCATTTTATTTAGTGAAGAAGAGATGTCTGGATTTGGCAAATCATCTAAAAGAATAATCATCACTTTTTACTCATTATGTTCACATCTATCAATAGAGTAAGTAAACATCGAAAAATTGCCTTGTAATCAAGCAATATATAAGATACGACTTACTCATAATATCGAAATTATTTTCAAATGGCTCAGCAATGGAGTCCAACCAAACATCTTCAATTGGAAGACCACTCACAGCTGAAAAATCTTCCACGATGTTTTCTTCAACTTAAACAAAAATGAAAAATTCTTATTATAATCAAATGTTACTCTATCTAAAATGTACCGCAAAGTATAAAACCTGCGGTAAATTAATGTTGAAGTTCTACCTAAACTTTCTTGATGATAAATCAATTTTTTTATCTTTGCCTCTGGCTCTTTCCCTCTTGTTGTCACAAACTTCTTTTGTTCTTCCTTTTCATATTTTTCAGGATATAAAATATTTTGCATTATGGATTCCTCTTTATGAATTTCAGCTTTAGTTATGTCCCAAAATCGCTTATCCTTTTCGATTGATTTTTTCTCCAGTTTTTCAGTTTTTAATTCTTCATTATAATACATTAATGATTTGGTTTCTTTTCCTTCTGCTTGTTGTGCAAATTTAATTTTGTCATCATGTCTATTTGCATCCAACAGTTCTTGTAATTTCAAGTCATCTTTATTCACTGCAATTTCAATGTTTATATCACTTTCTTTAATACCATCCTCTAGCAGATTTCCTTCTTGTCTTTTTCTCTTCTCCTCACTATGAGATCCAGTTGCAAAATCTCCAATCATTTCATCCAAAGTTGTTTTTGACATTTCTTCATCACGTGTATTTTCTTCCGCCATTTTTCTCTCTTCTTTATTATCAATTGTATTTGATATCGCAAGGGTATCTTTTAACGATTCAGCCGTTTCATTCACAATTTCTTTATTCTTCCACTCAGTAAACGCCTGCTGAATGTTACTGTTTTCCTGTCTTAAGAATTCATTACGTTTTGTTCGTAATTCTAATCTCCTTACAGTCCACAAAGCTCTGTCTTCTCTTTTGGTGGCCATCAATGACAAATGCTCATAATATGAGATCAATTCCTGCCTGGAAAGGTCAAGTAATATTGCAAAGAAATCAGCAAAAATAAAGCAAGTGAATTAAAATGTCTGAACATAAAACATGATAAAATGTCACCTTTCTTTCTTCAATCTTTCTCTTTCTTCTTCCCCCATCACCTCAGCAATTCTGATAAATTCCTTATCCTTTTCGAGTTGCTCTTCTTTGGCTTTCTTCCTTTCCTTTAAGAGAAATAAAGTCCAATCGTAAATATTCGTGAATATTTCGTAAAAATAAACACATTATAAAAATAAAAACGCACTTCGATAGCAGCAAGCATTTGCTTCTTCAAAAAAATCAATTCATTCTCTTTCTTTTGTTGTATTGCCAACTTTACTTGATTTTCCAACTCTAAAAGCATTCAAATACATATATCTAACAACCAATTAACAACTCATAACTTCACTTGCCACATACCTGGAGAACATAACAATTTTAAAAACATAATAACCAGTAATCTTTTCCAGGGCTTTTCTTGCAATGTTTTGTTCAGCAATTAAAGCATTACGCTTTCTTTCTTTCTCTTCCAACATCTAACAAATAAATTCAAAATGGAATGTATTTTAACAAGCAACAATATTCACAAATAAAAAAGAAATTAAAGAAATTCGGTGCAAACTTACCTGAATCTCCATATTCCTTCTTTCAGCTTCATATGCTGCCTGAACCTCACGTGTATACTCGTCACATTGCAATTGAAAATTATTCAAATCTTTCAATGATAGTTTGATATTAATTGCAGGCAATCGTAAGTGATTACGAAGAAGATAATGCTGGAAAAAAAGATCACAATAATCATTAAAATAATGAATACTAAAGAATATAAACGAGTAATGAATGCCACGGGATGACAAATTGAACAAAATAATCTACCTCAGGGCAGGTTTTCTTCAATAAATTGATGGTTTTGCCACAAGCAAAAATTTGCTCAAGAAGATCATTATCAAACATCGAAAGATCGCACTTATTTTGCTTCTCTCTAAAACCATGTGTCCAATAATGCTTATCTAAAAAATGAGAAATTATACTTTATATCTACCAATAAACTCTAAGAGCAATCCAATCTACTATTAAAGCAACAATTTGTTTGACACTTGGTTATCTGAAAAAGGCAACATGTAAAGTAACGTTTGGGGCATCAAATATCAACCTCGGTAGGCAAGGTAATGATCATTGATTTCAACGAAAAACTCAGCATTCAAATCAGAATAGGAGCCAGCAAATATCCAATCACTAACTGATCTAAAATGACAAAAATTTTATCACTAAATAATGAGATAATGACCTCAATAATTGATTAACTAGTCAACAAAGAAAACATTTCAAAGAAGTTAATTAGTTACCTTAAAAATGGTGCTGCAGTTGATTGATATATATGAAGTAGTAACGGATAATGAGGTGTGTTGCGATTGCGTTCACAAATGTTATGAATGTAAGCAAGTAACTTTAAGCCCTGTTAAAATAAAAAGCAGTAAAGTATCAAGGAAAGTAACATAAAAACAACAGAAATAGATGAAATAGAATTAATTAAACTTACAGTTGGAAATTTTGGTTTGGGATCGTTTTTATTTCTTCCAAATGCAATTGAGCACAAACATATGTCCGCCAAGAATCTAAAAAATATCATCTCATTAGAAGAAATCGCTATTAGAAATTAATTCCAAAGAAAGAAACATTAATGGACTTGCACTTACTTCAGTTGCTGTTCGATTTTTCGTAAGAAATTCCATAGCATTATCATCGAAACATAAGGCTGTTCTATAAACAATATGAAAAAATGTACTGTTTAGAACTTGAAGAGTAATTGACACATTCTTCAATCATGTCATTGTGTCGTTTGCTCACCTCTTAGCTTCATGATTATAGTTCTGTAGACGTCCATATAAGTGTGCAGACTATTAACAAATGCCTGTAGAGTCACACCACCAGACAATCCCGAACGATTCTCAGAATGATGATCGATGAACTTACTTATTTGTTTATAAAATGATCCAATTTTACAAAACGATCTGCCAAAACCGCGTAATGCCTCGTTGCTTAAACCTGCACAGCCAACTTGATAACAAATATTGAAACAGCATTTAACCTAAAAAAGAAAGTAGAATATTAGAAATAAGCCACTTAGAAAAGCTATAAACATCTCTTGAAATATGTTAGAGATTCAAGCAAGAATCAAAAGCAGACAAGATAATAGCATGAACATTCATAATAAGACACCTTGTTAAATGAATACATATTTGATGACAAGCCAAGAAGAACGTCTAACGATCGTCTTAGAATATCTTCCCGTGATAATCTAATATCACGTGACATTTTACTGTTTGTCAAAAGAGCAACTTCATATCTTCGAACTCGGTACAAATAATCAAAGGCAGCATCTCCAAATTCAGTTAAAAATGAATTGTCCTGTCTTGTGTCATGGCTGAAAAGTAAATAACAATGATAGTTAATAAAAAGTGAGCTAGAGGTCTGTAACCCAGTCATATATACCCGTAAATACAACCACAACAACATCTGTTACCCTTGTTGGCTTTCCCATGTATGCAACGTGTTCAGTTTAAGTTTAGACACATCTGTCCAAATTTTGAGATTATCATAAAAATCGACTGTCTGCTCGGTTTCATTTAATGACGCAATTGACGATTCATCTACGAATCCTTCATCTACTGATGGCTAAAATACAAAACAATGGCATAACCACTCACAGTGATAATATTAATAATAATAATAATAATAAAACAACAAAAATAATAATAATAAATTGTTTTGATGTAATAATAATAAGAGAAAAGGCAAACCTCTTTGGACAATTTTTGCGATAAAAACGAGCAAGATGAAGATAATAAATTGCTGTCAATGTCTGGCAATTCAAGATTCATATCCACAGATGTGGAATTGCTTTGTGTTAAAGCTCCAAATAATTCTATTCCTTCTGATTTCTGCTCTGGCATCTAATGTGCAGAAGTTAATCAAAACATCAAAATTATATTGCAGTTAATAATTCGTCAAGTTTTTCATAATTGAAATAGCAAAACACCCAGTTAATTACTCACCTTCCAAGCAAACTTGGAGCTTTTATTTTCGAAATGAGTTCCAGGTTTATCTTCAAATACCTAACAAAATAACACAAGAATGAAATATGAACACAAAATTTAAAATACAACCTCTGAAATTCTTTCATAAGAACTAATATCTATATACTCCAGTAGTTTCCTACGAGCACTGAAAATCTATTACTAAGCTCTGTAAACTATAAGCTCTAATACCCTTGAAAATTCTCCCATATTGTTCCATGGACGAAAGCATGAGAAGAAGTACAAACTTACACTACGTTTAGCTTCTAATTGTCCAATTGCAACTTCTTTATTGAAAAATCTAAAAATATGAAATAATGTCATAGTAAAACATATTGACAATAAAGAAAATAAAATGAAAGTTGAAAAAAAATAAATTAAATACTTTACCTTTCAGACAAATTATCTTGAGAATAATCACAGAAACTACTTCTTTTCAGACTCTAAAAATTGAAAAATGCAAAAGCTAAAGAAAGCAAACACATTAGACTGTTTTAGACAAATTCACTAAAAAATATTCAAAATCAATACCAATTCTAGATTATCAGTCATCTGTGGCATCACGCAATCATATGTGGGGAAATTGAGTGAACTGAAACTCGAGTCTTCTTGGCTCCATGCCAATGCAAGTAGAAACCTTACAACCTTTGCATCAAAGAATTTATCTAAAACATTACGAATAAAAATTATCGCTATAATCTGTTCATGTAAAAACATGGACAGAGAGTTGTTTAGAAGAAAAATTGGGTTGAAATTATGCTTATGGTCAAGAGTTAGCACGGCAGAGTCTGCAGAGCATGATGGAACTCAAAAAGTTCTGAGCAACTTGGCAATAATAAGCAAGACCTGATGACAAGAAGGGGCAACTTGGATGAGGGTTACTTGTCTGTGTCCCAAAAGCATTGCTGATCTCAGTTAAAGGCATGATCTTGGCTTCATGATCTTCTTTATCTTATCTTGGCTTGTCAATCAATGTAACAATGCAATGCAATGCACCATTTTTGCAATATCAGGCTATGCCACTAAACCCTAGCCCACCCACCTTTGTTTTTTAATGATTCAGCCAATACTTCAATCTTCTGGGCTTGTTTTATCTTTCCTGTGACTTTTAAATAGAATGACTCTTCCAGTAAATCATCAAATATTTTAAACTCGTTATCTTCATGAACAAGTTGAGGTTTCATAAGATTATGATGAACAGTAGAAGTGACATATGGTGAGCATAAAGCTGTAAAATAAGCATTCCATGCTTTTGACTCCAAAATTCTTTGATCTTTCTTTCTTGACTTCCTCACTTTACTTTGTTTCAAGCTGATAAGAGATAACTTCTGCAAGTACAACTTGCAATCAACTCCTTCTTTTTCGATATTCATGACTTTAGACGCTTATTCTTTCTTGTCTTTATCATTCTCATTAAAGCAACACCCTTTGCTTAGGCCCATTAGGCCCATCTTTGGCAAAAAAGTCCAGTCTCGATTCCATGTTAATTTGCGCAGGGCGCAGGGCCGCAATGGCGCAGCGCGATGGGGCAGAGTCGGAGAAAAAAGTTTCTGGTTGAAATTCAAAATTCAAATATAATAATCCTAAAATCATTAAAATTTAAGTAATCCAAGGTTATAAATGAATAATAAATAACTATTTAATTCGTACTAATTTGGAAATGAATTTAAAAAGTTTTTCATAAACAAGAAACATAAGTGCTGCTGTCAAAACGGTTTGCATTAACTTTGCCTCCAGGCCTTTAAACAGTCCCAAGATACCACGACTCCTGATGCAAATGACAATAAAGTTAATAAAAAACTTAAAATATGTTATGTAGAGTAAAATAAATTAACAACACAAATATAAAACAGTAGACTTACTGGTAGATCTGCATTAACATATACATTAGACCTTGTTTCTTGGAACTATTGTCACTTCCATTCACACGACCAGCCTCAAGAAAAAGCATTACTTATTAAAGATATTGAAAACAATGAGAAATAGGATAAAATAATGATAATTTAATAAGCAACTCACACGCAATCTACACTGAGCCAATTGTAATGGATAAGTTAAAACAGTTGCAACAGCTTTGGCTGTGCCACCCATAAGAAAATATTCCAAATTAGAAATTGCCTAAATAAAATGAAGGAGCAAATCAATAAAAACTTTTAATTTATAAGATAACAAAAATGAATAATTTTGATATTCAAGTTAGTAACCTTCATTTTTCCATTTTCAAGATGCTTGACTTTAGTAACAAATCTTTTGATAGCTTCATAAACCATAAACTGTATGGCAGGATTTCCTGATAGAAAAAATGAAGTTCGAATTCCACTCCACAAAGCAGTTAATCCTTCTTCATCTGCAATTCTTCTTATCGCATCTGAAAATATACAATAAACTGAATTAACATCTTCTGTGATTGCAATGCCTTCTGGAAAAATAGCAACATAACTATAGAAGCAATGCTTACCAAACAATCCTTTGTAATTCTTATTTGCATTTGTCTTCTTACATTCCTCTGGTTGCTTCATTTTGATTCCTTGCAATTTAAGACGTGTATTTGCAACCCAAAGTGGAGTTGTCATCAGTGAATTCAACACACCTTTGCAAAAGTAAAACAATAAACTCAGGTTATAAAATGCTTCAGCAAACTGAAGCACAATGCATTTTCATGCAAAGTACATGGTCCCAAAAGAGCAAACCTTGGCATAAAACTGTTGTTGGAGCACTAGGCAACAGATATCAGTGCTTAGCAAGAAAGAGAACAACAAGAGGCAAATAATTCAACCAACAAACCAGATACATATCCAATCAGCAAATCAAGTGATGGATTAGGTTTAATCTGTTTTACCAATGCCAGTTTCTTCAGTCCATGAAACGTGTAGAAGTAGACAAAATTTGAACAATAGAGGCTTGTAAGAACGGGAACAAGCCCTCTGTACAATGTTGTTACCCCTTCCTCATTGCATAACTCCAAAATAACTTCCCAAGGCTGCTTTGCTTTCCTTTGATCATCAACTATCATAATAAATACAACATATTAGCTTATTTATATGTTAAACAAAAAATCTACATGGTATACACATGACACGTTAATTCCACTTCAGCTGCAAGGTTTATTTACAGAATCTAGATAAAGGAGGTTGGATGGTATAGGTATAAAGTAACTACTTACTTTGCAACCTTGTTCTTATTGTATCGAGAGGGTAGAAGGTTGACATGGCAAGGATGCTTCCCTGAAGACAAAATAACTTTCAGACAAAATTCATATTTCTTTTTTGGACACCAAAAAGAGGGCTTCTGCGACTCTGCAGAAGACAAAGAAAGAGGCCTAAAAGGACTAAGCATTGTAAAAGTTTAGTTTACAGTTCTTTCAGAAAAGATTTCATCGGGCTATTATGACCTACGGTTGCTCCAGACAATGCATGAACAAAGCTTTGGCCAGAAAAGATAGCAACATCTTTAGTTTCCTCGATAGTTGCATCTAAAATCGCAATGTCTCCATTCGAATCTTTAACTTCCGCCACCGCCATCTTGAAATCACATGTGCCAGATGCCATTGCACAATTCCATTTGCAATGCTTCCAAGTACTTCATGTTAAGCCACACCATAAGTTATGCATGCTTTCTCCATCCCTTGCTTTTAAAAAAAATTTGAAAATGGGAGAAGCACAAAGATTGCCATTTCCTTGTCGCAAAATGCTGATACAGCAAATAAAAAACAGTCAAGCAAATGGAAATTATCCCAACTCTTCAAATTCAGAACAATTTTTCTTTCAATCAGGTGCAAAAGCATTTAGTTTTAGCAATGTATGGATTCAGGGACATGTTATTGATATAATTTCCAATTCAGGTGACAAAGTAATAGTCATATCGGATGATACGTCACCGTCACAAGCTTTTGTTTATGGAGTTAACACTATTCTCGAACAAAATCCATTTCTGGTGGACACTTTTGAAAAAGGTTTTTGCATTGATAGATTATTTTATTTCTGGAAGGAGACAGATTGAAACTATTCTTGTTGTTTCGGCTAATTCCTTTTTTTGTCTGTTTTTAGGTTCATATGTGATGGTGGCAGGACGACTTATCGAAGCCGAAAACAATGTTACGATCCAGGCGAGAAGAATAGCTCAAATTCCGACTTCACATGCCGCTAATTGGCCAAAAGAAGTCGAACATTTACAATTGTATTTGTCAAAATCTATGAACAATGATAATGCTTCGTAAAAAAAAAATAGATCTCAGTCATAAAATACTTCATCAAGGAGAGCTGTTTATTTTGTTAATTGAAGACAATCACTTTACTAGATTTGCATATACAAGATCTTCTAGTATTGGAATGTTGCATACAAGGTTCTACATACCATGTCTACTGTATTTTAATGGTCTACACAGTCTTGTTGGACTATGACGCTAAAACAGCTTAGAGTTATAAAACGACTATTTCTTCCATTGAAGTTCCGTATCCTTAAATCAGTCCACACAACGCCGCAGTATAAAGTAGCCATTCGTGTATATTTGCGCTGCTTAATCTTCAAGTGGAATATCTCTGAACAAATAAGACATAGATTCACCATTATGAATCCTTCGCACGGCTTCAGCGAGTATTGGACTAATGTCAACACTTCGAATCTTCTCGCATTTCTTTTGCTTCTCCTCCAGTGGTATTGTATTTGATACAATCACCTAATATGATGAACAATATCAATGAGAACTATTGTGCTTTCTCAATATATCAAATAATGGCAAAAGAAATCTTATTCGAATCCACATTTGGCAAAAATATTAAACTGTATATATCGTTAGCTGTTTAACAGATAATGACAATTCATAATACAGCATTATTAAAAAATAAAGCCATACCTCATCAATAAAAGAATCTTCAATTAATGCTGGACCATTTGATGATAATAAACCATGAGTTGCAGCAACATAAATAGTATAAGCACCACGTTCTCGCAATAATTTTGCAGCATTAATCACTGGCGTTACATCATCAATCATATCCTCCTAATTAAAAAGAAATTCCAATTAAACAATTAGGTGTCATTAGGGTAGGCTTAAAGATTAGATTACTTACAGACAGAAAAGAAACATACCACAATTATAGCAATTTTTCCATCAACATCTCCAACAAGATTCATTGGGTGCTTTGTCTTGATTGGTAATCCTTTTAAAAAATTATATCA
Source organism: Sanderia malayensis (assembly GCA_013076295.1). Classification (NCBI taxonomy): domain Eukaryota; kingdom Metazoa; phylum Cnidaria; class Scyphozoa; order Semaeostomeae; family Pelagiidae; genus Sanderia; species Sanderia malayensis. The sequence goes on along the minus strand of RQOL01000658.1, from coordinate 2,640,260 downwards.
TTGCAATAAAAAAGGTTGTCAGCTCATGTTTGAAAATCGTAAAAACATTAAAAAAGTTACCTGGAGGAATGAGTTGTGAAGAGACTTCACTATAAAAAGTTTTTGAAGATTTTCGGGACCTCTCAGGCGGAGGAGAATGTCGGCCATCTACAATTTCACTATCAGACTCAAGTTGATCACCATGAATAACAGCAAGACCAAGTCTCAATCTTTCTGCAAATGACTGTGCTCTACAGGTTAATAAAATGTATCGTAACATTCAAAAATTAAATAAAATGATACGCAAACATTGGAGAATTATACTATTAATTTAAAATCACCAACCTTGTAGCTGATGCAGGGTTTCTAGCCACAATAACTGCATTTCTATAATCCGGAACCTAGTGTAAAGACATTTCTGACTTTACTAACATTATTCAAGCAATAATAGATAAATAAATGAAATATCAATTATCATATTAGGTCTATTTTACCTTGTCTTGGATATATTGAATCAAAAATGGAGAAGCTCGTAGATTATCAACAGGGCAATTGTAAAAACCTTGGATTTCTTTTGAATGCATATCCATTGTAATCACATGGTCCATCCCTGCAAAATATTCAAAATTAATTGAACAAATAAAGCAGGTTGATGCCTATTAAACCACTTGCAGATAAAAATGAAATAAGAAAGAAGTACAAACCAGCACGACACAACATAGTAGCAATTAATTTGGCTGGAATGGCACCACGGTTTCTCATTTTACTTTGCTTTGAATATGGAAGATATGGTATAACACCTGAAACAAAAAAATAATGGTTGTGATTATCATGTGCCATTAAAGGTAATGATGAGAGTGATGACAATGATGATGTAAACTTACCAACAACTTTATTTGCGCAAGATGTTTTTAGGGCGTAAGATGTGATAAGCAATTCCATGATAGAATCATTTGGATTTCTGCAAAAGAACCAAAGGTTGATTTAATGTGCCATTACATGATAACTTATATTGACATTGAAATAGGTGACAGTAAAATTTACTTACTCATCAACAATTTGCAGAAGGAATACATCCCTTCCTCTAACTGAGGAATCAATTTCAATGCTTGTTTCTATGAATTTATAAATCATCACATTTTCAAGATTGAGACAAAGCAGAAAAATGTTGATTAAGTAAATGATGCCACTGCTGAGAGAAGTGTCATTACCTTTATTTTTGAAAAAGCCCAATCGTAATGATGCAAGTGTAATACCAAGTCTCCTGCAAAAATTCATATAAATTGGAAATATTTCAAAATTTGAGGGATTTGTTTTTCGCTATTATCTGCCTGCAACTGTTTACAGTTAATAACTGCATGCCTCGTGCCCGCAACCTTTCTCTAGCACCTTTCACATTTTTATGCAAACTTACTTCGCCACATTGACTGCCAATTGCTCTTCGTTTCCTTTCAAAGAGAAGAGAAGTATACCAAAATTCGACATGATGTGATTTTATCTTATATCTCGACCATATACAAGGACTTCAATTAAATTCTTAATTCTGGCATGAAGCAATATCAAAGAAAAAAATATCAAGGCCTTTGTGCACACCAATACGCACGCGTCGTGCCAATTTGTTCAGCGAAGGTTAACATCTGCTGTGACGTAATAAAAAAGGTACATAAATTAACTTCATTCTTGCAGCACAATAAACTTTGCACTTTAAACAAGTTCTCTACTATTTCGCTGAAGTTCTTGCATTTACAATCATGTGCATAAACGTTGAATGAAAATATCTAATAGTATCTATCTATATTATTTTACAAATGTTTCGCTTCATTTTCGCTTGGCTCATTTGATGGTGATGAGCGTTTCGCATTTAGAAAAGCTAATAACATTAAAATTGGTAAATGTATCAAACTAAATCGAAATAACTTTCTAGATGATTGATTGTTTGAGTCATTATAAAACTTCCAAGCAAGAAATGTCAAATAAGAGTTTAATGGCAAAGATTCAAAAAAGAACCACCAATTGGTGACACCTAAAACAGGCATCAAGAATGCCAATGGAATTTGTGCGATACTGTGACGTAATGAAACACGACGGCAAAGGGCTGGGTCTGTGACAGCCATCATTCTGTAACCAGCTGAAAAAGTAAAGAAATGCAACAGTATAAATAAATAAATGAATACAATTATAATGAATAATGAAAAAATCACGAAAAAGAAGAAATAAACCTCTCGAATAATCAGGCCTGTAGCTCCAACTGAGAGAATTGAAATGAGGAAATTGCCAGCAATAAAGCATAGCAGCTAGGACCCATGCACCAGGAGGCAATGAACCAGAGACAGCTGCCCAACCCATGAGAGGAGGAATTCCACCAACTATTGATCCAATCCAAGTATTTGCAATTGTACATCGCTTCGATGGAGTGTATACACCAGCATAAAGAAAGATATTCAATGCACCTATGATTGATGATGATAAACGTTAACCATTGAAAAATTACATTCTCTTTACTTGAAGAAATTTAATCTGGCATAGAATTGAAATGCATAAAATAATGAATAATATCAAAATAATTACCTAAAATGGCAGTGAGCGAATTTAAACCAAAATATAAAACAGATACACCAACGATACTAGAAATACTTGCAAATAAAAAAGCTTCTTTGGGCCTACAAAAAAAGATAAATTTAAAATTAACCTAGAGCAATTAAGAAATTAGAAAGCCAGAAAAAGATGTTCAACTTACTCAAGAAGTCCTTGAACTAAAACACGGTTCCTTGTTCTTGACATTTGTGAATCATACGGAACTTCAATGAGCTAAAAAAATACATAAATGCATAATAATAATAATCGCATGCTACGGAGGAGCATGTCTACAAACTGTCTGTATTTTTTTGTCCAGAAATTTCATACTGTGCAGGTCAGCCCACCTTTATGGATTGCACATCACATGTTCCCAACTTCTATAGACTAGAACTTACCAACTATATAAAGTGTGACTGGATAACAATGTTTAAAGAAATGGTATACCTGATTAAACGAGTTAGCAGCACCAGAGCATAAGGCAGTACCAATTGATAAATAACTAAATGTCATCAAATTGAAGGGATCTGGTGCAACAGCATATCCAGCCATTGCAGATAGCACTACCAAACCTAAGCAATAAGGCAAGACCATGTACTTAGCAAAATACTGCTCATATTTTCATTGGAAAGCTATAAAATCAAATTATTGATAATAAATTGAAAACTGACATTGAAGATGCATTACTGTATCCTACCAGATAATCTTGCTTTAGAAAGTCGCATGTAGTAGCCAATTCTTGTTCTTAAATCTGGATTTGCGGGAATCCACTTCCCCCTATCTTTATTTTCATTTGACTCAGATGTGCTGGTGCGCAGTTGCACAAACTAAAACAAACAACATCATATGTTATTCCCCTGTCACATTTGTCTGTTTTTTGTGTCATTCGTGATAAAGGACACAAATATATTAAAGCAGATATTGACGACAAGATATTTATTGGAGCTTACGTGTTTTGAGAAACATGAATTTATTGGTGACATTAACTTCAAATTCAGTGTCTTCTTTTGAAAACATCTTACAACATGAAAGTTTCTGTGCAAACTTTGCAACAAATATATCTCCTGACTTAAACCTGCAAATTGATTGCAATAATAGATTTCAATATTCCGAATTAAATATCTGTCCTCTTTAACTTGCATCATAAGAATTTTCCAGTGAATCTGGCTGGCTCATATTCCATTCCATAGATTGGCTCTCCACGTGGTTGCGTGCGTCAGTGATGTAACGGCCTAGGCATCTATCTTACATGCTGATGCAGAATTCATTATGCATAAAATACATACCTCTGAATGCAACGCATCGATTTATCTGATGCAGCATTATAGTAGCCATACTTTATCCCAGATTTTGGACCATTTTATGGGTGTTTTAATTGCATTTCTATCACACCTAAACAACCCGCAGCCGTTTATGTCCATTTACCATGTCCCATTGCAGCCTCGTATTCATACAAGGAAATGTCTCACTCACAGTCTGCAAGTTTTGATTCCAAGGAATCGATCCACAGGGTGCTCAAGCAGAGAAAGGGTTCCGAGAAAAAAACACAAACGCTAAAGTAAAATGCATTATAAGAAAAAAGTATGAATTAAACAGCATATTTAGTCAGGATTATAAGCAAATAAATTATAATACATTAGTGACGCAAGGAAGGACTTCCTTTAATATCTTATGAAATGATAAAAACTTGTTTAGAAAAGGAAGATATGAATAAATAAATAAATAAATGAATAACAATATAAATAAAGACGACTGCAAATAAATAATTAAGGTGTAAGTAAGATTTATATTGATAAATAAATTGCTTAAATAACATTTTAAAATCTAAAAACTTGTTCAGATTTTTAAAAACAAATGATAATGCTGTTAACCCCTTCATGACGTCATGGTTGTATTGGTTCTGAAATTGATATAAAAAACAAAGCAATTACTGACAGAGCAATAGCGACAATGCAAGATTAATTAAATCTAAATTGCTCACTGATATGGGGAGTGTATGCAAATAAATCACACTGACAAGATTGAAAGAGAAAGATGCAGGGGAGAGAGCGTGGAGAAAGGAGATACAAAATTATGTGTTTTACCTACCGTCTTTGCTTCTTTCGTTTTGGTCCTGGTGTTGGTGGTAAGTTATTAAGCAACGACAACCAATAATTATGTTCTTTTAAATACGTTTTCAGATTTTTTGATAATGGTAATTGATCAATATCTGTTGGTGAATTGCATATTTGTTTACTGATTTCCTTAACGCATTGATATTGCAATGAAAAGACTGCACTTCGACTGTATTCCAACTTCATTCTCGTTCTTGCAGCAGTTGATGCTATGATTGGATAAAGTACTTTGCCTTGTAGACCACGTGCTGCTATTCCTAATGGTCGACCATTCTTGAAGAAACACAACGTGCCCCTCCACATGTCTAAATGAACCCCTATCACAGTACCCCTTTCAAATTTGTCAGTGAAATCTCGAATTTTCCCTCCGTTCTGAAATGTACCAAAATACGAAAGACCCCAACTATTTACATCCCTTCCAAGCATGCTGCAAAATTGTGATTTGTACTTCTCGAGATCAACATCTTTTGTTCCAACCCCAATCATCTGAAATTGATAAATACAATTGTTTGTCTACTATGATATGTTATGATTAATTATGTCATCGTATGATCATTTTACCACTAAACAATTCACTTAACACCTAATCACTGAACAAAATTACTCGAATCACGCAATCTCGCATTCAACATACCATGTCAGTGCCATACACAGCGCTTGCCATTTTGATTTCCCAATAATATTCCCATCCATCTGTTAAAGGACACGTGCCACGAACTGCTGCCGTGCCACAACTGTAATCAGGGTGAAAGTAGGCTTCCTTATTTCGATTGCAAAGAATGACGTCTTGTGATTTCTCGCTCTCGTCCCAAACCCAAGAAACCTCTGAAATTGGAAAAAACGCACGTGATGATTCTGTCGCATGTTAAACCCGTATTGCCGTATTCCATGGGTCCCAGGAGAATCTGTTGCAGTGAGTTGGTGGAAACTGCAACCTCAACGACCACACCCTCAACGACCACACCCTCAACGACCAGACCAACGTGTGGTCGTTGACGGTCATTAGCGGTCGACAGGGCACTTTATAGATTCATAAACTGGCAGAAACAAATAAAACAGGCAATTTTTGCTGCTGGCCTATTCCTTTCTACAATTCTAACTGGCAAGGCACATAAAAAATAAGAAAACATCGCTTTTGGGTCAGAAAAATACGCAACACGAAACAATATATCATCACACTGTTACAATCAAACCCAATCATCCTCAACTGTTGACAGCTATTGACATCCTTTTGCGGTCGCTAAGGGGATTAAAATCATTTTTATGTCTAACCACTGACAGTCAGACAAGTATTGTCACTTTGCGAATAGCATGATGATACATTGTCTACTGTGATGATTGATGTGCAGGCAGACTAGACTCTTGCTCTGCATACTGCTGCACGGCTTGCGTTGCATTGCATCAGAGAGAAAAGTGGAGAGAAAAAGCAAACAGCTCTTCCCGACTGCAACATGAACAGATCACCGACCACAAAAACCAAGCAATACCTCCATCATGCCTAATATATACAGTCAGAGACAGTGTGGTGTTAGTTCTAATCTAACCACGTTAGCTTAGCTTACTTACAAATGTTAGACTGCACAATACCAACCTTGTTCTTCTTGCTTTCGATAACTATCAGATTCTTTTTCGTTTTCACGGATATTTTCAGCATTTTCGACATTAGAATTTTCTAAAATGTGCATAATTAATTCTTTTTGGCTGTGCTCCAAGTGTCGGCCTTGCAGTTCAATTTGGTTGCAAGAAGATGTTGTTTTTATAACTCGAATATTCTCGTCATTTCTTTGAGGATGGTCCATATTGTCATAGGAAAACCGTTGATATAGGCACAAGAGTTTGCATTTTGGTTCTAGTATGCCAAATGCCAAAATATAGTTGTGTTTGCAAGTCAAACAGCTGTAGATTGCAAACTGTTTACAAACACACAGGACGCCATTTTGCTGCACCATAACGAGGCTGCACGAAACCATTCTCCACGTTTCAATCAGAAATTTAATTGAACAAGAAAACAAAAATAAAAATTAATTGTTGTTTGTTCATTGGACAATAATCATAGTACAACAATTTCCTTTAAGAAGATAACTAGGATAACGGACCCATGTGCAGCACTGACACTTCCCTTTTTTTTAATAGAAATGTTTTTCTATTAAAAAAAAGATGTATTCCTGTACTTAATCTTTTTTATATCAGTATGATGTAATTAGTCAATTTTATGCTGAAAAAACATTTTGAGTTTGAGTTTTGAGTTTGGCTTTTCGAGTCACTTTGGGCGGAGATTTTAAATAATCTTGTAAAGGGATCGTGAACACAAAACTAAAGAAAGGGAACTACGTCACGTAATCCTGGATTGCTAAATTCTTATGAAATGACATCGTCGAGTCACAGCAACGCTGTGAAATGACTATTAAACTTTATCCGCACACAGACAACGAGAAGAAATATTGAAGTAAGAGTGGCAGTGGAAGTAATGATCTTGTTACCAGGACATGACGTAATGAGGTGATGTGAGGTGTAGTCTTTCTTTTGTGTTTCTTGCCGCTGCCGCCGTTGTTGTGTTTTTGCCTGAGCTTTAGCTTATTGTCGTGTCACCAAATTCCAAACAATTTACATCGCTGAACATTGTTGTTCCTGTTCAATTTGTTTTCATTTACCATAATTCAATTGACCGACGAAATTTTTAGTTGATGACATCATTGCGGCAATATAGGCGTTCTAAAAATTGTATAAGTTTGATGTTGAGCAAGAGATCGACCATTATTGACAGTGGAAGAATGCCATTATTATTATAATTCATTTGAAGTTTATTCGAAAATCCTTCGAAAGCGAAACCGAAGATTACTGAAGTTAGAAGAGATAAGCAACTGAATAAATTGGATGAAAGTTTTCTGGGTTGTTTTTAAAGGCAATCAATTTTGTAGTCGATTGAGTTCGGAGCAGAGAAGAGAACGTTATAAGTTGATAATTGAGAATAATTCGTTTCGCAATGACAAAAGACGGAAGCAGCGCAAGTAGAGTGAGTGCAGTACGAAGCAGATTTATCAGAAAAAGTGCCAAACCAGGATCAAAACGAAGACCCAAAACTATTCTTATTTTGGGAGCAAAGAATATTGGAAAGACATGTCTTGCGAAACGGTATTTGAACGGAGATTTCAATGAACACTACGTTTCAACAGTAGAAGAGAGATATGCAGCAGATATCACATACAAAGGATATAAAATAAATGTTGAAATCGTTGACATAGATGCATTTGAATTTCCAGCTATGAGAGATTTATGTGTCAAAGAAGCCTCACTTCTTATGCTTGTATATGAAATTGGCAACAAAAAGTCTTTTGAGGTGTTAAAGAAGATTTATGATATAACAAGAAGTGTTTGTGACTATCCTTTGCCAACCATAATTGTTGGAACAAAAGCTGATAAGTTAGAAAGTAAGTTAATGGTTGATGGAAAAACTGATGATTATGTTGAGGAATTTGTGCAAGAGTTAAATTCAAATGTTCATACAGATATAGCACAGAGCATCATCACATCATCAAAAATTGGTTTTCATGTCAACCAAGCCTTTAATTTGGGCTTAGAAGATATTGTGAAAACAATAAACACTGCTTCTCTGGCTGAAAATTCTCATCTTGACACACAAAACAATGGTTGCTGCACTATTTTGTAAAAAGGTGGCAAGGAGAGACACAATGGTACTCCTTTTTACCAATGGTTTATCAAAAAAGACAAGCTACAAAACGATAAATATATTTTATTAATGGATTAACAGGTGTAAAAGTATTGAAAAAGACAACTATTTATCGTAATTTTTATATAATTTCTTCAGTTTAATGTTATTCTATGATTTTAATACAAATTAAAATAGATCATAATATTAGTCATATTGGAACTGATAAGTAAACATTAAAGTTAACATAAAAACAGCTGTTACTGGTTAATCTGGTATTAATCTGGTATTGACATAATTTCCATTTTTACAAAACATCCAAGTAAATGTCCTAAGAGTTTCTCCGTAAAACCAACCAAGAAATATATCTTTTGAACTGTTGTACCTTTGGCATTAACAAAAATGCAGATGATTATTTGATTCAGTCTCCTTTTGATTACAACATCTGAGACAAGCATTTCATAAAATGTTCCTTGAACAAACTTCCTGATCATTATATCATCAATAAATCTATCATGGGCCCAAAGGCTGCCCTCCAAACCACCTTAAAACATACAAACAACGTCAATAACATGCCAAATAAAATGAAATTGTTAAAAGAAGAAGCAGATTAAATTAAGTCTACTAGATGGTTCATAAATTAGTATTTCTGCATGCTGTGGGTAATACAATTTATAATTATGATAGCAATGTGAAAATAATGCGATAATATTCACACCTGTATGTTTTGAGTCCCAACTTTTGGTCACTCCAATTCTGTGTGATGGTGCATCATTCTTGGAAAGATATTTTACTTTCCCTTTCCTGGCAGCTGTTGAAACACATCTCCAGTTTAATAGACATATTGATAAATTTGCTCTGCTATTTAAACTTCTTGGCAATGACTTTAATAACATTTTTATGTTATATTCTCTGGCAAATAAATCAACACATGTGTTGCACTTTTACCATCCACAAGTCGGACAAATATTTGTCTGCCTGCCGTGGGTTTCTTTCGTCGATCCTCCTGCGCAGAGGCCTATATATGTTAGTGCGCACATACGCCCTTTAGGCCACACGGCCACACTAACCCTAACCCTAACCCTAACTTTAATCCTCTCACCACACACTGTAGTAATCAATACGTCATAGATCTTCCTGCGTAGTAGCCTAAATGTGCTACTGCGCATACACACCCACATGTAGGCCGCACTAACCCTAACCCTAATGCTAACCCTAACCCTAACCCTAATCCTCTCTCCAGACACTGTAGGCATTAATACGTCATCGATACTCCTGCGCAGTGGCCTATATATGTTACTGCGCATGCACGCCCACCTTTAGGGCACACTAACCCTAATGCTAACCCTAACCCTAACCTTAATCCTCTCACAAGACACTGAGGGTATCAATACGTCATCGATTCTCCTGCGCAGTGGCCTATATATGTTACTGCGCATGCACGCCTACCTTTAGGCCACCCTAACTAACCCTAATGTTATTCGTACATCGATACTCCTGCGCATTGGACTTAAGAAAGTGCATTGCGAGGGCAGTATCGCTGCTGATTGTTACTGTTTAAGCTATTGCTACAATGTAGTATTTTTGACTTTTATAATTTCATTTTTAATTTTAATTTACTTTAATTCTTTTTTCTTTGCTATTTAGTGTTACTGTTACTGTTACTGTTTGCAATATTCAATTCATGTAATTAAAATTTTTTATATTGGCATGTAGTTTAACATAAGGGCACTTGGCTCGATAGCTCTTTTGAGTTCTTTCCAAGTGTCCCGGTCTGCAGAGTATGGCAGCGGCGCACCCGAGAATTTTTTATCTCCAGTTCAGGCCGCACTTGAGGGCGCACTTGAAATATTTGCAGCACACACAGGGCACTTGAGCTTTGAGACAATGTCTGTTCCAGGCCTAAATCTAAAATTTCCGCTTCATTTTCGCAATATTTTTGCCCTTCACCGCATTTTGTCTGCACTTGAAAGGGGCACTTGACAATTATTCTCACTTTTTTGCACTTGGCACTTGGCCAGCACATCTTTGTGCACCCGAGATCTCGGCGAAAAGTGCCACACTCTGCAGACCGGCAAGTGTCCAAAGCTTATCCTTGATTACATTATTATATTGTTGTTAAACCCTGTAATTAAAAGCTTGAATTTATACATGAAATTGAAATTGAAATTGAAATTACCAAATGTAAAATAAAATTTCTTCAGACGTCTGTCAGTAGTCGGACGAATATTCATCCATCTTCCTCCATGTAGCTTGATCTTGAATGATTCTCAATTTTATCATTCCCAGGCTCCAGGTCCAAGGGCGTCTTTCATCAACAGTTTCTTGTTCAGGCCGCCATCAAATAACAAATATTGCCGGAGCCACAATGGTAGGTTGATCTGCTAAAATTGATTTCCTTTACTTTATTTGGCGTTTCGGTAAATGCAGCATAATATGTATTCTATAAATGTGACATATTTTGATGAATTAATGTTTTAATGTAGGATGAAAACAAAGATGATGTGCATATTACACTTGACGATGCAATAAGTAAAATTGGACTTGGAAGAGTCCAATACATGTTACTCATTTTAACAGCAGGAGGCTATTTAGCAACATGTTCAGAGTTGTTGGTATTTGTGTTCAGCAGTGATGCCATAGCCTCGTTATGGGGTATCAGTAATGACGCATTCGCATGGTTACCCTTCTCAACTTCAATTACTGGAATATTTGGCAGTTTTCTGTTTGGCATCATCAGTGATTATAAAGGCAGACAAATGCCTTTTATTGTATCAATTGCCATTTCTGCAATTTTCTCGCTGGCATCAGCATTTGCACCAAATTTCAAAGTGTTCATTTTGCTGAGGTTAGTAAGCAAGCAATATAATATATGAAAGCTACATATACTTATTTTCGTTTACCATTCTTCTGAATTGAATAAATTTCTTACAATTGCTTTGTTTTGCGCATGCGCATAGGTGCTGTGTTTCGTTTGGCATCGGTGGAATTGTTGCTGTTGACTTTGTTATTCTATCAGAATTTCTTCCCAGAATTCACCGCGGTCAGTTTATGGTGATATTAACATTAAGTGGAGCATTGGGCGTGGCGTATACAGCTGGTATGGCTTGGCTTTTGGCCGAACGACATTGGCATTTATTTATTGTGATTTGTGCAATTCCAACCTTCCTTGTCTTCATAATTCGCTTCATTGTCAACATTGAATCACCAAGGTTTCTTCTTTCAAAAGGAAATTACGAAAAGGCACTGAAAATACTAAATATCATGGCAAGAAAGCATAAATGTCCAGATGCCCTTAATGGTTTTAAGGTCATCGATGAACAAGAGATAAAGTCGCGAAATTTTTTCCATCTATTCTCAAGAGAATTCATTGTTCAAACATTGCAAATATCAACATTGTGGTTCCTACAGGCAACGGGTTATTGGGGTGTGACGATATTCTTCCCAAAATACCTTGCGAGATTCGGCATTGCCATTTACTTTGACATGTTCATGAATATCTGCGCACAAATTCCGGGCTATTTTCTGTTAATTCAAATGATTGACAGGAGCAAAATTGGCCGAATATGGACATTAAGATTATTTACGTTTGGTGTTATGATATCTTTATTATTGCTAACCTTTTTAGAAGATCGCGTCAGCGTGGCTGTATTAGCGGTAATCTGTTATTTCTTTATGCCTCCGATCTTTGCAATTCTTCAGATATATACAACTGAGATATACCCAACATTGTTGCGTAGCAATGCAATGTCCTGGGCTTCCATTGTAATCTCTCTACCAGGAATGACAACAACTTTTATCAGTGCCAAAATTGTCTCATCACCAAAGCAATGGATTTATCCGTTGGTGTGGGCTGTGGTCTTTCTCTTGCAATTGATTGTCGCAATGACTTTAAGGAAGGAAACTGCGGCGCAATCAATTGATGTCTCTTCGAAGGAGCATTCAAAGTATACAGTTATTGACTCAGAAGCGGTTAACTCTGAGATGTCACAGCCATCATAAAACTGCATGGTAAACATAATTAAATATACAATAGCAATATATTTGATATACTGCATTTAATGTTGTTACTTTTATTTATGAATGTTGTGATTTTTCAAATAGTCTTCATTCCAAATGATATCAATGTTTTCTTTGCTTCCCTGCATTAAGGATAAATTAACACGAAAAATTACTCCAATAAGATCTTTGGAACTCATTTGAATTACATCTAGTACACCAAATAGATCATACTGTGTGGAACCATAACAGAACTTACTGTGCAATTGGTCCTTCTCCTTTCTCTTTCTCTTGCAAACATTTGATTATTCTTGCATCGTTCCATTTTAATATACTGAAGGCTTTCACGACCTACCAAATAAATTCACAGCTTATAGCAAAGCATCTAAAAAGAAAGCCAGCTAAAGTGCAATGAATTAAATAATTAAATTAACCAGCTAAAGAAAGACTACAGATGAAAAATAATTTTGAATTATTTAAATACCTGAATTCTAACTTGCACACTGGAATCTAATTCTAAAATATCCAACAGTATCTTCAATTCTTTTTCGGTTTTCATTCGAAGAGTGGACTATGAAAATTGAAAAGGACAAAGGCCTAGAACATTATGACGTGGTTAACTAACACAGCATTCTATTAAGAGTAGCTTTGGGACAATGACGTAATACAAACCAGCATGATGATTGCATTTGATCGCAGTGATTCATCTAAATCATCCAATCTCCTGGAGATAAATGATTAATCATGAATCAATATAATTGGCCAAGAAATAAGAACGTCATTGCGATTTTAAGCAATAATGATAAATCGAATTTCAATCTGTTTTAGATGAATGAATTTAGATACTTGTGAACAAGAAACATGGCCCTGGGTCTCATTCCAAACTCATTTATCACATCTGCAATTTTTGATCGAAGGTCCTGGAAATTCAATTAATATATTTCAACAATGATAAATAATAAATAATAATAAACAGTGAGAACCAGAAATATATGAAGCAAGTTATAAATACCGAATTAGGATGATTCCATAATAATTTCTCAAGTGTATCAAATATTTTATCAGGATAATTCAACGTTGCATCCTTCACGCCTGAAATATTAAACACATCAACTTGTAGAAAAAATCATTCATACCAACAAAAACAAATTTAAAAAAATACATGATATACGAACTCACCAATAAACAGAAGAAGATTAGCAGCGTTTACTCTGTGCTAAAATATCAAATAATGGCAGATATTAAGCTATATCATTGCCATCAAAACAAAACAATATGGCAAATGAATAAATGGGGTAAAAAGAAATATAGTTAAACCTTCCAGTTATTAGCATTGCTAATTTGGTGTAGTAATGTGTTAATTATTAAATCATCTCTACAATTCATCTGTCGAACAAGAGACTTCAATGCCTGACAATGAAAAAATAAAATCATACATGATAGAAATAGAAAATAAAGATAGCAACAAATGTAATACACTGTTGCTTAAGTATATTAATGCATATGAATGGTTGTGAATAAGTTCACATGTAATCAAATCACATATACCTTATCTCTAATTGAGAAGGAAGGGTCTTGTAATTTATAAATGAGAAGCTTCTTTGCTTCAAAACTATAGACGCAAAGATGACCCAACGATAAAGCTGCTCCAAACGAAATTCTTTCATCTTCACAGGCTATCAACTTTATCAAGAGCCTTATTAACTTCGATATCTCTGCATTATCCTACAAGTGGATTAATAAAAAGAATGAAAACGTAAATCGATGCTGCATAAACACTTCAAAAGAATGTACAAGATATGAAAGAAGATGAGTGTCTGGGTACTTTATTAACAAAATGAGAATTGTCCGCTTTGCAAATTGTGTCCAAAATGTCCAGTCTCAGATCGTCGTTTCCTATTAGAAGTTCAAACACTAACGTTGTCAAATATACTTCTCAGAAAAAGAACATTTCAAACAGGGAAAGAAGAAAGCCCATAGTTAGCTAGATATAATGATATAATACAATAGAATGTTTACCTTTCTCAAGGCCTTTTATAAAAGTCTTAACAGCAGAAATATCCCAACACCCTAAAACAAACAGGATAAATAATTGCAATCATCGCCGTATGGATTCAGTTTGTGACAGAGTGAATCTACAAAGGAACTTTGAAGGTGCTATTGAAACATGTCTAAAACTTACCAAGAGTAATAAGACATTTACTTGCTTCGTATAAGATTGCTACATCTTTTTCTGCAGCAATCTGTTAAACGACATGAATAAACAATTGATACTCACTGTTTCATGTAACACCACCATATGTAAAATAATAGAGAAAGGAAATTAAATGAAGAAAAGTAAAGGATGAGTGCACCTTATTACGAACACTTTTAAAAATGAGAGGCTCTTGTGAGCCAAGTTCTGTCAAGCACTGGAAGAAAAAAGAAATTGCTTTAAAGGCCTACTGCAATCAAAAATCACTTTCCCGTTTTTTTTCATAAAATGAAATTTCAATCTTTACTGATTACTTTGGTGCCTGTTTTGTTTTTATTCGATCACGATAAGTATACTAAATTTGGCTTTGAAATGGGGCACTGACTGCGACATGGCATGACGTCATAACCAGGACACAAATCGACTTTTATAATGGGAGAGTATAGGGAAATGTTTTCAAATCTGCACTATGCGTAACCCCGGCCCTTATTAAAAAATCGCTTCCCAGGAATCAAAACTATAACTTTCCGCGCGTCGTTTCAGCTATTAACCAAAAAAATTGAACTTACGGTAACGCTATAGCGGCGCTTTGAAAAAGGGTACTACAAACCGCGCGGTTAGTCAAAAGACATTTTATTCCGCGCGGTCTGATTTCCAAGCAGCTGGAAGCATTCACAAAGGAAGTTTGTCAGAAATCATGGATGGCGGAGCTGTGTGAGTAAAACTAGTAACAAACACGATGGCCGGGGTTGTTGTTAGAGGACCAGGCAAAGTAAGCTGTTACAGGAGTTAAGTTAATTAATAAATGGTATTTTCAAGCAGCCGTTTTAAAAACAAATTTGAAATGAAACAGATAAGGAGAGCTGAAGGCGTGCGTTTTGCTCACAATACACATAGGCCAGACAGAAATTAAAAACATAAAGCTACGGAACCACCAGTTTCATTTGTTGTCCATTTGGAATTTTGGAACCATCGTGTTTCAACAGAAAACTTGTAACACATCTGACTATGATAATAAATTGCTATGCAGAATATTGTGATTAGTTCTATTTTATTTCTCCAATTTCTACCCCGATGAAAACATTGAAGCAACTTGGCGTTCCAGCCAGACGTGATGTAAAAGTAATTCGTTTTGATAAGACTGGACTGACAACAACTTAGCAGCATCAGATATATCTTAAAAAGCCAACTCTGAGCGTAAATAGTCCATGTAGATTCTGAAAACATCTCTGCATTCTCTCACACATACATCATATGCGACTCAGTCAAGTCAAATGCAAAAGTATATTTCATCTCGACACTGATAATCCCCGTTGTTTGCTTCCGCTCTCCGCCGCGGCTGATCGCCCTCCCGCAGTTTGACGTCACGACCAAAACTGCCCCAATTCAGACCCCAATTACTCCCCCCAAATCGCTTTCTAAAATTATGAAAAAAATTTTAAAATTTGTGAAAACACTTTAATACTTATGCCTTGGGATGCGATTTTTAATTAATTAGTTATTTATTGAGCTAGACGGAGTGAAGCAAAAAGCTACAATACACTTCAATACAAAAACTTGAAATGGGTCCTGGTTATTACGTCACGTTTGTCGCAGTTGAAATGGCAAAATCGACGACTTTGCGGGCTTGTAAAAACAATTCTACTGGATCAATTTTCATTCTGGAAACGGTTTTATGATCAGTTCGAATAGGTTTACCATGAAATGTAAAAAAATCATATCACTTTTTTTGATTGCAGTAGGCCTTTAAGTATAGTAGAGATGAATCGAAATTAACAAAAAAAGAATGAGAAAAACGTGTATTGGGCTGGAATAGAAGTACATTAATTGAAATAACCAACTTACTCTCAAGGAATCGAGAACTATTTCGGGATTTTTAGATGCAATTCCTCTTTCACTTAATAAATCCTTTATGAAATCAAAAAGATGGATATGACATGTAAAACTATACAAAACATTATAACATAGGGTTTAACGATCAAGTGTTGATATGATAGTTGCATTACCTGAATTCTTTTCCATTTCAAACCATCTCGTCCTCCTCCTCTCATATTCATCAAATTAGTGCGAAATCTTGTGAGAGCTGCCAGTAGGCAAAAAACATTGCAAATTGCCATATATGAAGTGATGTAACTAAAGCTGGTCAATAATAACAAACACAGTTGAAAAAAGGAAACATCAGAAATAACAATTTGAAGTACCTTTGATCTTAGAAGCGGCAGTTCTCATAGAAACTGTTCTACCTTCCTTTTTTCTAAATTAAATAAAACAGTTCATTAAAACTAACGAATCAAATAATAATAAAAAATTTTAGATAAAAAATTAATGAAAAGAAAATGACGAGCATTCCCACTTTGGTGTATATTCTCTTTGCGAGCTCTTCATGGATAACTTTGGAACCTGAAAGAATATTTATCGATTTGAAAAAGTTGTGTCTCACATGTACGCATGCGTATTGACTCATGCCCACAATTGGAAAGACTGTGCACACGATTCCAGATATAAATTTTTACGTATCTAAATCTATCGGTGGCGAGTCACCAAGCAGATGTCGCTGGATATATATGAAGAGACCGGCACTGTTGGCCTCGTCACCCCGGTGTACCAAGAGTTAGTAGTTGAGTACGATCGGTTGATGGTTTTTCGGCGTTTCTGCCGAAAAACTATCCTGAACGGAAAGACGAAAAGTCCCGGTACGCCGGGGATCTACTTTCTCTTGTAGATCCTCGGTGTACCAGGCCTCATTTAATTTCAATTCAACATCAACTCAACTTCAAGTGGAGCTCGATGGAATCGACCCGTGACTCCATGAGTGGCAAGCACAAGTGCCAACAACTTCGCCACAAGATTTGAACTAACCAAAAAGCTAATACTAAATGGTGCATTTTGGATTCGCACGAAAATTTATATAGCTAACCGGTATCAATTTGCTTCGTGCAGAAAACATCTAAGTCTAGATATCTATATTTGATGTTATTGAATGTTGTCATTTGTATTTCGATCATTTGAAGGCTATATTCACCCGGGTGAAAAAGTGGTGTAAATAATATAATTGCATTGCTGATAATGTTCACTTACATCATTAGGCGTTTGTCTTGGTTTTCTGATATAAGAAACATTCTTTGGTTTGTTCAATTTATTTATGTCACACCAAACTTCTGGGGATCTTGGGAACTGGTTTTTTCGATCCTATGAAAATAATCCGAAAATATGAAACTCACGTATTGTTGTATTATCAGATATTTTCATAATACACAGTCTTTAGCAAACTTTTATTACCTGTTTGATAACTGGTAAGACAACTGAAACTGGTCTGGAAAATAGCTTGGAACATCTCTCGCCATAGAAACCAAGTCCGGGACTTTTAATTGGTGGAAGCAACTGTTGCTGTTGTTGTTCGTTGATTCGTTCATCCGAGGCAGTTTGTTTATTTTTCAGAGTCTGAAAAAGAGAAGACCAGGTGTCATGTTGATATGATATACAATATAAAGCCAGAAATGAACCCTTTAATTTGTTAATGTGAGTTCTGGTGTCATTTTAAGATCGTTGAAGCAAAACTTTGATTGTTACCTGACGCTTCGGTGAAATTTCGTTTGAATGGAATGTTTGTTGCTGATCAATTTTCATATCAACGGAATTGACGGCCGCATCTTCAACAGATTGGTACAACGTTGCTAATTTATTCTGCAATTTCTCAAACGATTTCCTCTACAATAAAATCAACCCTAATTATGCAAATTCATGTTAATTAATTGGACAATGCAAGTTTAACGACGAGAATGGAAAACTGGTGTCGTTTGCTCACGTCGAAATCGGCCTCTCCAAGCTTATCTTCATTGGCATTCCAAGGCATGTTGCAGAATGAATTTTCACCTAAAACGTCAGCAGAGAACACGTTGGACTTATAATGCCGCAATAATTCGGCAACAATTGCAGAACTAAACAAATAGACGAATAGATGATACCTTTTTTAAGAAATGAATCTGGATATGAAATAGCAAGTGAATGCCATGATAATGGATTGAGCGATTGAATGAAATTAACCCATTCAAAACGATGATGATCAGAAGTCCAATAATCAGTGACTTTGTCTTTTGTTTCTGCCTCTGATCTTTGCTTAACTGATTGGTTAATTGGCTGCCTTGATTCTGGTGCTTTCTCGTCATCATCATCATCATGATTTACTTCTGGTTGGACTAACTTTACAGATGAAACTCTCCGCTTGGCATTATCATTATCATTATTATCATCATCATCATCATCATCATCATAACTTGAGATTTCAATTTCATTGAGATCCAATAACAAAACTCGCTCGATTTCTGCTTCAAAATTTTCTTTTGTTGCTATTTCAAGTTCACTATTTCCCTCGCTCTCGTGATTTATATTTTGCGAAAAAATTCGCTCTTTTTGTTCGCTTGAAAGTCTTTTGATCAAATCAGGCGAAAGGTCTGACTCAGATATCTTCATTCCATCCTACGAAGAAATTAGGTGAATGAAAAAGATAGATAAAAAATGATGATCGACTTCTTAACGAATATTAAGTCGATTATACGGACCATCATTCCTCTGACAGGATAATCAACATGACATAACGATCTGCTCAGGAATAGAAGTTGTTGCAATCTTGATTCGAGCCATACCAATCTTCGTTCAGCTTCTTCAATCTAATGCAAACGTAACATAAATATAATGGAACACACTTTACTCTACGCATAATGAAAAAATATCCAGGCTATGTATGTTGACTAACTTTCGTTCCAAGTTTTAATGCTTTTTCGTAATTAAATCGCGCATACGCAAGCTCTCCTCTTATTTTCGACATCACCTGTAATGAAATATCATAATCGTCACCACTACAGTAAAAGTATGGTATAGAATTAAGAGATGGTAGAGCGCAAATACTTCATGGACTGAAAATAAGAAACTAAGATGAAGAATGCAAACCTGAAGCAAAAGAAGAACTTGCTGACTTTTTGTTTTTTGCAACTTCAACTGCGTTTTTATTTTTTTCAACTCAATCTGTGGAAATGATAGTGATGACGTCATATCAATGACGTAATAGAAAAGTCAATCAAAACAACAGCAAAGCAAAGTGAACAATATTTGCTCAAACCTTTGACAGACTTCTATTGTCAATTTTAGAAAGAAGGCCGTTTATGTGATCTTGTAAATGCTCCACAAAAATAATCTAAAAGTATTATAAAAAAGAAATGAAAGAAACACAGTGATGTCATAATATTATAATCAGCAATGGCCTAAGTAACAAACTGCTGGCTCCACCCCCTTCCTCTTGCGATGCTGACAAAGCAAATCACTTAAACTTACCTGATATTCCATTTCAGACTTATTACCAGGCTCGTCATCAGAAGTTATGCCTTTTCTAAGTGATTCAGCCATATTTTCTGTGTTTTTATTTGAAATTTTGACAAATGTTCGATTATTCTCTTGTTCATTTGGTTGTTGATAAAGTAGGCGTAACCATGTGAGTGCACGTAAATAATCAACCTCTTTTTGATATATAAAAACTGGAAACGAGGCCATAACCACATGTTTCAAAATGGCGGACGATGTTGACAAAACTTCCAAAAGAAAGAAGTCTTCGAATAACGAAAGAAGAAGAAAGAAAAGAGCACCCCCACAACCTGTTAGAAAGGAAAATACAGTCCTTGTACATAGGAAAACTGATTTTAAAACGCAACTCGAAAAATGCCAAAGACTTCTCGATAAAGGGTACGAAAACTCTTTGATAAAAATTACTACCTACAACTCACCACCACCACAAAAATACAGCATAATAATCGTAACTCACCATATCAATTTTTGTTGTTTTCTTTGATTTCTAGTATAAAATAATTGATACATATCTTACTATATTTTTGATGATTTTTTATAAAACAGAATTGAAGACTTGGAGATACATGGTTTGGGGGCTGCAATAAACCAAGCTGTGAATATTGCATTACAATTACAAATTAATGCAAAGGGAAATATAAAAGTATGCATACATTATCAAAAATATTCAGATGGAAATAGGCACAAATCTAATGCCTATGTATAATGGTAAAATACCATGATATATTTGTAAGCTATTGAGTCTCTTTTGTTTGTCAGCTAACGACTACAACTTCAACAGTCAATTTAGTTGATGACTATCAAGGAATTGCTGAGGCAAGAATGCATTTAATAAATTTAATATCTTATCAAAATCATGAACAAGCCAGAAGAATGGTTGTAAATGTTGCGTCTTTTTTCGTTCAAGGATATCGATCCGTACTCAAAATCAAGACTATGTTCGGCAATCCAGATTAAATTATCAAAGATCGATTCTGATAAACTTGAAACTGAGTAATGCAGAAAATGATGCCATCTTCCTCTTGACAAGAGAGTAATCTTTTGGCATTCAGGAAGAATCTCTGAATCTGAATAAGCAGATCGATTGAGGTGGAATCAGAGAAAATCTTTCACCTTGACTGTTCTTCTTACTGCGTTTGTGTAACCTTCGTTGAATTTATACCAAATTGAAGTATTTATGATGGATGGTTTTTTCTGCTTTTCTTGCTCTGCAAGATAATAAACTTGTTTATCTCTGTTACCCCTTACGATATTGTTGCAGCATATTAATTATTTTCCTATGAACGATCGTTGAATTATTTTACCAGATTTCTCTGTCGTTTTTATTGCTCTTCCAAAGAAGTCCAAAACAGGCTGCAAAAGGATTGAATAATATCTTTGACAATTGTTTAGTAAAGATCACACCTAAATTAAAATCGAAATACGAAGATAATAAAAAATAAGAAGAATAGTAATGCGCATACTTTAGCAGTCGTTGCTTTAACTTTCATTGGTTTTAAAGCTTTCACAACTCTAACATCCTTTTGTTCCTTTCTAAATTCAATCAAGATGGCATATATAACTGAAAATAGCTTTCTTATAAATACTGAATAAATAATAATAAATTATCACAATTGTCATAATGATTATAATTAATAATCAGTTCTTACTTTTCTCTGTCATTGATCTGAATAGATTGCTCTGCTTTTCGCATTTTCTCCAAATCAATCTAAGAGGTACGCAAAAACATTGGATGCTCAGACAATGAACTAAGATTCGATGAAATATAGATAGGTATACAACAGTGTAGTAGAGAAGATCTTATACATATATATGTATAAATGAATATATAAATGAAACAATGACAAGACCTCTCGTTGAATCAATTGTTTCGCTGCATAACTCATGCGTATATGCTGTCGTAAGCCATGAAATGCTATCAGTTCTTCGATATTCCTGGTGAGAAAGAATAAAGATAACTTGTGAAAAGATAACTTCATTAGCCCATTGGTAATCATGAAGAAAAACTCAAAGATATACTGACGGTTGCAAAACGTAAGTGAATTGTCCATCGATATTTCTTTCTTGTTGATATGTAAGATTATAAGATATCATGATTGATATTAAATCAAGTAAATTCTGCTTTTCACTCTGACTATATAGTTGTATATTCACCTAAAGAAATAAAAATACAGGCTCCTTCTACTGACATCTACTGCTGGCGTCTTCAAATGATTGTGTGCATCACATAGAAGATATCCCGATAGAAATAAAAATATTGAAATGACGTAGTGCAAAGTAACTTACTGGTCTTAATGTTGGATGGATGACTTCATACAAATATGGAAGAAGATCACTAATTAGTGAGTCATTGCTGATGACCCGTTTTACATTTGGACGTACTTCATGAGTTATTCCTTCCACCAATTGCTTGGATCTGGACAGCTTCAAATTGAACTAAAAAAACATAGCGCATTCAGATTGTAGTAACACACAACTACCCCCTATCAAAGTGTAAATAATCAAAGATCGCAGCTTAACAAAGTCTAAGATTCAGGGCGTGGGATATTAATGAATTAACTAACCTCAATCATGCTGTTATTGAAATTGATTTTGGGTATTCTGGTTGTAGCCATTGACATGTGGAAAGCGACAGGCAAAAATGGAAAAAATTTCATCAACGTGAATGTTTGCCTCGACCTGATTCTTGTGTCGATAAGATCAGAGAATTCAAGCCAAGATACACAATCAACAACCTGCAAAATGAAGATACGAATGAAGAAGATGTTGATGAAGATGTGGATGAAGATGTGGATGAAGAGGTTGTTGATGAAGAAGATGTGAATGAAGAAGATGTTGATGAAGATGTGGATGAAGATGTGGATGAAGAGGTTGTGGATGAAGAAGATGTGAATGAAGAAGATGTGGATGAAAAAAGTAGTTCGCTTCTTACTGTTTCCAAACGAGGATCTTTCGATTTGACATTTAAATAGTTATCGAAAATTCCTATAATTAAATAGAACAATGATAAACACTTTTGGGTGGTGACTAATTAAAAAGCTATGAAATGATAATGAAATAAAATAAACACAAAAGTCAAACCTTGTATCATTTTTTCATATTCAGAATTTGCCGATGCAAGGTGCAAGATGTTATGAAATCTGACAGAATTACTTGACTGGTTGGATGACGCACCAGTCTCGTGTTGAAGACGAGACAATGCTAAATTACAGCCACCCAATCCATCTTTATTCGCATGTTGTAAAAATGCCAAAGAGCGCCGATTCGATTTTGGCAATTGAAAAACACTTTTCCAAACAAAAGATAGGTCTTTTTGGAAGTCTTTTTGCCCAATGCTTACATCTTGAAGGTGTTGTGCTTTCACTTCCCCATGCTTTTTCGAAATAAACTAAAAATGAAAATGAGAAGAGGAAAATAATTTAGAAGTAAATGTGTAGGAAGAACGTAAAGAAGTGGAAACCTGATACTATAGTATTATGAAAGCAACATATGAAGCAAGAAGTCCAGTTACCTGTAATGTATTAACGCAAGAGCGAATATCATTTTCAGATTTATCACACAATGCCAATAAGCATGTCATATCTGATTTCAATCTTTCTTTTCTCGATATCTGAAACAAATGAGTATTTCAGCTGGGTGAAAGTCATTATTCTTGTCACTGAGCTAAATAATAAGACATGGAATATCCAAATGCGAACCTCTAATAATCTCTGTGCTAATCGTCCGGGTGAGATAGTAGGGACAGTCAATGTTAGAGACATTTGTCTGAGCTGTCTCAAAGCTGGTACATATCTTTGAAAAATAATAATACAAACAATAAAACATGTTTTTGAGCAATAATCAAAACGGAAGGAAAGTAAAGATACTTACTGGTCGTTACAAATGCAAATAATAGGTCTTGTTATAGTCAAATTTCTTTTCTTCTTTTTCTGCGTTTTTGAAGATTCTACAACCAAATCAGAGGTTACGAATAGCAGACAAAAGGCGAAGAGAGGACGGGGGGGGGGTAAACAAGCAACAAAATTGAAATTAGTTATGACGAAAACGAAGAGAGTAGCATATCTTAGCATACATTACCTTCTGTTTCCTTAGCTGCTTGTATCAAAATGTTGATAGCTTGCTGAAAAACGATAGGATAAATAATTAAACCAACAACAACAACAATTGATAACAGAAAAATAACATCGTTGTTGTGAATAAGTTAGCCCCTTGAAATGTTGCGTTTGACATTGTCTGTCAATGGGCCATTTTGTTTTTGTTTATAAATAAACAAAAACAAAAATGGTTTAATTACCAATGGTGCGCCATCAATTTCATCAATGATCAAACAATTTGGTTTATTATCATTTCCAATGCATGATTTCATTTGAGTCGCTGTTTCAAGTTTATTTTTGAAAAGTTCCGCCGATCGATCATCACTGCAAGAAACAAAAACAACAAAACTGTCATTTAATTCACCAATAATCTAATCATATCGTATTATCATCAGTATCATTCATTATCATTATCATTACGTAACTAACCTTGCATTCATTTCAACAGGATTATATCCAGCATGCCTTGCAACAATATGCGCTAAAGTTGTCTTTCCAAGGCCTGGATTGCCAGCTAACAGTGCAATCTATGAATACCATCAAAGCAATAGTCAGCACTAGATCACAGGCTTTGTAAACAGGTTAATACAGCCAGCTAACTGCAAATGATCTGTGCATGCACACTACGATGCATTCATGTCTATCATTGAGCCACAGAAATTGAGCTTACAGAATACAAAATATAACAAACCTTATAAGTTGGTCTCTCAGATTCATCAGAATCCTGTTAATTCGAAAACAACAACAATTTAAATTGCCTATGAATTGAAACTAAATATAAACTGCAATATTTCTTCCTTTAGCATATTCTGCTGAAATTCTTATCGTATCCCAAGTGTTATAACCTAAACTACATTTCATTTTGCTAACATGATGTTGGCTGAGGAGACCTCAAATGTGAGGTAAAAGCTCCCAAAATTATTGAATTTAATATATTAATTAATTAGTTGGCACGTGTGAGTGTTAAAAATCAATGGCGATCAAGCAAATGAAATGTAGTAAATATAAACTGATTGATTATCAAATATCAATGATAATCAATAATATCTTACTAATTCATCTTCATAATCTTTCACAAATTTTCGCTTCCCAAATCTACTTTGATCACGAGTTACTTGATTTCCTTTCGATTTTCTCGTCTTGGTTGTTGATTTACCAAATACAAACTTATCCCAAAGTTTCAGCCACTTAAGAAGGACTCTGTTTATACCCTGACAAGGAAGAATAAGCATAGTTATAATGACAAAAAACATCATAATCTTGATTATCAGCAAAGTAAACAACAAATTTGACATACATCATCACTCAGTAATTCAGTGAAATGTTTTGGCGTGTATTTTTCCACCCACAGTGCCTCTTCCAATTGCGTTGAATTACAATTTTCATCTCCAACAAACTCTACATCTTTGTCATCTTCCTTCAATCTAGAACATGAGCTTTGTTATCTATTTAACTGTTCAGCTATTAATCTTTATGCAATAATGTAAAGAAGGATTAATGTACAATAGAGCTTACTTCTTAAACAATTCATTCATGGCATTTGCTTTGTCCAACATGGCTTGGTGACGCTAAAAAGGCAAACATTCAACCAATAAGAAAATAAGTAAATAAAATGGCCATGAAATGGCAAGTACTTGTATATGTGAAGAAAATACTAACTTTATCATCAACTGCTTGTTTGATTTCATAAAAAGGAACTGCAAGGAGACCAGTCCTTTTTAATTCAAAATGAAAATCTTCAAAATCATCTTGATCATTATCATTATCCATTGATAACTTCAAGTAAACACGCCTTCCATCACAATTAGTTGCTGCTATTGAATCTGTACCAAATGGTGGCATTTTATAAACATATTTCTTGTCCCTTGTCGTCACAGCTCTGTTCACTGGTAATTTAACTGGCTTGTTAATGTTTGATTCAATAATTTTAAATGGAGCTTCAATGTCATCATCATCATCATCATTGACGGCATCATGGCTATGTTCTATACGCTGCTTCTTAGAAACTGGGGAAACACATTCTAGAAATTTAAATTAAAATTAAAATAATTAAAAAGGAATAGCTGGTGATAACAATGACAGTTTTGTTTAAGCTGCAATCAAATAAGAATTGAAAATATGTGATATCTAGATCAATAACATAATAAGTATTTATGACTCATACCAATAGATTGAAGGAATTCATTACCCAATTTCTTTTTTGATTTTGGAGTTGATGAATCTTGCGATAACCTATTTTCCTTTTTTGATAAAACTTTTGGTCTTGTCACAATATTCATCTCATTTTCATTTTCTACCAAAATGAAAAGTAAGCACGCTGTGATTAGATCACTCTATCCCTCTAGAAATAATTAGAGCAACCCCCCCCCCAGACGATATTGACTATGGTTGCGTGACAATGTTATTTAACACCCTTACAATTGGCTAAATGGTACTTCTCCACGTGTCCCGTCCCCACCACTTTCACAAATTCAAGGAACATAAATTCAGCAAATGATTAACAACACAACGTCATTCTTTAAAACAAAATGTAAAAGAGCAAGACATCTAATGATAAGCACAGGCATCTTCACTATATTGAGATGTATAAATCTTAAATTTCCATATATAAATAAACACAATTATGGCTAAATTAAACTCACCATCATCCATATCTTCAAGGGCTTCAAATTCGTCAGCATATCTATCCTCAAATTCAGATATCTCATCCAGTTCATATTCTTCGGCCAGCTGTACTTTTAAATTAGCCATCTTGAATTAAATAAATCAGGTTCCCAATAATTCAGAAAAGATAAAAATAATATCATCACATAATCTTTTTATTAAACTTTTCGACATTTCCGGCAGATTTATTTTGCGCGGCAGCATAGTAGGAAAGTGCTCTGTACTAACTGCGCATGCTGACCACCTTTAGTAAAGAATAAAAAATTCATCCCATTTTACCCCTTTGTATGCCCCCAAAAAATCAAAAATTCAAAACGTAAATTCAATATTCGAATTCAGTACCTCAAAATTGTACTTTTCACCAAATTTGATGCAAATTGACTGAGTTTTAAAATTTGCAAATTGCCCTATTTTACCCCATTTTATGCCCCAAAACATCAAAATTTCAAAAAATAAATTCAATATTCGAATTGAGCACACCAAAATTGTACTTCTCACCAAATTTGATGCAAATTAAGGAGTTTTAAAACTTGCATATTGCTCCCTTTTACCCCGTTGTATGCCCCCAAAACATCAAAATTTCAAAAAGTAAATTCACTATTTGAATTCAGCATCCCAAAATTGTACTTTTCACCAAAATTGATGCCGATTGGATGAGTTTTGAAATTTGCATATTGCCCACTTTTACGCAATTTTATGCCCCCAAAACATCAAAATTTCAAAAATTAAATTCAATATTCGAATTGAGCACCCCAATATTGTACTTCTAACCGAATTTGATGCAAATTGAAGAAGTTTTAAAACTTGCATGTTGCCCCCTTTTACCCCATTGTATGCCCCCAAAACATCAAAATTTCCAAAAGTAAATTCACTATTTGAATTCAGCATCCCAAAATTGTACTTTTCACCAAAATTGATGCCGATTGGATGAGTTTTGAAATTTGCATATTGCCCCCTTTTACCCAATTTTATGCCCCCAAAACATCAAAATTTCAAAAAATAAATTTAATATTCGAATTGAGACCCAATATTGTACTTTCACCAATTTGATGCAATTATGAGTTTTAAAATATGAATATTGCCCTTTTTACCCCCATTTTATGCCCAAAACAAAATTTCAAAAATAAATTAATATTCGAATTGAGCACCCAATAGTGTACTTCTCACAAATTTGATGGTAAAATAGGTTTTTAATTTCATATTATTTCATTGAGCATCCAATATTTTACTTTCCAATTTGATGTAAATTGGAAGAGTTTTAAAATTTGCATATTGCCCCCTTTAACCCCATTGTATGCCCCAAACATCAAAATTTCAAAAGTAACTCACCATTCGAATTCAGCACCCCAAAATTGTTTCTAACCGAATTTGATGCAAATCGGACGAACTTCAATATTTGCATATTGCCCCTTTAACCCATTGTATGCCCCCAAAACATCAAAATTTCAAAAAGTAAACTCCATTCGAATTCAGCACCCCAAAATTGCACTTCTAACCGAATTTGATGCAAATCGGACGAACTTCAATATTTGCATATTGCCCCTTTTAGCCCCATTGTATGCCCCCAAAACATCAAAATTTCAAAAAGTAAATTCACCATTCGAATTCAGCACCCCAAAATTGCACTTCTAACCGAATTTGATGCAAATCGGACGAACTTCAATATTTGCATATTGCCCCTTTTACCCCATTGTATGCCCCCAAAACATCAAAATTTCAAAAAGCAAACTCACCATTCGAATTCAGCACCCCAAAATTGCACTTCTAACCGAATTTGATGCAAATCGGACGAACTTCAATATTTGCATATTGCCCCTTTAACCCCATTGTATGCCCCCAAAACATCAAAATTTCAAAAAGTAAATTCACTATTCGAATTCAGCACCCCAAAATTGCACTTCTAACCGAATTTGATGCAAATCGGACGAACTTCAATATTTGCATATTGCCCCTTTTATCCCATTGTATGCCCCCAAAACATCAAAATTTCAAAAAGTAAATTCACTATTCGAATTCAGCAACCCAAAATTGCACTTCTAACCGAATTTGATGCAAATCGGACGAACTTCAATATTTGCATATTGCCCCTTTACCCCATTGTATGCCCCCAAAACATCAAAAATTTCAAAAAGTAAATTCACATTCGAATTCAGCACCCCAAAATTGCACTTCTAACCGAATTTGATGCAAATCGGACGAACTTCAATATTTGCATATTGCCCCTTTAACCCCATTGTATGCCCCCAAAACATCAAAATTTCAAAAAGTAAATTCACCATTCGAATTCAGCACCCCAAAATTGCACTTCTAACCGAATTTGATGCAAATCGGACGAACTTCAATATTTGCATATTGCCCCTTTAACCCATTGTATGCCCCCAAAACATCAAAAATTCAAAAAGTAAATTCACTATTCGAATTCAGCACCCCAAAATTGCACTTCTAACCGAATTTGATGCAAATCGGACGAACTTCAATATTTGCATATTGCCCCTTTTATCCCATTGTATGCCCCAAAACATCAAAATTTCAAAAAGTAAATTCCCTATTCGAATTCAGCAACCCAAAATTGCACTTCTAACCGAATTTGATGCAAATCGGACGAACTTCAATATTTGCATATTGCCCCTTTACCCCATTGTATGCCCCAAAACATCAAAATTCAAAAAGTAAATTCACTATTCGAATTCAGCACCCCAAAATTGCACTTCTAACCGAATTTGATGCAAATCGGACGAACTTCAATATTTGCATATTGCCCTTTTACCCATTGTATGCCCCCAAAACATCAAAATTTCAAAAAGTAAATTCACTATTCGAATTCAGCACCCCAAAATTGCACTTCTAACCGAATTTGATGCAAATCGGACGAACTTCAATATTTGCATATTGCCCCTTTAACCCCATTGTATGCCCCCAAAACATCAAAATTTCAAAAAGTAAATTCACTATTCGAATTCAGCACCCCAAAATTGTACTTCTAACCGAATTTGATGCAAATCGGACGAACTTCAATATTTGCATATTGCCCCTTTTAGCCCCATTGTATGCCCCCAAAACATAAAAATTTCAAAAGGTAAACTCGCCATTCGAATTCAGCACCCCAAAATTGCACTTCTAACCGAATTTGATGCAAATCGGACGAACTTCAATATTTGCATATTGCCCCTTTAACCCCATTGTATGCCCCCAAAACATCAAAAATTCAAAAAGTAAATTCACTATTCGAATTCAGCACCCCAAAATTGTACTTCTAACCGAATTTGATGCAAATCGGACGAACTTCAATATTTGCATATTGCCCCTTTTATCCCATTGTATGCCCCCAAAACATCAAAATTTCAAAAAGTAAATTCACTATTCGAATTCAGCACCCCAAAATTGCACTTCTAACCGAATTTGATGCAAATCGGACGAACTTCAATATTTGCATATTGCCCCTTTAACCCCATTGTATGCCCCCAAAACATCAAAATTTCAAAAAGTAAATTCACTATTCGAATTCAGCACCCCAAAATTGTACTTCTAACCGAATTTGATGCAAATCGGACGAACTTCAATATTTGCATATTGCCCCTTTTAGCCCCATTGTATGCCCCCAAAACATCAAAATTTCAAAAGTAAATTCACTATTCGAATTCAGCACCCCAAAATTGCACTTCTAACCGATTTTGATGCAAATCGGACGAACTTCAATATTTGCATATTGCCCCTTTAACCCCCCCCCAAAACATCAAAACTTCAAAAAGTAAATTCCCTATTCGAATTCAGCAACCCAAAATTGCACTTCTAACCGAATTTGATGCAGATCGGACGAACTTCAATATTTGCATATTGCCCCTTTTAGCCCCATTGTATGCCCCCAAAACATAAAAATTTCAAAAAGTAAACTCACCATTCGAATTCAGCACCCCAAAATTGCACTTCTAACCGAATTTGATGCAAATCGGACGAACTTCAATATTTGCATATTGCCCCTTTTAGCCCCATTTTATGCCCCCAAAACAACAAAATTTCAAAAAGTAAATACAATATTCGAATTCAGTACCCCCAAATTATACTTGTCACCAAATTTGATGCCAGCTGAACGAGTTTCAAAAATTGAATATTGCCCATTTTTACCCCATTTATGCCTCCAAAACATGAGAATTTCAAAAAATCAGTTTCATTTTCGAAATCAGCGCCCCAAAATTGTACTTTCCAGCGATTTTCAGACAGTTTTAATCAAATTGAGTGTTTCATGATCTTTGCTTCTACTGGGACCCATGGCAAGCGGATGTCACAATAACCAGATAAACCCACTTTTGGTAACTTCCCACTTCCAGCTTTTGGTGCTTCCCACTTTTTCTCAGATGAAGTGGGTTTTCTTCAATATATTTAGTTCCTTGAAGCTCGTTTGTTTTTTTCCAAACCTAACGTCAGTGACAAAAGCTGTAGGAAGCATGGATATGACAATTCGTGTATGCTTTATCGAGATTCTCTTAATACTCTGTGTCGTCCGCTTGCCATACTTATCGAAAGCGAATGTCACAATAATCAGATAAACACACTTTTGGTGACTTCCCACTGCCCACTTTTGGTGACTTCCCACTTTGATGACCTCCCACATTTGGTGACTTCCCAAAAGTGGGAAGTATGGCAAGCGGACGACAAAAAGAATGAACAAAATCTCAATAAAACATACACGAATATTCGTATCCATGCTTCCTACAGCTTGTGTCACGGGCATTAAATTTGGAAAGAAACAAACGACCTTCAACGGACTAAACATATTGGAGAAAACCCCACGTTTTCTGAGAAAAACCCACTTTATCTGAGAAAAACCCACCTTATATGAGAAAAAGTGGTAAATCATCAAATGTAGGAAGTCATCAAAAGTGGGAAGTCGTCAAAAGTGGGAAATCGTCAATTGTGGGAAGTCACAAAATATGGGAAGTTATCAAATGTGAGAAATCGTCAATTGTGGGAAATCCAGAAATGTGGGAAGTCATCAAATGTGGGAAATTGTCAATTGTGGGAAGTCATCAAAAGTGGGAAGCCATCAAATGTGGGAAGTTATCAAATGTGAGAAATCGTCAATTGTGGAAGTCACCAAAAGTGGGAATTCATCAAATGTGGAAAGTCATAACATGTGGGAAATCACCAAAAGTGGGAAATCACCAAATGTGGGAAGTCGTCAATTGTGGGAAGTCATCAAATGTGGAAGTCACCAAAAGTGGGAAGTCATCAAATGTGGGAAATCGTCAATTGTGGGAAGTCATCAAATGTGGGAATTTATCAAATGTGGGAAGTCTTCAAATGTAGGAAGTCGTCTAAAGAGGGAAGTCACCAAAAGTGGGAAGTCATCAAATGTGGGAATTCATCAAATGTGGGAAGTCATCAAATGTGGGAATTCATCAACTGTGGGAAGTCATCAATTGTGGGAAATCCTCAATAGTGGGAAGTCATCAAATGTGGGAAATCGTCAAATGTGGGAAGTTATCAAATGTGGGAAGTCATCAAATGTCCGAAATTGTTAATTGTGGGAAGTCATCAAATGTGGGAAGTCATCAAATGTGGGAAATCGTCAAATGTGGAAAGTTATCAAATGTGGGAAGTCATCAAATGTGAGAAATTGTTAATTGTGGGAAATCATCAAATGTGGGAAGTCATCAAATGTGAGAAATTGTTAATTGTGGGAAGTCATCAAATGTGGGAAGTCATCAAATGTGAGAAATCGTCAATTGTGGGAAGTCATCAAATGTGGGAAGTCGTCAATTGTGGGAAGTCACCAAATCAAATGTGAAGTCACCAAAAGTGGGAAGTTATCAAATGTGAGAAATCGGCAATTGTGGGAAAGTCCAAAAATGTGGGAAGTCATCAATTGTGGGAAATCGTCAATTGTGGGAAGTCATAAAAGTGGGAAGTCATCAAATGTGGAAAGTCATCAAAAGTGGGAAGTCGTCAAAAGTGGAAAGTGAACAAAAGTGGGAAATCGATAATTGTGGGAAATCATCAAATGTGGGAATTCATCAAATGTGGGAAGTCATCAGTTGTGGGAAGTCATCAAATGTGGGAAGCCACCAAAACTGGGAAGTCATCAAATGTTGGAAATCGTCAATTGTGGAAGTCATCAAATGTGGGAAGTCATCAATTGTGGGAAGTCACCAAACGTGGGAAGTCATCAAATATGGGAA
The DNA here is from genome assembly GCA_013076295.1 of Sanderia malayensis. Taxonomy (NCBI): domain Eukaryota; kingdom Metazoa; phylum Cnidaria; class Scyphozoa; order Semaeostomeae; family Pelagiidae; genus Sanderia; species Sanderia malayensis. The sequence goes on along the minus strand of RQOL01000658.1, from coordinate 2,607,444 downwards.
GTTATCAAATGTTGGAAGTCATCAAATGTGAGAAATCGTCAATTGTGGGAAATCGTCAATTGTGGGAAGTCATCAAATGTGGGAAGTCTTCAAATGTGGGAAGTCACCAAAAGTGGGATGTCATCAAATGTGATAAATCGTCAATTGTGGGAAGTCATCAAATGTGGGAAATCGTCAAATGTGGGAAGTTATCAAATGTGGGAAGTCATCAAATGTCAGAAATTGTTAATTGTGGGAAGTCATCAAATGTGGGAAGTCATCAAATGTGGGAAGTCACCAAAAGTGGGAAATCCTCAATTGTGGGAAGTCATCAAATGTGGGAAATCGTCAAATGTGGGAAGTTATCAAATGTGGGAAGTCATCAAATGTCAGAAATTGTTAATTGTGGGAAGTCATCAAATGTGGGAAGTCATCAAATGTGGGAAGTCATCAAATGTGGGAAGTCATCAAAAGTGGGAAGTCATCAAATGTGGGAATTCATCAAATGTGGGAAGTCATCAAATGTGGGAATTCATCAACTGTGGGAAGTCATGAATTGTGGGAAATCCTCAATTGTGGGAAGTCATCAAATGTGGGAAATCGTCAAATGTGGGAAGTTATCAAATGTGGGAAGTCATCAAATGTCAGAAATTGTTAATTGTGGGAAGTCATCAAATGTGGGAAGTGATCAAATGTGGGAAATCGTCAAATGTGGAAAGTCATCAAATGTGGGAAGTCGTCAATTGTGGGAAGTCATCAAATGTGGGAATTCATCAAATGTGGGAAGTCATCAAATGTGGGAATTCATCACATGTGGGAAATCACCAAAAGTGGGAAGTCATCAAATGTGGGAAATCTTCAATTGTGGGAAGTCATCAAATGTGGGAAGTCATCAAAGTGGGAAGTAATCAAAAGTGGGAAGTCGTCAAATGTGGGAAGTCAACAAAGGTTGGAAGTCATCAAATGTGGGAAGTCAGCAAACGTGCGAAGTCATCAAATGTGGAAAGTCATCAAACATGGGAAGCCATCAAATGTGGGAAGTCTTCAAATGTGGACAGTCATCAAAAGTGGGAAGACACCAAAAGTAGGAAGTCATCAAATGTGGGAAGTCGTCAATTGTGGGAAGTCATCAAATGTGGAAGTCACCAAAAGTGGGAAGTCATCAAATGTGGGAAATCGTCAATTGTGGGAAGTCATCAAATGTGGGAATTTATCAAATGTGGGAAGTCTTCAAATGTGGGAAGTCGTCTAAAGTGGGAAGTCAGCAAAAGTGGGAAGTCATCAAATGTGGAATAAGCCCCCCCTCGAATGAGCCCCCACCCTAGAACAACAAATTGTTACTAAGCCCCCACCCCTAACATGCTGATGTTTGCGTACAGCGAGTTCGTGAAAATGTTGTTTTTCGTACAGTTTTTCACCAATATGTGGGCATTCTTCTGTTTATCTGTGCATGCAAAATACTTTGCTGGAACAACTATACCAATTTCCCGTTTATTTTCCCAGTAACAACGTAAATTTTTGTGCCATAATTCAAATAGTTTTTTAAGCCCTCCCCCTCAAATAAGCCCCCCCTCGAGTAAGCCCCCCTCTGAAAATGTCAAAATGAATAAGCCCCCAGGGGGTTAATTCGAGGATTTACGGTATTGCAAGCGGACGACACGGCGCATACATGAATTGTCCGACGTTACTAAAAAGCGGAACACATCGGAACATGCCAGAACAACCCAAGAACAGGCTGAAAACTCCAAGAGCAACCCAAGAACACACGCCAAGAACAGGTCGAAATAATTGTTAAAAAGCCAACAACAATCCATTGCAATCAGTAACTAAGCTATAAGATGCCATTTTTACCATTTCAGTAAGTTTTCTTGAAGTTAGAATATTAATTTTTAACTTTCTTGTCCAACATTTAGGCCCCCATGATAACAACAATTAACTTCCATTGTTATTACAAGCTTCTGTTGTTTTCCGCCAATCATCAGGGTTTCAGTCACAGGGTTTCGAAGTATCAAGTTGGAAAAAAAGTGGCCGCCATTGGAGGGCATAGAGATAGGATTCAAGATAATCTAGAGTGCTACGGCCGATACTCCCACTGTGTAGCGGGTGAAGCAAAAATTTCTAGCCAACCACCCTCCAACAAAATGGCGGACACAACTCTACAGCTAGAACTTTGCGTGATTGGTGACGCGCCATCTCACCAACACAGTATTGCACGCAGTATTACACGCTGGTGGATTGCACGGGGAATTTCTCCCGAGTGTGGCATTTATCCCTTGGTAAAATACCACGCGTCATTTCACCAACACAGTATTGCACGCAGTATTACACGCTGGTGGATTGCACGGGGAATTTTTCCCGATTGTGGTATTTATCCCATGGTAAAATACCACGCGCCATTTCACCAACGCAGTATTGCACACGGTATTTCACGCTGTTACATTTAACGGGGAATTTCTCGGGAGTGTGGTATTGCACCTTTGGTAAAATACCACGCGTCATTTCACGAGCACATTATTGCTGTTGTGGGTGATTTTACGCTGCATTTTACGAGTCATTTCCTGTGGTATTTCTCATCGTTTTTACCTGTGGTGGGCGGCCTAAATGTTAGAGGAATCAAGAAAGTTAAAAATTGATATTCTAACTTCAAGAAAGGTTACTGAAATCTTCTAGCTTAGTTATTGATTGTAATGGATTGTTGTTGGCTTTTTAACGATTATTTCGACCTGTTCTTGGCGTGTTCTTGGGTTGTTCTTGGAGTGTTCAGCCTGTTCTTGGGTTGTTCTGGCATGTTCCGGTGTGTTCCGCTTTTTAGTAGCGTCGGATAATTCATGTGTGTTGTGTGTCAGGTGTGTTCCGTCTTTTAGTATAGTCGATGAATTATCCATATCCACGCTTGCTACAGCTTGTGTCACGGGCGTTAAATTTGGAAAGAAACAAACGACCTTCAACGGACTAAACATATTGAAGAAAACCCACTTTGAGATAAACCCACTTTATCAGAAAAACCCACTTTTTCTGTTAGATAAAGTGGGTTTTTCAGAAAAAGTGGGTGATACAAAAACACAACAAAAATATTGCGTTTGGTTACTAACTTGAAAACGATGTCGATGCAAGATTCTGATTATTAAAAGTTATTTGTCGAGCAGCCTCTGATTGTGATAAAAGACTGTTTCAGCAAGCAAACAATTTTGCAACACTAGGACAGGATATCACCAGGACTGTCTTCGACATAACAGAAATATTCTTTTCAGCTTTTTCCAGCTGTCACTACTCACTACTACATACTTCATTACTATTCATACATTTTGAAGACGTCACAAACCGGTGACTTCATAAACCGTAATGATAAGTTTTTGGCTTTTATTTTGGATTTTAAACCCCTATGTTTTAGGGGATATAAAGTCCATCCGTTTTTGTCCCATCTCGGATTCTGAATCTCCATGCTCGAAAGTTTATAAAGCAAGTGAGATCAATTGAGGTGAAAAAGCAGATTGTTACAGTACAGCCATTGCCCTGCGGCCTGCCTGCCTACAAGTTACTTTCGAAATTAGCAATATTTTCCTCGGGATAATCTATGAATAACTATCATAATTGCCATTAATAATTATTTGAGTCATAGAAAAGCTACAAAATGTATAACAATTACGACAAGGTTGTCAAAACTATGAAGGGGGGGGGGGGTGGTCAATAGTGAGATAAAGGTGGTCAATAGTGGGTTAGGGTGAATGGCAGTGACGTAAAATTAAAGGAACTTCCGCTGACCATGTCCAATGAAAGAGGGCGTCCAAATCGCAATCATCGAGATAACTTGTGCCTCTGTTGTCCCAAGTTCATCCAGCAACGGTTTCATCTTTATGAAAAAACCTCAAAATGCTTCGTATAATTTCAAGACAGCGCCCGGTAAGTGTTAATGAAACTTAATTTTCACTGCGGAAAATAATAGACCACTGTAAAGCCTATTGAGCCTGCCAGGCCAAGACCCACGATTTTACTGCAATGGATGCAATGCAAGTGCTTAGCTAGGGCACCTGCACTGCATTAATGTTCGTGTATTTAAGATGAAAATGTCTTATATTTTACAGTCAGTGGCAAATGAAATCGGCAGATATGTGCGCTGTTTGTCAACATCTCCTTTTCTCGCTGACAAGGTAAACAACATATGTATCTCCAACAAAATAAATTTCTTTAGACCGTTAACTGCATGGGAGTTCTCAATTTTTTTAACAGAAAGGTACTTACATGGAAAATATTTGACAGAGCTATTTTTATTTATAGATTCCAATGAGTCGCTTTGACCAAAATAATTTTGTAAATTATGAGCAAATGGACAAGAATTTGAAAATTGTGAGGGATAGGTAAGTTGCACTAAAAATAATTTGCTATTATTGTAGACATGTGCACAATAAGCCCCAAAAAAAGAAGTTTACAGGTTGAGAGCTTTTTTTCGATATTTTACAAGTGTCCCTGGGACTTTTGGCCACTATTCTAGTACTCGATAAAGCCAGTAAAGCCAGTTTTTTATAATATATGTAAACCATATGATGCATGTTATACATCATTGGTTTTTTTGCTTTCATAGACTCCAGAGACCACTTACTATGTCAGAAAAAGTTCTTTACAGTCATCTTGATGATCCTATCAATCAAGTAATTATGATAATTTATTCTGCTTGTATTTTATTTTCTGTTAACAGACAATAATGCAACTTAACATTGCACAGATGGCATTAATTTAGGGACTCTGTGTTTATATGATGATATATTTGATTGAAGGATATTTCAAGAGGACAGTCGTATTTGAAGTTACGGCCAGATCGTGTTGCAATGCAAGATGCAACTGCCCAAATGGCAATGTTGCAATTCATTTCAAGTGGTCTACCAAAGGTAACACTCCTTCATCTGCCTGTTTATTTTTAGTATGTTTGACTGTATTTGCCAGGCATTCATGTTTGGTTTCTAATTTACAGGTCGCTGTTCCTTCAACAATTCACTGCGATCATTTGATTGAGGCTCAACTTGGAGGAGAACAAGATTTGAGTAGAGCAAAGGTATTTAAACAATAAATTCCAACATAAATACCTTGTAAGATCAATTTGTGGATGATACCTTTCTTTACTTGTTGCAATTTTATGTTTTTTTTGCTAGGACATAAACAAAGAGGTTTATAACTTTCTTGCAAGTGCTGGGGCAAAGTACGGGGTTGGTTTTTGGAAGCCAGGCTCGGGAATAATTCATCAGATCGTCATTGAAAACTATGCATTTCCTGGTGTGCTGCTGATTGGCACAGACAGTCATACACCAAACGGAGGTAAACTACTTGCATGGCAGTCGTACTTGTATGTTTGTTAGTTATGATAATGATGTTAATGATGATTGAAGTTTTGTTGGGTTATTAGGTGGGCTTGGTGGTTTGTGTATTGGTGTCGGTGGAGCAGATGCAGTTGATGTAATGGCAGGACTTCCATGGGAACTGAAATGCCCAAATGTATGCTATTTTATTAATTAACATTGCTCTTTATCAATCTCTGTTTGTTTCTTGATGAATCAAAGATGTATAAGCTTCTAAGCTCCTTCGCATTGTTGAAATATCTGTTCTAATTTTTATTTTTTGAATTCCAGGTCATTGGCGTAAAGCTGACTGGAAAGTTAAGTGGATGGACATCACCAAAAGGTATGAAGAACTTTCTTGATGCAAATAGCTTTGAATCAACTGTAGAATTGTTCCATGTTATGCTTCTTGCCACAAATAAGTGTTTAATTGGCTTATTCTTTGTATTAAAGATGTCATTTTGAAAGTGGCTGGTATTTTGACTGTAAAAGGCGGAACTGGAGCAATTGTGGAATATCATGGACCAGGATTGGACTCAATTTCATGCACAGGTAAGGCAATGAGATTTGCAATTTAACTCAGATGTTGAATGCTGGTTAAGATTTTATTAACCTGTTATTTGGTCTTAGGAATGGGCACAATTTGTAACATGGGTGCAGAAATCGGTGCTACCACATCAGTCTTTCCATTTTGTCCCAGTATGGAAAGATATTTAGCTTCAACCGACAGAACAGGTTAGTTTCATACCAATTAAGTTAAGAATTTTACAAGGAACTTTGTTGCCCTGTTCCATGTATTAAACATTGTGTTTTTATTTGTACAGGTATTGCTGGCCTTGCAAATAAATATCATCATTTATTGTCTGCTGACGAAAATGCTGAATATGACGAGATGATTGAAATCAACCTGAGTGAATTGGAGCCTCATTTGAATGGACCATTTACACCTGATCTTGCTAACCCAATTTCCAAAGTTGGTGAAAATGCAATTGCTAATGGTTGGCCAACTGAGATCAAAGTTGGCTTGATTGGTAGTTGCACAAATAGTAGCTATGAGGACATGACAAGATCAGCAAGCATTGCAAAACAAGCATTGAATCATGGTATCAAATGCAAATCATTGTATACAGTCACACCTGGCTCAGAACAAATTCGAGCAACCATTGAAAGAGATGGAGTTGCCGAGATATTAAGAGATGCTGGAGGCCTTGTCTTAGCTAATGCTTGTGGACCTTGCATCGGACAATGGGACAGGTAACATTTCAACTATTAATATCATTCGAAATGCTAAATTAATTCTAATATTAATCATGATTTTCTTTTCTATCTTTTCAAGGCAAGATGTACCAAAGAACGAAAAGAATACGATTGTGACGTCATACAATAGAAATTTCACTGGTCGAAACGATGCTAATGTTAATACGCATGCGTTTGTGGGATCTCCAGAGGTACTAACGCGCATGTTTTACTATGCACTACATTCACAGGGAACAATATGCGTAGAAATTTATTAGAAGTAGCTACTGTCGTATTTTTTTTTATTTTTTAGATAGTTACTGCGTTGTCCATTGCTGGAGATTTGTCATTCAATCCAGAGACTGATTTATTAACTGGAAAAGATGGTATCTATGTTTACAACTCATGCTTTCTCTTTAATGCGAATCCACAAAATTTTACCTTGGGATCGTTTTATTTTCAAGCCATCTTAACATGAATTAGCATTTCATTCGCGTTATATTTATTTTTATTTTTTCAGGTGAAAAATTCAAACTTGATAGCCCATACGGAGATGAGCTTCCAGAAAAAGTAAAAAGTTTATTTTATTTTGTTTTCTTGTCGATTCCACGCTCTCACAGACATTCAGCAATGTGAATTTTTTCTTTGTTAGGGATTTGATCCTGGTATGGATACCTATCAGGTATGCTGTGGTTTTATATAGAGCATATGTTAATGCATGTAAAGTTAATTCATCTTAGCTATAGTTAATTTTCTTGCTGAAGCTGTTTCGAATGGAAGGGGATGATATCAGATCAGGTCTCGTTTTGATGTAGGAGCCTCCTGTTGATAGTTCATCGTGCACTGTTGATGTGGACCCAAATAGCAATCGATTGCAATTGTTGGAACCATTTAAACCATGGAATGGAAAAGATTACGAAGACTTGCTGGTTCTTATTAAGGTATTTTATTAACTTTTTTCTTTTCTTTATTCAAACGCAGTTAACTTCTATTTTATGTAATTATGTGATTACTTTTATTTTATGTGATTTTTCAGGTAAAAGGAAAGTGCACAACTGATCATATCAGGTAATTCCGAAAAATCGACAATTCTTTTTGAGATTTCTGTTACGTTTTGCATAAATAAACACACAATAATTGAAACATCTTTACTAAGCAATGGCTTTTTTATAGCATGGCTGGACCATGGCTGAAGTACAGAGGACATTTGGATAACATCTCAAACAATATGTTTATTGGGTGAGAATATTTGAAGGTTCATCGTTGCTTTAAAATGTATGAAATACCTCGAGGAAAGCGATTAATTTGATTCTTTTTCTGATAGTGCAATAAACTCAGAAAATGGACAAGCAAATAACATAAGAAACCAATTGACTGGCGATTTCGGAACTGTACCTGATACAGCAAGACATTACAAGGTAATGACTACGCCAATCAGAAAGGAGGGAATTGTTTCAAGCGTTAATCTATTGTTTTACTTTACATCAACATACAATAGCTTTACGCTCGAAACATTTTCCCCTTGGTACATCAATCAGTTTGTAGAGCTTTAATTGTCAGTATCTAAACTTATATCTTGGTTATTTCAACTTTATTTGAACGGTTTTATCGATTGATAAGTATTTGTTTGCTCAAAAAGGCTCAAGGCAAAGGATGGGTAACAGTTGGCGATGAGAATTATGGGGAAGGAAGCAGTCGGGAACATGCTGCACTTGAACCAAGACATCTTGGTGGCTTGGCAATCATTGTCAAGAGTTTCGCACGCATTCATGGTATCCTATTATTTTTTATTCTATTCGTTTAACATATGGTTTTTAAGTTGTTTTCCTTCACACTTTTATTGAACGATTTTCAATTTTTATTGCAGAAACCAATTTAAAGAAACAGGGTTTGTATTGATGTTGATTAATTTCCAATCTTGAAATTATTAATGCGTGGCGAATCGAAGTCTTTAAAGGCGAATTTTATTCCCGATTTTACAGGAATGCTTCCACTGACATTTGAAAACCCAACAGATTACGATAAGATTCAACCTGATGATAAAATATCACTTTTGGGTCTTACTGAAATTACACCAGGAAAGGTATATGAGCTTCTCTTTAATTAGTTAACTAAATGGTATTTGCGTTTCTGTTTTGATGACCTTTTATTTGAATATTTATTAACAGCTTTAGTTGCTTTTCATACAGATATGGATTAAATGATATCTAAATTTCCTAATTTTAGCCAATCATTTGCCAAGCGAAACACAGTAATGGAGAAGTTGATGAATTTAAACTGCTTCATACAATGAATGAAGGGCAAATTGAATGGTTTAAAGCAGGAAGTGCGTTGAATAGAATGGCGCAAATGAAATAAACATTTCACTTTAATCATATACTATTTTGAATCTGTATACTTTATCAGCTTGCCCGAGCCTGTGTTTAAACAAATATGTAAATCTGTTGTCATCTTTCTATCCAGTGTTAAAACAATTGAACCCTAATTAAATAATCAACGTTTTAAGATGAATTTGTAAAACGAATTTGTGTGGAATTTAAGAGGAGTGATTAGTTTGTAATATTAATTTGTTCACAAAAATGAGATTGAGACAAATTTATATCATTACCTACCTTTCATGTTCCATAAAACTTGACGAAACCCTCACTAGACTCGTTACCGAAGAACTTCACAAATTGATTCTAACTCGAATTTTACAGACTTGGCTAAATCGATTTTTAAAATATGTAATCAAATCGAATAGAAAAAAAGAATTAACCAAGAGTTAATAAATCTGATGACGCGTGGCCAAATTTGAGATTTCGCGCGCTAAATTTTAAAATTTCCACGAAGCAACAGCCTCGCTTTGATTTTTGGTTTATTGTTTGTTTCTTGTTTCCAAATGGAAAGAAGAGATCCTTCTTTCTTCTTTTTCTTGATCATAATAATTACTATTTTCTTATTCCACTGTTATGGAAATAAATTTTGCATCTAAAACTGCTCTTGTGACAGGAGCAGGAAAGGGTAAGCAGAACTAATATATGTATACTATATGCTTAATAATCTAACATGATATCTACATTTTCGATTAGGCTTCATGCTTTCTCATTCTTCTATCCGAGGTATTGGAAGAGGGATATGTAAGGCTTTGGCCAAAAGTGGAGCTAAAGTTTACGCCTTAAGCAGAACCCAGGCAGACTTGGATAATCTAATTACAGAGGAACCATCAATTCATCCAATATGTGTTGATTTGTTGGACATTGATAGAACAAGAGCTCTTCTGGAAGACATTGAACCAATTCAACTTCTTGTCAACAATGCAGGATTCACACTAACGCAGCCATTTCTAGAAGTAACAGAAGATGCTTATGACAAGTAAATGCAGATTTCTTATGAATTAGAAAACAAAATTATGAAAAGCAGTCTTTATCATTCACAAATTCTTCTTTCTTTACAGAGTCATGAACATCAATGTGAAGGCAGTTCTGTTCCTCTCTCAAGTAAATATTTATTTGTTATAAAGATAAAAATGAAGATGTTTACCTTGGTTTTCTATTCGAGTACTTTACAAAAATCATTTCAATTTTCTTTAATCAGCTGATTGCTAAGAAGATGATTGCTGAAGGAAAGGGTGGTTCAATTGTCAATATTTCAAGTCAAGCATCAATGGTAGCATTGCCAGATCACACTGTTTACTGTATGCATTTTGGATTACTTTATTATTCTATTTACTTGAATGCTTCAAATATTAACTACTTTTTCCTTTCACTATATGTTTAATAAAATGGGTTATTTTCTCTCAGGTACTTCAAAAGCTGCTTTGGATAATTTGACCAGAATGATGGCTCTTGAACTTGGCCCGCACAATGTGAGACAATTTTGAAATTATTAAGCTTTGACAGCACAATTTTGCATCATCAAATAGCTGCATCACGGTTATTTTGTTAATAGATCAGGACCAATGCAATCAATCCTACCGTCGTCTGGACTGATATGGCAAGAAAGGCTTGGTCTGATCCTGTTAAAACTAATGACATGCTAAGCAAAATCCCAATGAACCGGTTTGCAGGTAAGAGCAAAAAATGTACCATTAGCTTTTACTAACTCCCACCTTTTTAACAAAGCACATTGACACATGTCTGCTTCTGTCTCCCTTGTGTTTTTTATTAGAAGTAAAAGACATTGTCAATACTACACTGTACCTTTTGAGTGATAAGAGTGATATGATTAATGGTGCCATGCTGCCAGTGGATGGAGGTTTTCTGGCATGTTGATTTCTGAACAGATTGACAAAGGGAGTAAAGAATAACATACTAGTATTGTTTCTGAAACTGTTCAACTGAACATACAACATACAAATTAGAAATACTTGGTAAATGAATTGTTAAATATTGAAGAAATTTTTTACTTTTTGAAATCATTATTAAAATTGCAGAAAAATGAGTGAGAAATTTATATTATTGGAAAAGCCTAGTGTTAATTATACAAATATTTTCAAAATAGTTTTATAAAATTAGTAAATTGCACTTGCGATTTGGCAAAAATGAATTTCTTTCAATATAATCATTAAATAAAAATAAAAATCTTTTTTGGATGAATGGATGAAATGTTAACAGAACAAAACTATAGCGAGCATCTTATACACATTTGCATGTGGTGTTGTTGAAGTAGAAATGTACGATAAAAGCGTATTAATCAAATGGAAATACTATATTTTATCGTATGCATCATCGTCATACTCTTGTGCGTGTAAAGGTTGCACGCTTTCTTCTGAATTATCCATCTTCGGGTACTTGCTGTTACTTCTTTTTTTCTGCAGTTTCTCGTGTCCTGCACGAATAGTAAGAGGTTGGTATAAATTATCATTCACAGCTTCGACCGGCTTCGGGTCAGATGGTTCATACGGTTCACTGTAATCATCATCAGCGTTGTCGCCTCTGCGAGTTTCCGGGAGCGGATGTTCTTCGCGCGGATTAGTTTTTAGATGCAGGCTGTTGTTACTTTCCTCAAACGGTTCACAGTAATCATCATCCGCATCTGGTGTACCTTGCACAGATAGAAATAGAGCAATTAATAATCATCTCATTGCACCCCCGTATTCCTATTATCTATCAATAAAGATCAATACAAATCATCATAATTCCAGGGGGTGCGCCTCATTCATACCTTGCTTTTCATCTTCAATATCATTTGCCGGCTTTGCTACTCTGGCAAGTGTCAATGATTCATAGACACTATTCTCCTTCGCAGACCATTCTTCCTCGTCAAGCGCAGCGTACCTGCCTTCAGATCGACCGGACGGATTTCTCAATATCTTCTCGTCAAATTGATTCATATCTTTGATTACGTCATCCGCAGACTCGTATGTTACATTTTCGCCCAACTCAACAATGCGGTATTCTGGAGTGGTCATATTCGATGATGTTTTGGAAACATTTGAGCCTGATGGGGATGGTAGAGTGTTTGTAACGTTTGTGATTGGTCTCAGGTAGTCATTCTCACGTCTAGACGGCTTGCCACTGCGTGGCTTTTGAGTTGGTAATGGAAGATCTGCTGGTCGTGGGCTCGGTCTTGGTAAGATGGTCGTTGAATAAGGCAACGGTGGAACTGGCCTTTTATCCATAGTTTTGTCACTTGGTCTTGCTGGAAAGTAACTTTCATTTGCTATGGAGCAAAATTAGAAAAGACTGTAAAGATACCTATACCTCTGAAGATAACGTGTTGTTTATCATCAGATAAAGTGTTCCCTAGGGAGATGTGTGTTTACCTACCGATTACTTCTCCAACTGTTGCATACATTTGATCTTGTTCAGGACCAAGGTATCCCATTTCGTATGCTGAGTTATCACGATTGACGTCATAAGAAGGCACGACGTCTGGTCTTGATCGCGCTGTTGGCAATAGCAACAAATACTCCAATCAGCAATTAGAAAGAGATCACGTGTTGAATTTAAATAGATGAATATTCATTTAACCACATACGGCATTGCTACTTACATTGCAAATTGAAACGTGGTGCAGTTCGGTCACCTTCCAATGGCCTCATGTATGTGTTTTGAAGAGAATTTGGTTGCCCGGCTTTCCTTGATGGATCAGAATCCACTGGCTGTTTGCTTTTCCTTCGCCTGTAAACAAAGCCCGTATTCAAATCATTAGTTCATGCCTTTCTTATTGTCAGCAACCATAACAAACTTATTAGGTAGCATTACTTTACTACTCGTATAGATAACTCACCTGTACAGATAAACTGCAATGCATATAGCTGCAATAATTACGATTGCCAATACAGCGCCTACGATAGCACCAATTGGTGTCGTTGATCCGACTTTGTCTGTGACTGGTCGTCCTCCAATCGTGCTTGTTTGTTGTGTATTGGTCAGTGTCGCATGCGACGTCGGATTTGTAGAATCTTGTCGTGTGGTATCTGACGGTGTGGACGGCGAGCTTGTTGAAAGCTGGGTCGTTGTTGGAGGCTGCTTCGTAACTGGACAAAACAAATGATTTAGGTTAAGTTTGCACCGTAAATTAAGTATGACTACTTCGTGATCCTTTTATGAAGAATCATGAATCAAAGATTGATCTGAATTAATAATCCAACATTGAAATCTTACCCAGATTCTTCAATGAGTAATGCACAGTAAATGCACTGCTTGATAAATCTCGTGTCATTAGAACAAGTGTAATAAACGGCCCATAGATTTCTTTAGTATATGTCTGCATACTATTTGTGCAATATTGAGCAATGAAGCGGCCGGAAGCAGTTGTACCAGTGAAGACATCAAGAGTTGTTAATGAAGAACATGATGGTGGCTTTGATATTGTCAGTATGACTGGTTGTACAACTGGAAGTTGAATCAGCCATGACCCATATTGAGTATTCGTTGAGGGGGCAGTTGATTTAGGAACAAAATCTATTGTACCACTTGATCCAGCATGTTTTGATCCTGTACCTTGAATTTAAAAGAACGCCACAGTACAAATCATGAAATAGAGATAATGTTTCTTCCTGAGAGAAATGCAAATAATTCATTTCATTATTACCAATGCCAGAAGATACATGCAGTTGAAAACTAGTCACAGTTATTCCAGCATCATTGATAAAAAAGATTTGGAACATTCCAGCAATACTTGGATTTGGATGCAATATCTTTAGGTTGTTATTTGCGTCTATTTGAAATAGACCAGTTGATGATGTTATTTTTTCACCACTTGTATACCATTCAATGGCAGTAAATCCAGTTACCAAACCATATCTCACAGTGAATTCTGAAGCAGCAGTTATATCTATATGATTAGGAACTCCAATAGATACTTTTGGTTTCTCTACAAAAAACAATATTGCTTTAAAGCAGGGCAGTTCATCAGTGAGAAACTAAAACAATATTTAATTCCTTTAGACTGACTTTTACTATAGTGTTCTTAAAACAGAGAAAATGAAAAAATAAACAGTAATTTTACCTTTAACTGTGATTTGAAATGAAGAAGTGGCCGGTGATCTTGACCCAACTTTTGCTGAACATGTATAACTTCCTTCTGATGATGATTTATGTATGCCCCTGATGACTAACTTTCTTGATGAGGAAATGTCAGCTCCATTAAATTTCCAGGTCACCTGAACATTCTTTCTGTTAAAAATTAAAAGTTGCTTGATGTTATTTGAACAGATGTCCGTGAAAACGCTTGGCTACGTGATTTATTGTTTTGCATATTTCCTCACCTGCATTTTGCCGCTACTGCAAGACATTCTAAAATAACATCTTGCCCTTCATTTGCGACAACATTTCTGTTACTTTCTAAAAACACTATACTGGAATTTGGACAGCGACTAGATGAACCTAACAAAAAACAACAATATTACTTTAACAAGCATTTCTAACAGTCTGAAATCAGATTGGACAATTTGAACAATTCACAGTAATATACCTGTAACCTGAAGAGTTGCTTGAGCAATCAATAAAGATGAGTCAGAAAGTGTTGGATGTTGTATTTGAAGCCGGAAGTCTGTATTATATGAAGAATCTACTGACGGAATAAGAAGGCTGCCATTCTGAAGTAAAAATGTTTTCGTAGAATCAACAGACTTATATGCACCATTAAACTTGTAAAGCCAAGAATATGTAGCAGCTGGTTGAGCTTGAATGATTGGAGATTGGATGAGAATATAAGATGCATCTATCACAGTGTAGCTCTTGTAGTGTACTGTATCATTAAGTAAATCTAAAAAAGAAATTTTTTTATCAGTAATCAGTCCTCTCTCAGGTACAGCAATAGCGTACACAAACAAAAGTTCTGGATCCATGACAAACTCACATGCTGTACGTAGCTTAGCTGGTGTACTGATGATAGCTCCATAATCTTTATAAAAGGCTGCACAATGATACGTTCCACTGTGGTTCTGCTTACTAAAACTTTTGATGATCAATTTTGTATTGTTCGGCAGAATTCCACCTCTGCTTCCATCTTGTATGAAGTTATCATTAAATTTCCAAAAGTAGGTGGGAATTTGGGACGGAAAACTTGTCCTTACTGAACAATTGAGTTGAACATTACTTCCTTCTACAACATATGCACTTGCTGGTTGCTGTTCAAATATAATTGTGGCTAGAATGTAACAGATAATGAAAGCAAGATTAAGCTAACTATATATGCCCAATCATAACTCCCACCGCCAGTTATCGTAACCACAATGTATTGGACATTAATAAAAGACAATATTATGGTCTCACTCTCTGTCAGTAAGGTGAGGTCTTCAAGATCAAATTACAGGAAATACAAGTCAATGACAAATCAAGATAGTAGATAGATATCGTACCATTCAATTCTGAAAGCAGCCAGATTTCCACCAAACCAAATAACCAAATATTGAAAATAATTCTAAACATTGTGTTTAAGTATTTACCAAATCACATAGCGAAGTTTCAGCCATCAATACATGGCATAAAGTTTTCATTTAGCAGTTGAATGTCCACAGAAACAATTCAGGACATTATCATTCCGTCCTCCGTAAAAGAAAACAAATCAAAAATGCCAATCCTGTTCTTCCTTCGCTTCCGCTCCGTTACGTCATAAACGCTCCTGAGCAGCACCATGGATTGCACATTTCATTACCACTCAATATACGAAACAGACATACCAACGGGAAAGTCCAATGCAATATTTGTGACATGAACGTGAGCGAAGATTTAGAACACTTTTTATTGGAATGCCCAGGATTAATAAATGAAAGATGGCAGAAATATTTATATAAAACAGAAAATAAAGACAACATAGTTGGAAAATTCGTATTCGAAAACAAAAATATGGAAGAAAAGAAAGAAATGCTTTTGAACATGTGGAAAAAGAGAAAATCTATAATTGAAAAAATGGACAAAAAATAGTAAGATAAAAAAATAACAAACAAACAAACACTAACAATGACACAATAACTAACAAAACGAGGCTGCCGATACAAAGGCAACAGCTTCAAAACCACCTGAACCTGAACCTGAACCACTGCGGCGCGTCCCCGTCCGTCCGTCCACCACCTTTCTCCCTCACTCACATGTTCAACATGGCGTGGCAAAGTGAACATCAGAGCAGCATGTTATATGAAAAAAATGGAAAACTAGTTTATGATGTCAGATCTATGGATTTGAGTGAAGTATCTGTTGGAACAGAAGAAAATATATCAAGCTCATTTAGCCCTGCAGATGCATTGCCATCGTCTAGGTACTTAAAAGTTACTCATTTGCTGCTGGACCACAATGATTTGAAAACACTTCCTTCAGAAATTAGCGAAATGAAGGAATTAAGAAAGCTTTCAGCCATTGGAAACCAGTTATTGTGTCTCCCGGAGAGCATTGGAGAACTGCGAAATTTAATTGAGTTAAGTGTTGATGAAAATGATCTCTCGTTCTTCCCAGAAACAATGAGTAACCTGGAAAATCTTGAAATTTTATCTGCAGTTGCAAATAAGTTAACTGGTTTTGAAGCAACGCTTTTTCCTGGACTTGTAAATCTTAAAAAGCTCTATCTTGATGAAAATGATATAACTGAATTGCCTTCAAACTTCGCGAAGCTGAAAAATTTGCAATGGTTTGAATGCAGTGAAAATATGTTAGAAAAGCTACCTGAAACAATAGGAAATTTAAAAGTGTTGGAAGTTCTTGATCTTGAATCAAACAATCTATCTTATTTACCATCAAGCTTTGCTGAGCTGCCAAGGTTAAAGATATTATTATTGACCAATAATAACCTCGGTAGTCTACCAGAAACCATGTTATCTGCTAAAGTTTTTGAAAAGCTATGTTTCGATAAAAACGACTTGCGTGAATTGCCAGCATGGTTTTCTGAATTAGAGAGCATTGAGGAATTATCAGTCAATGACAATGAGCTTGCTGACAAACCATTTGTGGAAGATTTCTGTAAGGTAGCATTGCAAATTTCTTCATTAAGTGCCGGTAGGAATTACATATCATCTTTGCCAGAGAACATTGGCATGCTAAAGAAGTTAACAGATTTACATCTTGGCAGTACTATGTTTGAATTGGAGAGAAGTAATTTTCAAAGTGGGAATTGGTTGTCTCGTATTCCTGAATCATTTGTTGAACTTGTGAATCTAAAGAAAGTCCACTTGGATGAAAATCAGATCACCGAACTGCCATGCAAAATTGGTAATCTTGTCAACCTTGAATGGCTTGATTTGGGACAAAATCAACTTGAAAATCTACCAGACTCAATATGTCAGCTAGGAAAACTGACATATCTTCAGTTATCAAAAAACAGACTGAGATATTTACCCGATGATATTGGCAAATTAGTTAGCTTAATTGAATTGAGATTAGACTGCAATCTTATTGCCAAAGTACCCATGTCTATTGTTGAAATCAAAGGACTTCAAGCTCTTGATTTGTTTGACAACAAGCTCAGTGACTTTCCTGAAGCTTTGCTGTTGCTAAACAATCTTAAACGACTCGATTTAGATTGCAATAATTTCTCAACTGATGCAATTCCAAGAATATTACCTATGAATTGTTACCCAGAGAGAGACGAAGCTTTAAAAGATAATTGGAGAGGAAAAACAAGACCAGACAAGGTGAAATGTGACGTTATTCAAATGTCAGAAGTTGAAGTGAAGGAGGCAGATGAAGAAACATGTTTTAATGAGAATGTGCTGAGAAGTGCGATGAGAGCAGGGACGGCTTTGTGGAGAAAGCATGATGGTCAGTATCTTTCTGGAGAATCATATTTTTATATTGCAAATTTCAACTTCATATGACTCTTTTTGCTGCCAATTTATGTCTTTGAAGGGTTGTGCATTCAATTTTCATTGTTTTCCTCTTTGTAGGAACAAATGAAAGGGAAACTTTCTCAAGAATTAACAATGAAAAAGCTGACGAAGTCTTGGCTGAAAATTGTTGGGTGTTAATCATTTCTGATGATGAAATAAGAAATGAACGAACACTTGAACCGCTGCCTGAATTTAACATCATGCTGGAAAAGCAGACAGAAGATTGGGATGAAGATCTTAAAAATGATTATTATCAGGATACAATTAATGTTTGCAATTCAAGAAAGGGTAATAAATCGGCATTGATAGATGATTTTCAAAATAGCATCAATAGGTACCCTCCTTGCAAATTCGCATTTTCACAAACTGCTTGTTATGATTCAATGGTTTACAAAAAGCCAAGTTCTGCTGAGGATAAAATGCATTCCTCTGTTGAAGAGGGTCAGTTTGCAGATGCAGACGATGAAATATGATATAGTTTATTAATTAACTATAACTTTTTTCAATTAAAGTTGACAATTTTGTTTTATTTATCAGTTCGTTATTGTTTCTATAATACACGCCCCTTTTTTGGAGTTTTGAAATCCCCCCCGAAGTGAGCATGCGCGTGGAGGTGGAGACAAGACTTTTTGGGAGTCGTGGCAATCTCGAAAAGATGGCTGAACAATAGGTAATTCATGAAATAAATTGCTCCAGAACTTACTGCTTGCTTTTTAAAATAGCCAATATCATATAACGCACCTGAATATTCTTATTTATGCCAGTATTATCATGGGGAACTTCTTATCTACTGCATTTCGAAAGCTATTTGGTAACCAAGAAGTTAGAATTCTTATGGTCGGCCTAGACAATGCTGGAAAGACAACAATTTTGTATCAACTCCGTCTTCACGAAGTTATATCGACCGTACCAACAATTGGATTCAATGTCGAAACTGTTGTTTATAAGAATATTTCCTTTACAGTCTGGGATATTGGTGGTCAAGATAAGATAAGAAATTTGTGGAGGGTGTATTTGAAAGGATCGCAGGGACTGATCTTTGTCATTGATAGCAGTGATAAACAAAGATTAGAGGAAGCTAAAAGTGAACTAAAAAGACTGTTAGAAGAGGAAGATCTTCAAGGTGCGCATGTTTTAGTTTTTGCAAATAAACAGGATGTTGTTGGAGCAGCGACAGTTGCCGACGTAAGAGATAGGCTTGGCTTAACGGAAATCAGATCTCATAACTGGTTCATTCAACCTGCGTGTGCGATAAAAGGCGAAGGATTACACGATGGTTTAGATTGGCTTGCTAATCAAATACAAGGTCCTAAAAAACCATAGGATTAGTCTAGCTAGAATAAAACTTAAAGCATTTTGAACACGACATACTTCTTTGAAACAATGGAAAGAAATATATCCATAATG
Source organism: Sanderia malayensis (assembly GCA_013076295.1). Taxonomy (NCBI): domain Eukaryota; kingdom Metazoa; phylum Cnidaria; class Scyphozoa; order Semaeostomeae; family Pelagiidae; genus Sanderia; species Sanderia malayensis. The sequence continues at coordinate 2,588,247 of RQOL01000658.1, read as the reverse complement.
CGATGTATTTTCCTGTCAACAGACTATTCTGCAGAATTGAAACATTTGGATCAAAACATTTTAATATATGACACAGTCACCGCACCACTTATTGTTAAAATTCTAAATTGTTTGTACAATTCCTAATTTAAAATTTGCAAAGCTTCTTTCTTATTTGTCTGCTGAGTATGACAGAAAATATTTTGCATGTTTGAATTTCAGAAGAAAGTGTGCGTTCAAAGAGTCATTTCTTGAATATTACTTGATTCCTTTTCACTGCTTCTGTTTTGCAAACTTACTTTTTGAATTCCATCTTTCAAGATTTTCATAACCAATAAACGCTATGAATTACTTCCTTAGATACGTAAAATTATATCATTCATCTTCATATATGATTTTCAATGGCCAAGAACGAGATTTTAATTTCTAGATTTGTGATTTATTTCACAAATTGTTTTATTGTTTGCTTGTTTACTTCTGCAAATTACCTGTAATTTCTTTGCCAAGTTCAGGAAATAAAAGAACGCTACTTTTCTATAAAAGCTGCTACAATGTTTGCTCAGTATTGAAGATCGCCAAAGAGGTAGAGTTGTCAAAAGGTTCATCTCGAAGATTAAAATCACATATCAGGTATATTTTCTTTTAGAATAAGCAATTTAAACTGTTTCTGTTCATCGTGCAATATAGTTAGACGCTCGAAACATTGATCTCTTTTGCTCTTTTGTTGCTAATCATGCTAAATCTGTGCTTTTCTCTTCCAGATTGGCCAAATAACGTTGAAGTTGGCTTTATTTATCAGAATCATGTATTTAAATCAGGGTGGTCTAATATTCTTCGCATCACTAGCTTTACTGCTACAATGTTTGCCTGATATTCAAGCCCGGTCTTATCGCAATGTTGACCCTTACAGATTGGAGGCAACGGTATATTGTTTTTTACAAGACATTGTTTGGATTTTTGCTTGTTCATCTATTCTGGGAATGCTGATAACTACGAGTAAAAGCCAAGCTACAATGATCTTCTTTGTCTATCCTAAATCACATTTGTTTTCATTTTCTAGAGAGAAAAACGTGTAGGGGATTGCTGTCTATTCTGTTCTTGTGTTACTGAAAGCGATTGTACACCTTGTCAGAGGCACTGCTATGTTATTTCACCAAACGGGGAATCTGTTTGCATGTCCGATGGTGAAACTGCTCCAACACGCAGGGAAATTGCACCAAGCCAAATGTAATTGAAAGACAACCAAAACTTTGTAATTATTCCCTTGTGGTAACAACCTTACCTTAAATGACTTTAAAAGACATAAATTACATCATATTTAAGTTTATGAGATATTTGAATATCACATTTCGATTCATTACTGTTTAATTTTATGCTTCTTCTTTCTAATTTTCTGCTTATTTCTACTGTCTAATCTTAAGTTAATTACATAGTAGAGTTGTTTATGGGGGAAATCATTGTAATCAAATAATTAATTAGCATCTGTAAAATAATTAATTAGCATCTGTAACTAATTAGCATTAATGCCATAATAAGGTTTTGCAAAGTAATTTTGTATGTAGAAGTTAGAAATATGAATGATTGTATCGATGAGCAAACATTGAGCTGGATTTTTTTTGTGAGACCTGACATGGAGTACCCTGTGTTTTGGATCTTGGATCAAATCAAAGTTCAGTGTAAAAATTTCGAGCTGTATGGGACTGTATCGAATAGGCACTGATTAATTTATCCAAATCTCGCGTCGTTGTAATGAAGATGATATACTAAAGACTTCAACTATGAAGCTTGCAATGCACAAGTGAGTTTGTCGATTACACTATCGAACATTTCAAGGGATGTTATTATTAGGCCGTCCTGAGCGGCAAGTAAGTAGGGCCCCCGGCCCTTTTGAGCAACCACGTGCGACTTTTTACGTCATCATATAATTATTTTATCAACAGGTTCATGAACCTTCCAGCCGATAAGAATGAATCGTATATCCCAACTACCTTGGAGCAAATAGCCAACTGCATTACTCATGGGGTGAGCTTCATTTATTTTGATTTTATTCATGACGTCATACGACAGTCGCATCAGACTTGTTTGGAGTTGCAGCATCCGATTGCCAAGTATTGTTGATTGGTTACGACATATTTAGTTAATGTTCATGTATTATCATGTAAATTATGGTGTTGATCCTTGTTTCTTTTAGATTTGGATAATTCCATCCATTGCTGGCGCATTTTGGATATTTAAAAATTCTGAAACTGTTTCCCATGAGATAGTCAGTGTTGTATACGGAGCATCGCTGGTTCTTTTGTTTTTAATATCAACTATTTTCCACATTCTATGCTTGACTGAAAGTCCATGGTGCGTGACTTAAAATTTCTTTTATTATTATTCCAACTATTCTTTCTTTACTTCTTTTTTTATTCCCGCCCGTTTCCAAACTCTGTTTTCTTTTATTTTCTCAGTTCTGCACGCAAAGTATTCCACAAAGGTGATAGAATAATGATATATATTTTCATCGCCGCCTCATATATGCCCTGGTTAGTTGTAAATAATTAATTTGTTCCTTTATCATTAACATTTAACTTTCCGCAGTAAATTTCCACATTATTTACCTACAATAAAAATTCACCGAAATAAATAACAAAATGAGTAAAGTTTGCTGTTTGTCAATATAAGATGTTTGGGTGAAGCTAATTTCTCTTTGTAACTTCATTTGCCAGGTTGTTGTTACAGGACAATGGCGGCCTCGGTGATGAAATAGCATGGCTCCTTTCTATTGCTGCTATTACTGGAGTATTCTATTCTTATTTCTTTCATGACAGGTAAATACTGTTGTCATAATTCCTGTGAAATACATTGAAAATTGACTCAGGAGCTGTCTAAGCCCACTAATTAGCACCTTCTGATCACTTTGAGACAATTTTGAGCTTTCTAGGACAAATATTTCAAAAGTTGGATGTCACGGATGTCCGCAACAAGTCACTTACGTTATGTAAACCCCACGTATCCATGCAGCTGCAAAATTCAAATTTTGAAATAGATCGAAAATTGACTCACAAGCTGTCTAAACCCACTAATTAGCACCTTCTGATCACTTTGAGACAATTTTGAGCTTTCTAGGACAAATATTTAAAAAGTTGGATATCACGGATGTCCGCAACAAGTCACTTATGTTATGTAAACCTCACGTATCCATGCAGCTGCAAAATTCAAATTTTGAAATAGATCGAAAATTGACTCACAAGCTGTCTAAACCCACTAATTAGCAACTTCTGATCACTTTGAGACAATTTTGAGCTTTCTAGGACAAATAGTTCAAAAGTTGGATGTCACGGATGTCCGCAACAAGTCACTTACGTTATGTAAACCCCACGTATCCATGCAGCTGCAAAATTCAAATTTTGAAATAGATCGAAAATTGACTCACAAGCTGTCTAAACCCACTAATTAGCAACTTCTGATCACTTTGAGACAATTTTGAGCTTTCTAGGACAAATATTTCAAAAGTTGGATGTCACGGATGTCCGCAACAAGTCACTTACGTTATGTAAACCCCGCGTATCCATGCAGCTGCAAAATTCAAATTTTGAAATAGATCGAAAATTGACTCACAAGCTGTCTAAACCCACTAATTAGCAACTTCTGATCACTTTGAGACAATTTTGAGCTTTCTAGGACAAATATTTCAAAAGTTGGATGTCACGGATGTCCGCAACAAGTCACTTACGTTATGTAAACCCCACGTATCCATGCAGCTGCAAAATTCAAATTTTGAAATAGATCGAAAATTGACTCAGGAGCTGTCTAAGCCCACTAATTAGCAACTTCTGATCACTTTGAGACAATTTTGAGCTTTCTAGGACAAATATTTCAAAAGTTGGATGTCACGGATGTCCGCAACAAGTCACTTACGTTATGTAAACCCCACGTATCCATGCAGCTGCAAAATTCAAATTTTGAAATAGATCGAAAATTGACTCACAAGCTGTCTAAACCCACTAATTAGCACCTTCTGATCACTTTGAGACAATTTTGAGCTTTCTAGGACAAATATTTCAAAAGTTGGATATCACGGATGTCTGCAACAAGTCATTTACGTTATGTAAACCCCACGTATCCATGCAGCTGCAAAATTCAAATTTTGAAATAGATCGAAAATTGACTCACAAGCTGTCTAAACCCACTAATTAGCACCTTCTGATCACTTTGAGACAATTTTGAGCTTTCTAGGACAAATATTTCAAAAGCTGGATATCACGGATGTCCGCAACAAGTCATTTACGTTATGTAAACCCACGTATCCATGCAGCTGCAAAATTCAAATTTTGAAATAGATCGAAAATTGACTCACAAGCTGTCTAAACCCACTAATTAGCAACTTCTGATCACTTTGAGACAATTCTGAGCTTTCTAGGACAAATAGTTCAAAAGTTGGATGTCACGGATGTCCGCAACAAGTCACTTACGTTATGTAAACCCACGTATCCATGCAGCTGCAAAATTCAAATTTTGAAATAGATCGAAAATTGACTCACAAGCTGTCTAAACCCACTAATTAGCAACTTCTGATCACTTTGAGACAATTTTGAGCTTTCTAGAACAAATAGTTCAAAAGTTGGATGTCACGGATGTCCGCAACAAGTCACTTACGTTATGTAAACCCCACATATCCATGCAGCTGCAAAATTCAAATTTTGAAATAGATCGAAAATTGACTCACAAGCTGTCTAAACCCACTAATTAGCAACTTCTGATCACTTTGAGACAATTTTGAGCTTTCTAGGACAAATATTTCAAAAGTTGGATGTCACGGATGTCCCCAACAAGTCACTTACGTTATGTAAACCCCACGTATCCATGCAGCTGCAAAATTCAAATTTTGAAATAGATCGAAAATTGACTCACAAGCTGTCTAAACCCACTAATTAGCAACTTCTGATCACTTTGAGACAATTTTGAGCTTTCTAGGACAAATATTTCAAAAGTTGGATGTCACGGATGTCCGCAACAAGTCACTTACGTTATGTAAACCCCACGTATCCATGCAGCTGCAAAATTCAAATTTTGAAATAGATCGAAAATTGACTCACAAGCTGTCTAAACCCACTAATTAGCACCTTCTGATCACTTTGAGACAATTTTGAGCTTTCTAGGACAAATATTTCAAAAGTTGGATGTCACGGATGTCCGCAACAAGTCACTTACGTTATGTAAACCCCACGTATCCATGCAGCTGCAAAATTCAAATTTTGAAATAGATCGAAAATTGACTCACAAGCTGTCTAAACCCACTAATTAGCAACTTCTGATCACTTTGAGACAATTTTGAGCTTTCTAGGACAAATATTTCAAAAGTTGGATGTCACGGATGTCCGCAACAAGTCACTTACGTTATGTAAACCCCACGTATCCATGCAGCTGCAAAATTCAAATTTTGAAATAGATCGAAAATTGACTCACAAGCTGTCTAAACCCACTAATTAGCAACTTCTGATCACTTTGAGACAATTTTGAGCTTTCTAGGACAAATATTTCAAAAGTTGGATGTCACGGATGTCCGCAACAAGTCACTTACGTTATGTAAACCCCACGTATCCATGCAGCTGCAAAATTCAAATTTTGAAATAGATCGAAAATTGACTCACAAGCTGTCTAAACCCACTAATTAGCACCTTCTGATCACTTTGAGACAATTTTGAGCTTTCTAGGACAAATATTTCAAAAGTTGGATATCACGGATGTCTGCAACAAGTCATTTACGTTATGTAAACCCACGTATCCACGCAGCTGCAAAATTCAAATTTTGAAATAGATCGAAAATTGACTCAGGAGCTGTCTAAACCCATTAATTAGCACCTTCTGATCACTTTGAGACAATTTTGAGCTTTCTAGGACAAATATTTCAAAAGTTGGATGTCACGGATGTCCGCAACAAGTCACTTACGTTATGTAAACCCCACGTATCCATGCAGCTGCAAAATTCAAATTTTGAAATAGATCGAAAATTGACTCACAAGCTGTCTAAACCCACTAATTAGCACCTTCTGATCACTTTGAGACAATTTTGAGCTTTCTAGGACAAATATTTCAAAAGTTGGATATCACGGATGTCTGCAACAAGTCATTTACGTTATGTAAACCCACGTATCCACGCAGCTGCAAAATTCAAATTTTGAAATAGATCGAAAATTGACTCACAAGCTGTCTAAACCCATTAATTAGCACCTTCTGATCACTTTGAGACATTTTTGAGCTTTCTAGGACAAATATTTCAAAAGTTGGATGTCACGGATGTCCGCAACAAGTCACTTATGTTATGTAAACCTCACGTATCCATGCAGCTGCAAAATTCAAATTTTGAAATAGATCGAAAATTGACTCAGGAGCTGTCTAAGCCCACTAATTAGCAACTTCTGATCACTTTGAGACAATTTTGAGCTTTCTAGGACAAATATTTCAAAAGTTGGATGTCACGGATGTCCGCAACAAGTCATTTACGTTATGTAAACCCCACGTATCCATGCAGCTGCAAAATTCAAATTTTGAAATAGATCGAAAATTGACTCACAAGCTGTCTAAACCCACTAATTAGCACCTTCTGATCACTTTGAGACAATTTTGAGCTTTCTAGGACAAATATTTCAAAAGCTGGATATCACGGATGTCCGCAACAAGTCATTTACGTTATGTAAACCCACGTATCCATGCAGCTGCAAAATTCAATTTTTGAAATAGATCGAAAATTGACTCACAAGCTGTCTAAACCCACTAATTAGCACCTTCTGATCACTTTGAGACAATTTTGAGCTTTCTAGGACAAATATTTCAAAAGTTGGATATCACGGATGTCCGCAACAAGTCACTTATGTTATGTAAACCTCACGTATCCATGCAGCTGCAAAATTCAAATTTTGAAATAGATCGAAAATTGACTCACAAGCTGTCTAAACCCACTAATTAGCAACTTCTGATCACTTTGAGACAATTTTGAGCTTTCTAGGACAAATAGTTCAAAAGTTGGATGTCACGGATGTCCGCAACAAGTCATTTACGTTATGTAAACCCCACGTATCCATGCAGCTGCAAAATTCAAATTTTGAAATAGATCGAAAATTGACTCACAAGCTGTCTAAACCCACTAATTAGCAACTTCTGATCACTTTGAGACAATTTTGAGCTTTCTAGGACAAATATTTCAAAAGTTGGATGTCACGGATGTCCGCAACAAGTCACTTACGTTATGTAAACCCCACGTATCCATGCAGCTGCAAAATTCAAATTTTGAAATAGATCGAAAATTGACTCACAAGCTGTCTAAACCCACTAATTAGCACCTTCTGATCACTTTGAGACAATTTTGAGCTTTCTAGGACAAATATTTCAAAAGTTGGATATCACGGATGTCTGCAACAAGTCATTTACGTTATGTAAACCCACGTATCCATGCAGCTGCAAAATTCAAATTTTGAAATAGATCGAAAATTGACTCACAAGCTGTCTAAACCCACTAATTAGCACCTTTTGATCACTTTGAATAGTGAAAGAAGGATTTCGTTGATTTTTTATCTAGTCAATTCACTCCCTAATGATTGTCATTTTTATTTGTGTAAAGCTTGGTTTTCTTTCTCTCAGGTATAAAACCATTGACACACTTTCTTATCTTTGCCTTGGAGTGATTCCTGCCCTACCTTTGGCTTATTTAGTAAGTGTGTTTTTATTGATGTATAATGTTTTGCATTCATCTTTCTTGGTATATTTTTCTTTTGTGAACTTTTAACCGGCATGTTTTCTAACTGTAGTCGGAGAAGGCATTGACTGAGGTTGCAATCGGTGGTTTCATGTACATTGCTGGTATTGCATTCTTTAAGAGTGATGGTAGAATCCCTTTTGCGCACGCTATTTGGCACTTGTTTGGTGCCGCTGGCGCCTTGATTCACTTCTACGCAATTTGGACCCATCTTTACGCTCATCCAATTAGAATTTAAAAGGTTTTTAGCAATCCACTAGTCACTCACACTCAGACAAGCATCGTTAAAAAGTGTTCCGATACAGATACATGAAACTTTTGTTTGTTTTCTTATCTCTTGCAATTACGTAAACCACCTGACTCTAACCTTCTTTTCTAATTTATTGAATTTCGATCGCAAACTGAGGTTTTTAACATTTGCTCGTAAAATCATTTATAAACTGTAGGTTTGACTTTTAATTCCAGTTTGGCAACATTAAATATAACTTCTAAAAGTATTAGCAATTTCTCATAGCTTGTATTTGCTCAACAAAATGAAATTTAACCTTAGATATTCTAATATTGATTTTCACAATCTTAATTAAGTTATTGCCATGCTCTGTTGCATATTAATTTTCCGTACAAGTTCTAATGTTTTCGATTTTTCGATTTACCATTAATATAGTCGTGGCTTGTTAAGACTTGCTAAAAATATATCGATTCATAACATAAGGTTTAATACTAGATCAATTACTATTTGCTAACTCATGATTATATGATATAATTTTGAGCATTTAATATCTTTTACGTCAATGGTTCATGGTTCCCTAGCAACATTTTGTTACAGTTCAACATTCTGAGATGGAAGGAAACGCCTGAAATGAATCTTGTGTGATCTTTTTCTGAAAATTGATGAAACCTTTTGACATAACTTTATTAGCTGAAAAAACAGAAGTTAATCTTTTAATAATTTGAATCTCACCAAAGGTAAACAGTTGATTATTCTGAATGCAAGGTAGATATCTGAAAAGTAAATTCGTGAGTGGTATTTGTAATATTCCTAATTCCTTCTTTTCTTCCCTTGGCTTGCACTCATCCCCTCACATACAATAGAAAAAGATCTGTATTACATGTCAGCTAATTTAATCAAAAACCTTTGGAATTATTTATAAGAGAGTCGTGACTGTAGTCACTATTGTTGCTGTGGTGCTATAATTTGGATGTCACATGTCGCATGCTATGCCTCTGCGCTGGCGTCATATGGATGCTACGCAGGGACATTGCAGTAATTTCAGATCATTCTCGTGTCCACTATTTGCGCATGAATTTTGCATTATTACTGCTGCCTTTTGCACATGCTGGACATAACTTTCATACCGTAACACAATCATAGCAAAAAAATGTTTTGACAACTAGGCTTGTAACATAAAAATCATTATGTTAATTATCATTTTGCAAGTTATCGTCAATCACATAATCGGTCGCTTAAAAAATTTGCAAGAATCGTTTGTGTCGCAAAAATTCAGATTAGGGGATCAGGAAGAATACCACAGAATAAAGGAGTCAATATTTTACTAAATATGTGCATTTGATAACTTGGGCATTGCTGTGTCTTACAACATAGCAGTGTTCCCTTTGTAAATAAGATCATGGCTTATATCAACGTGTTTTGTCGTTGAGAACATTATATGTTTACCTTGAAATGCTTTCGTCGATTCAACTGTACACTTGTACTCTGTCAATAGATTTCGTGTATTAAACTACGCATTGTCACATTCGATGAATTGACCAAATTGCTCGTGTTACAGGAAATCGTGTCTAAAATTAGAACCAACTACCTAAACATTTCAAATCTTTGAGCTTAGTTAACATTCTAATTTATAGCGAGCAGTTGTTCTCTTGCTTGAAAGCAAAGAGCGGCATTTCTGAGCATACTTAGGCATGCCAAGTCAACATATAATTATCGTAGATACAGCATGGCTAGCATCACCAGATGAATTAGTAGCATTTGTAAAACATTTGCACAAATTGTTACATATGCATTTGTTAGCATATGTGCAACAAATCAATAAATGCCGCAGAAAATGGCATCAGCAAGCTGGCTTTGTTGATAGGTTTTTGCAGCGATATTGCCATGGTGGTGACCTTTAGATCAAAAACCCCTTGACAACAACTATTGCTGCATGGAAACACTTTATTTCTAAATAAAAGGAGTTCTCCAAATTTAAATTTAGAGAGAGTAGTAATTAATTAGAGATGAAGAATAAGAAATATCTGTTAGTCTAGGACGTTTCCGTTTTATTCTGTCGGCTTGGGAGAGATATTTAACTTCAGATGCTAAATACAAGTTTGATCCAAGCAAAGAATGATAAGTACATATATGGATTAAGCAATTTACATTGATGTGAAAATAATATGATCCTTGTTTACTCTTCTGTAATAATGTGTAAGAAAATATGAATATTGGTAGGTATGTTGAGATTTCTGTTCATTCATTCACGGAAGAAAAAATAAATAAAAATTGCGTTTGCTTCGTCAAATATTTCCTGTCAAAAGTCATTAAAAATGTAATAATGCGTATTTCTTAGACCAGGCAACAAAGAATTGATTTGTTTCATCTTCTGTCCTTTCCCACATTAAGTAAGGAAAACGAAGGTGATGTAAAGTATCTCCTTCCTTCCTTTTTTTCATTACCTTGAGGCTCCTTCACAGCCCGCCTTCTATGTTCAGTTTTTGTGGCTAGAATTACTCTTTCAGCCCAGTGACGTCATTTAGATATAATTGCTCGTTGCAAGTTGCGGCCTGGAGGCTTTCACCTTTGTCTAGGACATTAATACTGTTCTTAAATGACCTTTTATCCTATATGATTATACAATTGATGCGTTAATTGTTTAAGAATGATGATCAACAGTTAAGTGGCTTTTCCATGCTTGATGCCACCCTGGAACTTTCCTGTCACTTATTTCTGGTCAATTTTGCTGCGAATAAGAATGCAAAATTCCATCAACGAGTCTATTTGAATACATCAAAGTTGCCTAACGAGCTTCCAAATGCTAGCTTTTGATTGGTTGATGCTCAGGTGTTGATTAAGCCAGTTGTTTCATAATCGTGTATGCTTATCTAAAACATCGTTAAATACATGCAGATATCTGCAAATTAAGAGTGAGCTATATATTTAGCTAGCATCGCAGAGCTGCTATACTGGTTGTCGTGGCCTTGGCATGAAGCTTGAGCGTTGCAGTTGGGCTTGATTGTCCAGCAAAGGAATGCAACGTTTATAATTTCCGTTGATGTAAACCAATCTATGTTTGTGTTTGTCATTTGTACTCCCCTACCGTCTTATAAAAACGAATGTTAATTCATTTTCAACCCAGCAAATATTTGCCTGAAAAGCAAAGATTATCAGGCCAAAAAACAATCAGTTTTCCAAGAGAATTTCGATTACTGTACTAAAAAACTAAAGTAAGATTTGAGTGTAAACAAACTTTTTCCTCTTTTATTATGATTGTTTACCAAGCTTCTCAAAAGCTCACTTAATATTGCTTCCTCTCAAATTCAAACCGATTCTTTTCTGTACATTGAAAGAACAAACAAACATATTTTCGTATATCATAGCGTAGATTATTCCAATGAATTAAATTATGAATTATATATATTAAATCATGATATCCATGAATTATCCAATGTGTCGAGGACAGTTTTGATTGTCTGTGAGGTTTCTATCAATCTCACAATCAGCATGGTATCATTTAGAGAAGCTAACAGCCCTTCAGGCTCTCTGACATTGATATTACCAACAATGTACCCACGCATCTATTGGCATCCATTCTGCTCACAGCACCAACTGATACAATTCGTTGATGATTCGCGTACGACCAATCCCAGAATGCAACTGGATGCGAGTATGTCATATTTGGAAAGTCATGCGAGTTCAGTGTCAATAAATGCACAGATGAAGACCGTTATGATTTTGTCGCTTCATAATTGACAGGCAAACAAAGATCGGGTTCCATAATAACTCCATAACATTATCGTTTCCGTCATAAGCCACTCACAGCGTTGCTTTGACGAGCAAAGAAGACCAGTAGATATATACATGTGTATGTGTGTATTGCATGCGCAGTGTATGCGGACCACCACGAAGGAAGATAGATTGCTAGGACGTGGTTTGACGTTCACAAACATAGTAGCAGATGGATTCAACGGGCAATTTGCGCAGTAGAAGTCCAGAGATATCAGCACACATTACAACGAGAAATGATTCGCTCAGACGGCATTACCAACATGAAGTAAGAGAAACCATACATCATCATCATGGCAATAGATATCTTACAGCCAAAATGAACGCAATCAACGAGCCACGGTTAACAGCTCCGATTCCATTATATCCAGTGGCAAGATCATCTCGAAGTAGGACTTGCTATGATGGTGAAGATCGGAAGGCTTCACCTTCGTCTTCATCAACATATATTCACAAACTATTTCATCCGTTTGGTAATGCAACGACGAGTCCGCAAAAGAAAACATCACACAACATCAGTGATATTCTCAAGCCAAAGGACGCATCACCAAGTGGAAATAAATCTCAAAATCACGATTCATCTCACTATTACATGCCTTCAGAGAGGCGAGGGCGAGTTGATGAAGCAGTAAGAGATTTAACAACAAGAGAATGCTGTTTATCATCAACGAATCATAACGATTACAATCATGATCATAAACACGATGCTTACTCTCATAATCATTTGCAACATCAACAACAGCAAGAAACGTCGTCATCAGTGGCATACTGGAACCAGCAACACGAAAAGAACCACCCAACATCATCCGCATCATCTGCCTGCAAACTTTGTTGTCATCACTGTGTATCTCCTCTGCATTACTCATCATATTCAACAATGCCAAATCGAACATGGACCTTTCCAATACATTCCGATAAAGAACCAATGCCATATGGCTATGAAACTGCAGGTATGTGTTTACTATTCACTTTAACTGCCTATATCTATGATGAATTAATTCCTGTCGAAACTTTCCAACAATGTCTTCTCTTAATGAATGCAGAGATCAATCACTCTATCAGGCAAATGGTATCGCAATCAATGCTCTTTCAGGCGACAAAAGACATGCAATGTTTCTCTCCTTCATTTAGTAAGCTTCTGAGATCAACGAGACCGTAGTGTCGGGCCAATGGAGAGATATTTTTATTAAACATTTTCAAGTTGAACCTGCATTACTTTGCTATATTTGTTAAACAGGTTGGCACCCATTTACAAGGTGAAGAACTGTTTTCTTACACTTTTTCCGTAACCGGCATCATTGATATTATGCCCCCTATCTCCATGGCATCGGGTAATTGAAAACTGATGTAAATGAATGTTTGAATTAAACTAAGATGCAGTTTCAAATCTATTTGAATCAATCTGAGTTTGTTTCGTGCTTTGATCTACGATTGACCAGTTGTGTGGCACTGTTTCACTGCCTTGTTCACGAAAATAGAAAAAATTTTGATAGATGAACGAGTTGTTAACCCCTCTGCAACATTATAAAGATCAGCAATCTTTGCTCAGGAAAATGCAACATTATAAAGATCAGCAATCTTTGTTCAGGGAAACCACACCAAAATTCGTGTTGATTTTAATCGATTCATTAACTCAAATGCTGGAGCATATATATGTTGTCATGCAACATTTTCCATTCTTTGGTTGTTGTGGCAGAAGTTGTCCCTAATTATGTTTCGCACATTGATAATGCTTTTTAGATCTTTACCCAGTTACTTTTTGCTTTCACGTAGTCTAGAAGAATGAACTGTTGTTTTATAAGATGGCACAAGATAGCAATTTGAACTTAAATATTTGTGATTTCTTCTTCAAAGCGCCAACAAAGCATTCTGTGTGCTGTACTAAAATTTGCTTCATGTTAATTGGGCTTCTATGAATAATTGTGAAGGAAGATTGTGCTTGCCTCACTCCTAACATTTTCTGACATACCTCTGAGAATTTGTCTCCTCTGCAGTTTTATTAAACAATATTGGTCTCACAAGAACACGAAATAATTTAGAAAAATGTTCGTATTTCGTGTTTGCATTACGCTTGGAAATTTCCGGCGAAGCATAAGAAGTTTTTAACTATGTTTGATCTCTTAGATCTATTCAAATTTCCTATTTGAAGCTTGGAATTTCCTGTCACTATATTCGTTTCGATTGATGGCTCAGTCCCCAGAGTATTTGTAAAATTTGACAGGGAGTTTAAAAATGATTGAATAGCAATACATTACCTGCTTTGGTTACAAACATGTATTGGCTAACAATCTTTGGTTGGGTATGTTGGGTATCAGTCAGTCAAAATACAAAGAAGGGCGTTTTAATATCAATGCTGCAATTAACTAAGACAGTTTTGTCTTGAAAGCAATAACCCACGGCTCTGATTTGGAACAAGGTCTTGGTTGTCTCAAGGGCATTCTTCGAGCTATCAGGAATTGTGATGTTAGCAAATGTAAATAAGGAGGTTGTACGCAGGCGCCGATGCTAATATACAATAATTGAACATTCTATTCTGTTTAAAGATATCTTGATTCATATGCCATCTACTGTGTGGTCTGTGTGTACAGTTACAAGTGCAATGTCAAGCTATTTTATGATTCATTGTCATTCCAAGCTATGTTAATTATCACCATTATCGTTACCATCGAAATACTCAAAATGTTTGTTTATTCGAGAAGGCACGCAGGATATTGTCTGATGGACTCATCCATTTAATGACTAATTCATTGACCAAAAGGAATAGATTTAGGCCACAAAGTTTGTAGGTTATGTTCATGCCTGCTTAGGTCACTTTATGTAGTTTGTATTTCAGACATATTGGCTCCACATATATTGACGTGTATCGCACCGTTTACATTAATTCGTTTTGCAAGAATAGCAAGTATTTGAATTCTAAAGTGTTTGCTGGTTGCTTACTGATTTCACATCCGCGCCGCGCGTTCGCTGTACTTTATTTTCATTTCACCGCACACCCGCGCAGTTTTGCATTCGCAACACCGCGCGGTACTTTAAATTCCGCACAACTCAGCCACGCGTTACAGCTCTTGGCTAACAGGTTTTCGAGTGATCATAGCATTTCATTAGAACATACCCATATTCTGAGATTCGTGGGAAACCGTTGCTGATAATTAGCATGCTATTTCAACCAGATTTCTCGATCTGGACTCGTACCGATGAAGAGGCTAGTTTCTAAAAGCCCATTCATCCATCGGATATTTCGGCAACTGGAAATGTTGTGCCAAACCAAAACTTTGCCCCTCCCAATTCATTTCGCTCATTTTTATTAGCTGACTAAATTGAAAATAATTCTTTTCTTTGATAATGAATTTGAAAGGTCAGCAGCGTATATGATACTGTTATTACTGTTGTCGAAGGTGTGATAATTGTAGAAAGTGTGGTCAAAACTGAACATTTATTATAACTAAGTGGTTGGAAGATGTCTTTCAATGCGAACATGACAGTTCGTTAAACAAGACGGGAGAATAAGAAAGTCAAGAAAGGTGTTCATTTTGGGAATCATTGTTAAACATTGAACCAAACAACAGTTTCTTGTGTCACAGCTGTAACACTTTTCAACCGCTTAACCGATGAGGAGGACCATAGAAAATGACCAGATTTGAACCTAGTTATACACCAGAATATCTCGTCATTTCATAAGCAAACATCCTTCTCCACCTTATTGAAATATGTTCAACTATTTATCATGTCAGAGGGCTGATATGCACGCCAAACTTTCTGGTCAAACGTATTTAGGGTGGGGATCCCAAGAAGACTATCTGATGAACTATTGACTAGACCTATCTTTGTGTCCATCCATACCTGGCTTCTTTCAATAACTGGTCTTGGTTGTGTGAAAGATAACATGAAGGCGATCGATAATAAATGTTCAAAGTGTCTCGCTAAAACCAACCCCATCCCCCCACCTACCACTCGAAATCAGAAGACTTTGCTTGTTGAAGTTAATTGGGGCACGGGGGTTCAGGCATAATGAAAACATGCTAAAGTGTTATTAATTAGGTCGTTAAATAATTTGAGTGTTTCTCTACAATTTTGATATGATGTTTATAAGAAGTTAATTCAGTGATATACGATAATGATGAAGTAATAAATAGAAGTTATCGCTACACTCATCTTTTACGAGCTGTCAATTTTATTGTGGTTTATAATGTGGATATACAAGGGGTTAGCACTTGGTTATGGGCCTGTGTGACATTTGAATAAGATCTCATGAGATTCAAAATAGCTCTGTGAAGATCGTTGTGTGTGCACAAGCATTCCCTGTGTTAGCATTTTTAGGTCATGTTTTGATAGCAGATCTCCAATTAAATCCAAAGCAACAAAGTTCTTTTCTTGCTAGATAACTCTTTTTTTCATTCACTATTGACGTTGAATTGTATTGCATATCTTTTGCTGGAACCAGAATTTAATTATATGTCTTCTTTTCGGTTTTTTTAGCCGCTGCATCTTATCTGTATTCAGAGATCTCGCGCAAGAAATCAAGCAGACCAACTTTCAATGGCCATCAAATCTACCATCTTGAAAAAACATTCGAACAAACAAAATATTTGGCAGGACCCGAAAGAACAAGGTATAAACAAATAAGTAATGATAAACATAAACAATAATAATGGACGATTAATTCAAAAGTTACTATCTTATAATGTGCAAGAGAAGGTTGCATATTTTCTACAATAATCCATCATGGTAGTTAAAAAGATCTTAGGAAGCTCCTCTTCTGAGAACATAATTTTGTTTCTTGCTTAGGTTGGCTCATTATTTGGCCATGACGGAAAACCAAGTGAAGGTTTGGTTCCAGAATCGAAGGACCAAATGGAGAAAGAAAACAGCCGAAATGGAGAAAGCAAGAGAGGCAGCAATATCACGTGTACAACGCGTGAGAGGCTTGGAACTAGTTGAACTTTGCTCTCATACTTCTGAGCGTGTTCGATCCTATTCTGACAGCAAAGATTCTCTCGCATCTGACCAAGACACATCTGACCAATAACCAACTTTTTTTAAATTGATGCTATTTTCATTAAATACTCAAGCGCACATAGCACGTGGCTTTCTATTTTAAAATCAAACCACCGCTATGGCCTATAATTAAGACGATGAAACTTCAAAGCATAACCAAATTATTAATATTGATAATAATTATCTGTAATTTAGCAGGTTCTGTTGCTTTTTCATTATAAAAACAATCATGATTATGAAACGCTGATATGTTTACTGCATTGTCAACCAATGAAAGTCAGATGAAATTTTCGAATAAAAAATGCATGTGTAGAGCTGTGTACATTGCCCGGTGAAACGGTGACTGTAGTAGCAATCTTAAGAAAGGCCCCAAATATTCAAATTTAGTTAGGCATAGTAGTGAGCCCCAACTCTTTCACCAACGGTTCGGTTCCACGCGTTACGCCAATCAAAGGTGGCAATGTCTACTCTGCATAAGTAAACAAAGTGAGAAAATTAAAAGAGGAGACAATGACGATTCATTCAAGGCGCAGGTGTTTCATTATGACATGCTTGAATTACCATGATAAAACAGGGAAACAATAGAGAAACATCTCGAGTACTTGTTGTCAATACACACTGCTCTTGATTCGACTGAACTCATACTGGGCGCAGATGTTTTGAACTAAACGTCATTGCCTTAGCATTAAAAAACTCCGTCTTAAGAATACATTTGAACGCACAAACAGCAAACGTTTAAAGGCCAAGTCAATCTTGATCAGGCCACTTTCTATCATCAATTCAACTGCCAAAGGATATTTTAAAGCGTCGGCAATTTCACCGAATAAATATCGATCATGGACAGAGGCATGCTAGTACAGAACGTCGAATCGTTAAAGTTTCAACTCGACTTGAATAGAATTCCGCTTTCAAAGTCTTGCAACGAGTAAGTATTGGTTTGTTTTTATAAAATGCACACATGAAGTAGCTTATCATCTGGGCTGTGGCTATTTTCTGGTGAGAAAAATAACGAGTTAATTCTTGATGAGTTGATATCATTTACATTTCTATCCCAGTTTTACAGGTAACATTCTCATAATTATTAATTAGAAGACTCGCAGAAAAGAAAACTTGTCGAATGAAATGTTATACGTAATATTTAGGGCGTTTTAAGAAGTTATGATATAAAGAAAGATGTTGTGTTTAAAAATAGTTTGGAGCACAAGATTTTCTGTATGCCTTTTAGCCGAAGGAAAATAATAGTAATTGTTCAATAATCTTTCATTCTTCTCGGTAACATTACGTTTGTTGTGTTGGGAGATATTCACAATCCTTTATTTGTCTTCGAGTTTCTTTTGTTTATGCAAGCTCATCATACTTCACAAATGGAAAACTGTGTTTTGCCTCACTCTCGTAACGAGGTCTTTTGATGTTTCTTCAGCAACAAGTAATTGGATGTCTTCAATAATATGATTTCGTCCAATTTTCGCTTCTTTCAGAATCATGCAATACTGTCTTCAAAATGGTGCAACAGATCCATTGGTTAACCCAAATGCAAGAAAGTCCAACCCATGGGCTGAGAAATCGACATGCAACGTATTGTAACATGCAGCAAACACAACATCCAACTATTCCTAGACCTATTTCATCGAAATCATTAACATATCACTTAGAATATAAAACACTTACTTCTCACTCACCTCTCGGGTACTTAAATCCTTACGAGCTAAATAAATATACATTATTTTGAATGTTGTACTTAACCCATGTCATAGTTGTAACACATATTAATTATCTACATATATATAATTTTAATTTAGCTTTAACCGTGTTAGTCATTTACCAATAAATTATTTGTGGAGTATTTTATTTGCAAGAATTTTCAACATGGCATCAAATTCCAGTTTAAGAAGACATCACTCTTGCGTATTTACTTATGCAAAGTATGCAAGGTCCACTCAGACCCTCACTCGATGCAGTGGAAAAATCAGACTAATTCAAACTTAATCTCTACAAGCCTGAGTTTTGAAATTGGCAACATGGAGAAATCGAGCCAATGGAAACTTCTTCAAAAATAGCTTTTCCATGCATGGAATATTTATCTTGTATTTGTTTCAGTGAGAATGGTGTAACCCCTGTAACCCATGGTGATCATCACTCCACCACTCAAAAGGAGGCTGTCGTTGTCTGGTTACGTCATCTACATAACAACGCCATTCAATAACTAGACGAATATTCGTCTGTGCATAGGTCTTCACCCGCCCCCAAGTAAGACGAAGACAACCAACACGATTAGCATGAAATATGTCAAGTATTAATTTATTCGGTGAATCTGTATCAATTTAAAGGTATTTTTATTAAAATGCAGCTATTATAATATCTCCAGCTCAGCTGTTGCCACATACGGTTTAGGCCCCTGCAGTCTGCAAGGACAAGACCTTAGTTTCGTCCTGACGAATGTTCATCTTAACAACCGAATGTTTGTCTAACTCTTATGGCCGTGACAACCTTTTATTTATTTATTCATGAAAAGTATTTTAATGCAAAAATCCAAACTCGTTAATTGCTGAACTGCAGTTATTATAAACAGTACACATCGGTTTTTGTTTATTGCTATCTTAGATTTTTTACGAAAGACGCTCACTGGTTGCTTTGGTCTCAACAAAATTTGCACGCGAGACGCGACCTCAGAAAATAAGCTGCAAATATGATGGGAATAGCTGTCAAGGAAGGGGAATACACTTCCACAATTTATGGAATGGTAAATTTAAAAATGAAAATTTGATTCTCCACTTTATGTCTTACACAGGCACTCTTTTTATATCTAATACCTTTCCATGATTGCTTCATTATTAAACATCTTATTCCGCAGATAAAAACTCAAAAATATGCTGAAGCAGTGCAAATTTTATCAGTTCAACTGGAAAGCCATCCAGGGGTAATTAAGAGTAACCATGATTAATACTGTACCCCCCAACAACTCCAATGTATTGTTCTCCACCATCCAATCATCATCAGGCATATTTTAATGTTGCTGATGCGTTTACGATTTCTTTTTACAGTCAAGAGCTGCTTTATCTCTTTTGGCATATTGCTATTATGGAATGCAAGATTTTCAAAATGCTGCTCAATGGTATATATATCTTCCAATGAGCTACAAATGTTTAAGTTGTTATTTCAACTCCTGTAAAGTCCTTGTTTCTCATATTCATGCACCTTTTCCATTGCTCTCCCTAAAGAATCTAGTGTTTATTGCCTTTGTACAAAACAATACATAGTGCAAAATCATATACATTGATTGACCAGGCATATATACATAGCTATGGCAACTGGATTATTGAAATAATCTTAAGATCTGATACTAGGTTTTATGCATTTCCTATCCATTTCATGAACAGCTATGAGCAGCTGACAAAACTGCATCCTGAAATTGAGGATTACAAATTATACTATGCCCAGGTTTGTTTTCCAGCACCTTTCGTTATTCATGTGTCATTCTATTAATTCCTAATTGTGCTTCTATGCATTGCAATCACACAGTTCTCATTTATGATATTTTCTTATTTCTTCTCGTTGTTTTACAGAGCTTGAATAAAGCATTTGAAACCCAAGAAGCCATGAAGGTCACTCATCAAATAGAAAACCCAAACATGCAGACTAAGGTAACACCCCTCCCCCTTCCCCAGACAAGAAAGTTCATCTTGAAGCTCCATATTTTATACTTATTGGACAATGTTTTTGAGACGTATTCAGACATTTAATACAAGTTGATTTTCCTTAGCTCTTGAAATTGCAAGCATCAATTAAATACAGTGAAGATGACACCCAAGGAGCACAAGTAAGCTTGATAAAAGATTCCTCTTAAGACTGTTGCATCTTATTAACATAATGATATTGTTTTACAGATTTAGTGGACTTATTTCACTGTAATGCGAGTTAATATGGCTTGGTGAAGATCTGTTTCTATGTTGCTTTTAGAGTCTTGTTGAACAAATTCCTTCAGATGATCCAGACAGTGAAGTAAACTTTGGCTGTCTTCTTTATAAGGTATTATTTCAAGTTTCCAAGCTCCATGTTGTAATTGAGTGTCTAAGCAGTAAAGCCAAAGAAGTTTCTATTTGTTATGTAAAATATTTTGCTGTTTGCCTTCTGAAATGTCATTGCTGCAACTGTAGGAAGGAAGATACCAAGAAGCATGTGTGAAATTCACAAGTGCAATGAACGTACTTGGGTATCAAGCAGACTTATCTTACAATATTGCACTGTGCCATTATATGATGAAGCAATATGCACCAGCATTAAAACACATTGCTGATATCATCGAAAAAGGCATTAGAGAACATCCAGGTTTGTTCTTTCATTCCTTGACTTCTCACTTATAATTGATGCCGATAACTTGGAGTGGATCTAATGATCGGTCTTGTTATATCTGCTTAGAATTGAGTGTTGGAATGACAACTGAAGGGATTGAAGTTCGCAGTGTTGGAAACACAAGAGTAAGCAACTATTCAATCTAATACTTTCTATTCATTCGCTTTTTAGAAATTTGAAGTTGATGTAGAGCAGACGCAAATGCCATGATATTTGTATTAGCGTTGGTTGGTGTTGCTTATGTCATCTTGATTGTTGTTTTAGATTCTCCACGAGACAGCTTTGATTGAAGCATTCAACTTGAAAGCTGCGATCGAATATCAACTCAAAAACTGTAAGTCATTGAAATTCATCCTTCATTCAATCCAGAATGAGAAACTCTATGAATATGCTCTGCGAGAGACTTTACATCTTCAAGTATAAATTAGTTTAAATTATTCAATCCATTCATGAAACTTGTGTTTTCGTTTTCTCATCATAGACGAAGCGTCCCAAGAAGCATTGACTGATATGCCACCACGAGCTGAAGAGGTTTGCTTTCCATACCCAAACATATCGCCTCTTCTTTGTAGAACACAGTTGACATCGGCTATGTCCTCCAGCGAAACCGAAACTTGTTTGAGAAAGTGAATGTTTGAAATAACAGATGTCCCAGCTATATTATACCAAGACGAAGGGGAATGGAAAGTCGCTCAGGATAGCTGATGTCAACTGCATTGTTTATAACATTAAGTGGTTTCATTCCATCTCTATAGAAGGTCAGCTTAACTAAACTATACCTTCCTTTTAAATCTGCAGGAGTTGGATCCAGTAACATTGCACAACCAAGCCCTTATGAATATGGAATCAAATCCCACAGAAGTAAGTCAATGTTTTGTCATAGATATATTAATTCATTGTTATATTAATTTAATGTAAACACTTTAAGGATGTTCTTCTTGGGTACAATTCTTCTTTCTTATGCTTTAGGGTTTTGAGAAATTCAGATTTCTTCTTCAACAAAATCCTTTTCCACCTGGTAAGTTTATTGTTCAATTGTCTTTTGCAACTTGTATCATGATTCAAGACCCACCCTTGGCACTGTTCACTGCATAAATTGCAATGTTACTATTTTTCCTACAGAAACATTTGGCAATCTTTTACTGCTATATTGCAAATACCAAGTAATTGTGCCTTTCATATATTAGATTTTTATTTCGTGATTAACGATTAACCATTGATTACCTAGCTGATTTTAATCACTTTTTTCTTGTAGTATTACGATTTGGCTGCCGATGTTTTAGCTGAAAATGCTCATCTAACTTATAAATTTTTAACACAGGTGAGTTTATTTGACATTTACTCTCTTTATTTTTTCACCATCAGAATCATGCATCCATTGTTTCAACCGAAGAGCGTCCAATTTTACCATATTGTACGTTCATCATTTTATCAGTAATAAAATACTGCAGATTATTAATTCAAATTCCCAATTTGTGTTTAAGTTTTTGTATCAGTTTTTGGATGCGATCATCACTCAGCAATCATCTCCAGAAGAGGTATGAATTTCATTCGTTATCTTAAATAAAAAATGCCGCTCTTAAATTTTAAACTGTGCTCATCGTCATTTAGGCAACTCCTACAGGGCTTGAACCTATGCTTACCCGACTGATATTGGCTCGAATTCAGCGACTTTACTAACTGGGCTAATTGCCCACCACCACCCCTAATTTCATAGTGCATTAAATACTTTACAACCCCAC
The DNA here is from genome assembly GCA_013076295.1 of Sanderia malayensis. NCBI lineage: Eukaryota > Metazoa > Cnidaria > Scyphozoa > Semaeostomeae > Pelagiidae > Sanderia > Sanderia malayensis. Next base: position 2,565,443 of record RQOL01000658.1, on the reverse strand, counting down.
CGCCAAGACCTTGCGTTCGAGTCCCATCACTGGTAGATAATTTTTATTTTCATCTAATTTTTTATCCATGCTCCACATTTCTCTTAGTCTCGGGTCTTCAATTACTCATGCTCCATGTTTTACTGATAGCGTCGTTCATTTCCCCAGGCATTTCGCAAGTTTGATGACATAGCAGTGAAGCACACAGAAGCCTTACGAAAACTGACAAAACAGGTAATTTGTTTTTTGATATTGTTCAAAGCACAATCAACACTTGCAACAATACTTATTCAAGATAAATCCACTGATTTGCGAATTAAAATCTTTAAATTTCAAGGTACAAGAAGCAAGACAAAACCAAGACGACGAAGCAGTCAAAAAAGCTGTCAATGATTACGATGAAGCCCTTGAAAGGTAATTAAACTCTTTGGTAATTAAACCTAAGTACACATCTCACTAACATGTCTCATTGTCTCTCCCTCCCACCTCTCGTTTCACGTTAGTACGTTTACTTGCTTCAGGTATATACCTGTGCTTATGGCCCAAGCAAAGATATACTGGGACAGAGATAATTACTCAGCTGTGGAAAAGGTATTTCATATTTCGTTGCATATTTAATTTGTTTTCATTCTGTATGGATGGAGGTAAAAATCTATGACTTGTTGGCTTCTTTGCTCTGCGCTGTCAACATTTGTACGACACAACAACATTTGCATTTACTTAACTGTTTTGCTCTCTTTCAGATATTTCGTAAATCCGTCGAATTTTGTAACGAGCATGACGTCTGGAAGCTGAATGTGGCGCATGTTCTTTTCATGCAGGTATAAAAGTGTAGAATTTTGCTTGAATGCAATACATGCTACTTTGAGATAATGACAAATAACATGAACTGGTCTTCGTTTTTAACAGGAAAGCAAATACAAGGAAGCTATCGGGTTTTATGAGCCAATCGTCAAAAAGCATTATGACAATGTAAGCAATGAAGATTTGGATAAGAATGTATAATGACATCATATTTATAAAATGACATGCATCTGCTTATGAAGAAATGCAGTGGGGAGCAAAGTGATAGACTGGTTACGAGGCAAATGTATTGAAAAGTTTTGTTTTTCTTTTAGATCTTATCTGTTAGTGCTATTGTGCTGGCAAATCTTTGTGTTTCATACATCATGACTAGCGCCAACGAAGAAGTAATTTATGCTATTATTTACTCATAATTTATTCATTATACTTTTGCAATGGAATGGTATTACATGGTACCGAGGCTACAAAGTGACGAGAATGCGTCTGAAATAAGCTATACTTATCAAAGTGAGGCTAAAAGCACTTTCCCGTGGATTCTCAAAGAGTTGGACCAAGTTTACGCCTGAATTTTCTGCAGCAGTGAAGTTACCAAAGTTGGTTGTGTCAATTCAATTAAATATTCTTTTGTTCTTTTTGCAGGCTGAAGAGCTGATGAGAAAGATAGAAAAAGAAGAGGTGAAATATTTCAACTGAAATTATCTGCGTTTATGGCTGACGGCTGATCATTCGATTATGGCTCATGGTCATTTTATTCATTATCTTATAGGAACAAGTTGCATACGATGAGCCTGATAAAAAAACATATCATTTATGCATTGTTAACCTTGTCATTGGGTAAGCATCTACTATTGTTAATAATCCCATCTAATGGGCCTTTGATTGAATCCATTGGTAAACAGTCTAAGTTGATGCCTTGTCTTTCTAGCACCCTCTACTGTGCAAAAGGGAATTATGAATTTGGCATCTCAAGGATTATCAAAAGTCTTGAACCTTATAGCAAGAAGGTAATTTCTCTACACATTATTCAATTTTTTCAGAAAACAAACCAATTAGCAATTACAAACCAATTTTATTTGAATTCATTTTAGCTTGGCACGGACACTTGGTTTTATGCAAAAAGATGCTTTCTTTCACTGATTGAAAACATGGTAAATATATTTTTATTCTATTCTTATCCATGTTATTCTAAGTGTGCATGCTTTCTGCCTACGTATGCCTTAAATTAACTGTGAAGCAGTTCATAGCGAGGCTGAGATAAGCAAAACGAGGCTAAACATCTCGAAATCTCGAGTTTGTGATTTCAATAAGAGAATCTTTCTATTTGTCAATTTCTACAGGCAAAGCAAATGATAATGCTTTCAGACAAAGTCATACAAGAATCAATGCAATTCTTCGAACACTGCGAAGGTATTTATCTTTACTTAGCCTCTTTATCACGCGTCATCGTATTTGTTACATGCGACAGAGCATACTCCTTTTTCTGCTTTTGATTATCATGATGATTATTTCTTTCAGCTTACGGTAAGAATACTCAGACAGTGATTGAAGCACCATTAGAAAGTGAACCATTGCATGCTGGTAAGAACACAGTGTCATATGAAGCGAGAATGCTGAAAAGCCTGCTTGTTAAAATTATTTGAGCAGCTGACATTAGTAAAGAAACTCCACAACATTAACGGTATTGTAAACATAACATTGTATATATTTTATTGTGCAGAAAGCATGGCGTCAAGCTAGAGAGTTAAAGTATTATTTAAGGGGTGTTCTAGGAAAAATTTGCACGCTGTTGAGTAATTTCAATATACAGCTAGTAATGCTGCAACGCAAAACGAAGCAATCTTCTGTATTGATGCTCTGAATGCCTTGCATTGTATCTTAGTTGATGGAATTTCACATGCTGCTATGCTAAATGCGCTGGAGAAAGAATAGAAATATTATCAAAGGACTCCCTTGCACACGTCTAGTTTTCTATTGGCTAGGGCTCACGGAGAATTTTATAAGAGACAATTGGAATAGTTTATTTGTCGTTGAACATTGGCTCGGGACATTCTTGTACTTTTGTGACAAAATGCTTGTTGTCTTTTGATCTTGCGACACTTGAAAGGTATTTAATTTGTACATATTTTGCATTCCAGTCTTGTTGTAGTTTCAATAGGTCCTAACATATGTTAATACCCTATTCTCCAAGCTACGAGTATAAAAGAGGGTCGTACTCCGTTCACTAAACATTTGTCCAGTTGGACATGCCGTATGCGGATGGTGCAAGAAGACTGCAACACTACATGGGCCTAAAGACCAAAGCTACGACACTACAATGGCCTAAAGATGAAGCCATCATTGGTTCAAGCACAACACCTCAAGGCGTCATTGGTTGAAATTCAAAATTGCAGTGGTCTGGATGAAGCCGAATATTTGATGAAGAATTGCATAGCATTTTCAACAAACGGTCAGAAAATCAATTATTTATATTCAAGTACATCCACGATAGAAGTAATTTATCTTGTTACTTTTTCTATATCATGCTACATTTACATTTTCATAACACCTTATAATTTTGCCTTCGTTTTTCCTTAGATGAAGAAGACAACAAGCCAAGACGAGCAGAAGGGTGTTTGGCAAGAAAAACCTGACGATGTCATTGGTTCAAGCACGAGACTTAAATACGTCATTGGTGAAGCATGTCTAACAAAGGGCAAGTGTAGCTTATTTATATTTTATAAAGATTTCGATTTATATCAATACATAAGTAATCAATGTCTGTTACGTCATAGTTTTCATTTGCTCTGATACGTTTACAAATGCTAAATATTTTACATTTATTTTATTCTTTGCAGATAAAGAAAGACAAAGACTAGAAGAGGAGGGGAGAAGAGAGAGAAGAGAGGAGGGAGAGAAGAGAGGAGAAGAGAGGAGGGGAAAAGAGAGGAGAGGGGCGAGAAGAGAGGAGGGAGAGAAGAGAGGAGGGAGAGAAGAGGGGAGGGAAGAGAGAGGAGAGGAAAAGAGAGGAGAGGGGCGAGAAGAGAGGAGGGAGAGAAGAGAGGAGGGAGAGAAGAGGGGAGGGAAGAGAGAGGAGAGGAGAGGGGCGAGAAATGAAAAGGGTGTACCCTTCCCTCCTGCATTTCCCTCTGATCTTTTCTCTCTTCTCCTCCTCTCTCTCCCTCTTCTTTCCTCCTCTCTTCTCCCCTCCTCTCTTCTCCCCTCCTCTCTTCGCCCCTCCTCTCTTCTCCCCTCTCTCTTCTCTCTTCCCACCTCTCCTCTCCTCTCTTCTCCCCTCCTCTCTTCTCTCCCTCCTCTCTTCTCTCTCTTCTAATCTTTGTCTTTCTTTATCTACAAAGAATAAAATAAATGTAAAATATTTAGCATTTGTAAACGTATCAGAACAAATGAAAACTATGACGTAACAGACATTGATTACTTATGTATTGATATAAATCGAAATTTTTAGAAAATATAAATAAGCTACACTTGCCCTTTGTTAGACATGTTTCACCAATGACGTCTTCACGCCTCGTGCTTGAACCAATGACATCGTCAGGTTTTTCTTGCCAAACACCCTTCTGCTCGTCTTGGCTTGTTGTCTTCTTCATCTAAAGAAAAACGAAGGCAAAATTATAAGGTGTTATGAAAATGTAAATGTAGCATGATATAGAAAAACTAACAAGATAAATTACTTCTATCGTGGATGTACTTGAATATAAATAATTGATTTTCTTACCGTTTGTTGAAAATGCTACGCAATTCTCCATCAAATATTCGGCTTCATCCAGACCAATGCAATTTTGAATTTCAACCAATGACGCCTCGAGGTATTGCGCTTGAACCAATGATGGCTTCATCTTTAGGCCATTATAGTACTGTAGCTTTGGTCTTTAGGCCCATGTAGTGTTGCAGTCTTCTTGCACCATCCGCATACGGCGTGCCCAACTGGACAAATGTTTAGTGAACAGAGTAGGGCCCTCTTTTATACTCGTAGCTTGGAGAATAGGTTATTAACATATGTTAGGACCTATTGAAACTTCAACAAGACTGGAATGCAAAGTATGTACAAATTAAATACCCTTCAAGTGTCGCAAGATCAAAAGACAACAACCTTTTTGTCACAAAAGTACAAGAATGTCCAAAGCCAACCTTCAAGGACAAATAAACTATTCCAATTGTCTCTTATAAAATTCTTCGTGAGCCCTAGCCAATAGAAAACTGGAGGTGTGCAATGGAGTCCCTTGATAATATTCTGCAATAGAAGCTTGAAGGAAGGTAACAATGGTTGAAAGATGCATTCAAAAAGACGTCGCTAAGCAAGTGAAGCAATGAAGCGATGTATATCCTTGTGATTGACAACAAACAGCGAACAATAAATTGTGAAAATGATAAATAACATGCTAACATGTGTTCATACCTCTATTTAAAACGATTAATGATGCCACTGCAATGCTTTGGGACTTGAGACATATCAACTGTAGATAAGTAAGCCAATGCTGATAGAAATGGAATTAACGCAATTGTTGATATTGCAAACCAGCTTCTAAGTGCCATTGTGTTCACGCTATAAGTAAATAAAAGTTGAACGTAAATTATTATGACGGGAATCGAACTCGAGACCTTGGCGGTAGAGTAGTAAGTATTAAATATGTGATGAGTTCTGGGGGATGGAGGTGGGTGAATGGCAGAGAAAGTAAAACGCGAGACTCCAGTTCCGAAATTCGAGATGCTGGGTTCAAAACCTGCCTTGCAAATCAGCCAAAAATAAAGAAGGTAATATTTTTAGTTTTGGCTTCTGTTAAAAGATTTTAAAGAATTCAAAATCACAAGGAAAATAAACTCATATACAGCTCAATAATACAAGTCAAGTGTTAAATTTGTTTGTTTTGTAATTAGACGATTTTTCAATGAAAAAAATTCTCAGAACATTTTTCTGACCAATGTCACTTTTGATTATAAGAGTTCAAGTTATTTGTCAAAATGTGAATGTATTCGCCAATAATGTTAGATGCAATAGTGGAAATTATACAAAATCTGAAATGTTACCTTTTCGAATCAATAAATGCAATCATCAATAACCAAGATAAAACAATAGCAAGGCCGCCGGCTTCTCTGTAAATAAATAACATACCAATTATGAATATCATACTCTTGCTAAGATTTCAAACCAAACATATCTTCACTTAAAAAGATAAGTTCAAGGACTGTATTTTAGTTTTAAAAAGATAAATAAGCTCACTAGGGTTGTAGCAGAAATGATTAGAGAGAGTAATTGTAAGATACCTAGCACAAGAGATGGCATAAGTAAAGAGAAGAATTAATGAAGAGAAATTTTATTCAACTTCAGGTCATACCAACAACAACAACAACAACAAAATAAAGACTTAAATCTTAATAATCCATAGTCCTTAAGCATTTTTGCATTGACATGAAAACATGGCACCCTTACCTTGCCTCTTCAACAGCAAAAATGTTGGAATTGTTAGTGAGAATTTCATCATATCCGTTCTTTAATGAGTATATTATACCAAAACCACATATGATAGAATGGATAATGCAGACAAGCTTTAAATGCCATTTTCCTGGTGGAAAAGAAAGAAAGAGCTGTCTTAATATTCTTTTAAGATTGATAAATAACGTGAAAATAGAAATATTCATGGCAAATAAGAATCAATGCAAATTTATGAAAATTATGCATACGTTGTATGAGTGGATGAAAGACAATTGTTAGGCAAATCAAAGCAGGTAAAGCATACAGCAACTGAAAACAAAATGACATGTGATTAACAAATTTTCAAATAAATTATACAATTAAAATATTATAGCTATGTTAAAGAGAAATATTTTTGATAACTCCATCTATACTTACAATCCAAACCAAAGAATCTGGATCATTGATCTGCACAAAGGCAGCAAAGGAGAAGCATGCAGCCATTATCATGTTTATAAATCTCCATGCTAAATATTTCATGTCACCAGGCACATCTTTACTCTCATCAGACACATTTACAGCATGCACCATTTCTCTTCAAAAATAAATAGACAACCAATGGTAAAATAGAGCTAAGAATATGACAATTCACTATACAAAAGCAGATTGCCACACCAATTGCATTTATCTACAATGCTCAGTGGAAACTACATTGAATGAATTGATAAGAAACGGGCAAAATGTAATGTGAAAACAACAGTGGTCATTGTTTTATTGGTTCAGCTTTGTTAGTTCAGCTTCAAGAAGCAATATATTGAGCTTTTATTGGTCATTGACATTGGGTTAAAATCAAATCTTCGAAATTTATAAAAAATCACTCCCAAAGAGGCTAATTCTACAATTTCTGGGCTTCCTAAAACCATACTAATACTGTATTACTATGTATAGTTCGCCAGGGAAGTGAAAAATGAATTACCATATAACCAATGTTTTACCTGCCAAATATAAACTCCAGCATGATTTCATTCAGAGCTATCAGTAGATAGTCTTCCTTCTTCAAATGAGCTTGTAGAGTCTCTGTAACTGCCTATACGATGCAAATAAAAAGAAAGAATATCTTAGTCTTGCTTTGTCTTGTCGCCATGTTCCATTAGGTCACTGTCTGTCTGTGTCATCTTCTCAAATGTTCTCTTTTCAGTTTGACTTGAAGCGTAGGCCAGCGCCAGGCAGCAAGGTGTGCGAAGAATGTGATTGTGGAGGCGCAAAGTGCATGGTTCGACTAATTAAAATTCTGAATGAGCAAAAACGAAATTTGAAATTGGAGCCAAGTTCGAGTCCACGCATGGCACTACATAAGTAGCAACCACTCAACAATACCAATTAACATTAGCAGTCAAATATACATCTAAATATTACAGGCTACATTTAAAACTGAAAAACTAAACTTAACTAATAAGACAACAAATTTTATTTCAAATTTCAAATTTGCAGGTATAGCACCATATTACACACAAGCAAATCAAAAAAAACTTAAGGCCATTTTACATAAAAATAATGACGCCTAACACATCTAAGAATTAAAAACTCTTGTCCAACCTATTGGCAATATTATTATATTATAATTATCATTTGACGCACTAATCATTGCTGTTTTCAGCATGACTGTTTCTAATAACATCGGCATCGGCAACTTTCGACTTCTTCAGTGGTGTTAGCTTCCAGCAATGAATGACATTGCCAACGTGTCCCTGTGGTCCCAAAATGGCGCACAAAGCCAAGAAGAAAAAAGTCGAATAAACCCAGCTTGTTGACATGATCAACATCAAAAAATGTCCAATTTGGATGTAAGCGTAAATGACGGATGGCATCATAACCAAACCTGTTCAAAATAAACAAAGCAAATATTAGTTATACGTGAAAACACAGAAACAAATAAAGTATGAAACATCAGTGTTCTTATGTAATTTCTCGTACCTGCAAGAAATGTCGTTACAGTTCCCATAGCAACAGCCGATCCAACATGCCACAATGAGTAATGAACTCTGTCCTTTCTTGATTGAGAATCTTCACAACTGAAGTAAGCAACTCCGTAATGCAGGGTGAAATCAATTGAGAGGCCCACGGCCACTGACATTGTCATTGATTCAAGTATATTTAATTGCCAGCCGGCGGCAACAAGAGATCCAATTGTCACACTGATAATTGCTGTTATTGCAATGACAGCATAGAATGTTATGATTATGTTCTGAGTTGTCACCAACAACACAATAGCTGATATTCCAATTGAGACAGCAATTGTCTTAACAGTACCATCTGCAATGCTCTTCTGTAGGTCATAGAAATATAAGTTGCTTATTACCCATCCTTTGTGTGTACCAGTTGGAAGTTGTGACAATCTTCTGTCGGCCCATGCTTTGACTTGCTCCCAAAACTGCTCCGCAGGGCTGAACTTCAATTGGTAGTCGTGATTTGAATTGAATTTAAATACAAGCGCCTTCACAGCTCCATCAGTATCAAGCTTGATTGGTAAGTTAATGGATTGAAGCTCTTTCCATTTCACATATTCTTTTGTGCATTGCTTAAACTGAAGACCAGAAAGTGGTATATTTTTGTTGCAACAAATTTGACTGGTAAATGATCCATTCGTGCATGGTTGCTGAAGGTAGCTATTGAAATCGTCAAGAAAACACCAGGTTTCTGCGTTTCTTAACTTGTCGTAGAATTTTTGAGATTTAACATCCTGGCACAATTCAAGCATTTTCAGTTGACTTTGTTCGCTTGTCAAGTCGAAAGAATTGTCCCAAACAGTAGAACCAGTGCTATCAGGGTCGAGAAAATATCCATTGTCAACAGCGCTGACCCCCCAAACCAGAATAACAGGGAATGCTAATCCACTGGTACTCAAGGTCTTATCAATTTGCAGTTTGCCTTTTACAGTTGAATCATATTGTTCGATTGAATGGTCCTCGATAAAGAGGGGAGAACTTTGGGTCGTTGGAAGGGACAATTTCGGATGGAATGTAAGGGACAGCATGCCAAACACCGCCAAAATCAAAAGCAATGCCAACCAACAGTATCGCAGTTTAACAACCGTTTTACCAATCCAATCTCTGAACACAACATCAGAGAGTCTTTTAATTGTATTTCTTGTTTGGCTCAAAAACGTTCTGAATCGACCCTCTCTCTTGCGTTTGAGTTCTTCTTGAGAAATGACTGACGTACCAGGATGGATGTGGATTTGATTGCTGGTCACTTTCTGGCAGATCAACGGGGCGAAAAACCTTTCTTGTACGACCATAACAGCCGGGAGCCATGTTATCATGAGAAAGTAATTGGTTAAGATGCTTGTTCCTGCAAATACAGCAAAGCATTGCAATGCTGTGATGCTGGAAGAGAGGCCAGCGTAGAATGCTGTTGCCGTGGTGAAACTCGTTACAAACATTGCAGCTGTGGCATGAAGCAATGCATACTCCGTCCATTTGATAATTGTTTCAACATCCGGGTTTCTTTTAGTGGAGCCTTGTCGCGCATGTCTCCATGCCAACACGTAAACAAAGATGTCATCAGCACCAATGCCAACCACAAATATCGCCGTCATGATGTTAAGAAAGGGAAAGAAACTCAGTCCAAATATCACTGTGTATATCCAATATGATAAGATGATGGCAAATCCAACAGAACTGAATCCCATAACACTGATAAATAGTGAGCCACTGTAAGCCCACATTAAGCACAAGATGAGAAACACAGCAAGCATTATGTACCAAACATCGTTGATCAACTGAGTATCATAAGCCGTTGTCTTCATGTTTTCAAAATCATACGCTGCCAACACAATGCCAGCTTCCTCTGGTAGTACTTTGTTCCTAAATTTATTCATGTACATGTCTTTGAGAAATGTTTTGCTTGGAATAATGGAACTGAATGCAACTGTATATGTCAACTTGCCAAGTTTCTGCGACTCCTTGATAAACTCTTTATCCACCATGAACATGAAGATGTAGTTAACCATAGATCTATCTTTGCAATCAATCGCAACAGGGGATTGAAAATGAGGCTCGCAGCCTCGTGTAAGATTTCCTTTATCATACATTCCTTTGTACTTTTGCATTAATTTTCTGAGATTGTTGACATCATTTTGAGTGATGTTAAAGCAGCTTGCCTTCTTGTTGTAAACAGCAACGTAATGCCCAAGGGACAGTGATGGACAGCATGAGTTTGAGGGAGAGTCTCGTACGCATTCTTCATCAAAACGAGGCTCGTCTCTAACAATTGATTTCTCCATCTTGCACACTTGCTTCAGTCGTTCTGCTGACATTAGATCATCGCCGTTTATCGACTTATAGATAGTCTTGGAAGATAGATAAGAATAGGGATTGAATGAACATGTTGTATTGTCTTTTTGATGACGTTTTTGTGTTGTTGTAGCGCTTGGTAGATAAGTGCTTGTTGGAAGACGATCAATACCATGCATGTTAGCATGCAGATTGTTATATGATAAAATTCTTTTGCTGATCAGGGTTCCTCTTGCTTCGAATCCCTGTTGGTAAAAACACAATGCAAGTGTTTTATAACATGCTGAAACAAGGCATGACTAACCCCCGTCCATTCAGCTGATCTACATTTGGACCCTCTTATGAATCATGGAAAAGCAGGGTGCTTCGCTTTGTGGTTGCATTGAGTTGATGCTTCCAGCAAGGTAAACAACATTATCAAGAATAAACGACTCTATCATCCGCCATTATTATTAAACTTATATATGTCTTCAAAATTGCGATGTGGAATTTTTAAAGAAGTCAGATAACGACAACACTTGATGGAAGATAAATAACATGATTGTTACGGTGGTGGAATAAAGATAGCGAATGTAACAGTGATTATCATAATTATTAGTTTCATCAGTATTGCAATAAGGTGCATTAAACTAAAGAAAAATATAAACCAATACAATCTTCATTAGAAGCTGCGCTGTGATCTAAAGCAACTCTGCAATTTGAGTTGTTATGTACAAAAGTTGGTTCCTTCATTCATTCCTTCAAGTTGACTTTCATTCAAAATGAAAACAATAACAAAATATATTCTCAGACGTTACTTTGTTGTAATCATCGTCAAAACCAGCTTAATTCTTTCCCTTTCCTTGGTGCCTTGCCCTGTTCTATTGTTCTGCATATTAGGAACTTTCTTTCAAAAAAACGTGTTTCCACAACTCTAATATATCATGTTGTACATTTCTGACATTATTTTCACCAATTCAACTGCTTATTCAATAATTCTTTTGTGGTGAAACTGTGTTCCATGAAAGAGTGTTCAAAGAAACGCAGTTTAGAAGAGCGATTGGTACAAACATAGCCGACGCTAGGTGTCTGGTTGTTAAAACGAGTTATCACAGCATGTCTGGCTTTGAAAAACTACTAATTTAAAGTAGCACTCACCTTACTGGGTGAAGAAAAGTCAGGCAAGGGTTTTGCCCCCAATACTTGAATGAATCCACTTGTAGCAGCGATGATAATCATAAGAAATGTCAAAAGAAAGGCAACCCAAGGATGTCTTGCAAGCAGTGTAGCATACCTAGGAGAATTCAATGTTTTAGTTAAATAAATAAATGTGCACAGTCTTTATTTAAGAAGATGTTTTTTATATATACAAGTCTCACAGGCCTGAAATATTGGATTGATTCAATAAGTAAGTCTTGAATGAAGACAAGTTATAATCTTGTCTCGAAAAGGTGGGACATTCAGTTTGCCAGACGTTGTGTTGTCAGTCTAGCTTTCCTTTTAGCAGTGACGAACAAGGAAGAAAATTGCATGGACTAGCGTAATTCAGTTCTTAGATTTATGGAATGAATGTCCGGTGGTGCATTCATTTTGACAAACATTTCACGTTCACCATTTGATCATCAAGAAAACACGCAGTTAATAACCACAAAATGATTTCGTTTACATGTAACAGGATCGTATCTTTAATCTGTGAAAAGAAGAAACACCATACAAACGTCTCCAATGTTGCTTGATTCATTTTGATATATTGTAATTTACTCAGGGCCTAATTTAAGCATATTTTTCCTGCCAAAGAGGTTTGGAATAGTAGTCCGGGATACAATGGAAAGAAATAAAATAGCTCTTTTCAGCTATAAGAGTCAAATTCAGCTTTCTGACAATTCGTTATCGTTATTCATTTCATATTAACCTAACCGAGAACTTTTTAAAGTATTTGGAGCAGGTTGGAACAGTTGCTACCTTGACATTAAAATGAAATTGACTAGGAAAAAAAGCAGGTTGAAGACAACAGCAGATCCGCACGGAGAAATTCTGCCTAGACAAGAACCTAAGTTTCTTGGCGAGGCGATGTAAATTAAACTTAATAAGATTTCTAACACTTTACAGTCAAAATGACCAAGCCATTCAGTAGTACTGCCTCAAAGAGTGAATATCACTTCTAGCATCCAAGTAGCAAACAAGCAACTCAAATCATCTTCATTCTTCAGCAAATAAAAGTAAACTCGCTGAAACTTGAACCGTCTGCTCACAAGCTTTCCTCGTACTTTAAACGACAATTATCAACTCAAATGTCGCATTTATAACGTCTATATTTATAAAATGAACGACACAGAGCAAACATGCTTGAAACAATAACGAACTTTGTAATACTTATGAATATTACAATGAAATAAAAATATATTTTACCAGTGTCTGATCTTTCCTTGAAAGTTTGTCTTTTGTTGTGGGGTTGAGGTTTCTGTGTCGTCGTTGCATGGAGCAACTCTAGCAGGACAAATATGTTCAATATCATTCGCCATGTTTTCAGTTCACAATCCCAATTGACTTGCTTCTTCACTCGTAAAAAGCAAGAACTATGCACATTAATTCATTAACACCGCTCAGAATATTTACAACATCATTACTTGCAATGTAATGACTGCGTGAAGTGCAACTTTAGTAACTGACTGCTCTATTTGACAAGCACATCCCTTTATACAAATAAGCGGTGCGAAAACAGCATACGAAACTAAAGCGAGGCTGAGTCCTCTCACTAACCACGTAACTAGAAACAAAGAAAGTTGTCATGCAGACCCCCGTATTCCCTCAGTGTTTTACTGTAATTCAATCCAGAATGTCGAGACGAGCAGGGGCTTGGTAACATATCCGGTTGTGGATATTGGCTAAACGTGGTTGAACACATTAGCTAAGCAGATTTCTTGCATTAGAAAATGGTGACTTAAATTCCATATTGATTCTAATTAATATGTTCCCTTTACTGGCACTTACTGAAGATGTTCTGCCTGGCATTTATCTTCCGTATTGGTGTACCTTGCCAAAAAAGTCGGCAAAATTAAAGTTACATAGTATAACTAGTAAAGCCTTTGAAGTAAAGTCCTTGAACCTCTTATTTATGAATACAATTTTTCAATATTGACATTTATGTAAATGGCAGCGCAAAAAAGAAAAGGGATCAGCAAAAACGTGGACGGCAAATCCAGATAAACCACAAGTCGAACAAAGTCCAAAGTATAATATAGATTATGCAAGGAGTCTCTTTACTAGCTCATACATATTCTCTTCTGTCGGAGATTCTGTGAGACAACATTATTTTGTCATTGTTTTCATCTTGAATGAAATTTTATCTTATTGTTTTTAGAAAAATCTGTAACGATCTACAAGGAAAATTTGTTGGGTGTTAACAAACCACAACAGGGTGATTTGCTTTCAAGCAAAGTATCTAATAGGGATAGAAGTGGTTTATACGTTGAAATAACGATTATAATAGTGACAAAAGTAACCACTATTACAATTTTTATCTTTACTTTATCATCATGTTACTTACTTTGCCACAGGTATTGTCCCTTTTTATGTCACATAACTTCCTCGTTGCAACGTTTGAAAACTGCTACTGCATTTCACGTCACAATTAGTAAGTACAAACTCATAAATGCATTGCTCCATGCCACTGCTGCAATGTTTGTGACGAGTTTCACAGCGGCAAGAGCATTCAACACTGGCCTCGCTTCCAGCATCACGGCTTCTTGCACCATATCTGCATACGGTGTCTAACTGGCAAATGTTTAGTGAATGGCATACGACCTATTTTATACTCGTAGTTTGAAGAATAGGGTATTAACAAACGCTAGGAATATGTACAAGTTAAATACCCTTCAAGTCTTGCAAGATCAAAAGACAACAACCTTTTTGTCACAAAAGTACAAGAATGTCCCAATCCAACCTTCAAGGACAAATAAACTATTCCAATTGTCTCTTATAAAATTCTTCGTGAGCCCTAGCCAATAGAAATCTGGACGCGTGCAAGAGAGTCCCTTGATAATATTCTGCAATAGAAGCTTGAAGGAAGGTAACAATAGTTAGAAGTAAATAATAACAAACAGACAAGTAAACTGCATTCGAGTAGATCTTTTGGTAAAAATGTGGGAGTATATACAATAAACATAGACGTTCATATAAATTCCATTAATCTATAAGGCATTGGCAATGCTGAGCAACTCCAAAATAGTTCATATCAATTTCTTAAAGTATGTGCTCAATTTGTTGCCCCACTCTCAAGCAAATGAACAGATTTTCTAATTATTTAAAAACTTAAAAAATAATCGAAGTTCAGTAAGGTACCTAAATTATAACTCTATCGGACACATATTTTACATCGGAATGTAATTATTGATATCAATAAAAATAATAATAACATTAATTTAAAACTGATTTGATTGAAATAGTAATCACACATTAATTAATTAACACCGATGAGGATATTTGCAACATCATTACGCGCAATGAAATGTTTGCATGAATGTGTATATAGTCCCAAGTGATCGCCCATCATAACAATGCCATCGTTGCATTCACATGTGGTGCGGAAATAATATATCACTAAATTAATAATTTATCCATATAAAGTTGACAGTTATAATAGCAAAGGGGCTAATTAAACCAACTATATAGAATGTATTTATACAACAAAGCTGAAATCTAACACCTTCATTATAATGCTGCAGATGAAACTGTAACAATGACATCGCCATATAGAAATGCGGACGGAAACGGCCAGTATGTCCGCATTGCAGACTTACGCAAACGAGGCTATGTCCTCCCACTCACCACGCATTGGTTGACCGAACACATTAGCTATTTAGCAGACTTCTTGCATTAGAAAATCGTGACTTAAATTCAATATTGATTCTAATTAGTATGTTCCACTACTGGCACTTACCCGAGATATTTCGTCTGTCCGTAATCTTCCGTATTGGTGTAGCTACCTTGCCAAAAATAGCAAATAGTAAAGTTAAATAACATAACATAGAAGTAAAGCCCTCGAACCTCTCATTCAAGAATTCAGCCTCTTTTCAATATCGCCAAACGTGAATGGCAGCAGAGAGAAGAGAGATAAGCCGGCCTTATGAAAGTTAAAAGTAAAATAGCTTCATCCGACTTCTTGAAGAAGCTTAAAAACAGCCAATGCACATCACTCAACAGGACCCTTTGCGACTGCAAATGTAAACAGCAATAAAGCCATATTGTATACCTACCTAAACAAATCGCAGCTCAGGAAAAACAAAGAAAGAAACATCATATCACTAACACAGACAATTAATGTTGCTTAATTGTAATAGTATTCATTATGTATTGATATTCTTCGACAGGTAAGATTAAACCTAACAAAAATATCAACAGAGTTAGTTAGCTACACGGGAACGACGGTTGACGAACACGGTAACCCAAACACAATGTAATTCATTATACTTTCTAGATATACTATACCAGTATGTGGTTTGGTTTGTTTAATATACAAAAATATGCCACCCTATCCGTGATAGTGCATGCTACACAAAGATAAAAATTATCATCAAAACCAATTATACAAATTGTACAGCGATCTATACAAGACAGGTATATACTACCTTAGTCATTTAATGGCTACTTGTTTTCAGTACCTCTGTTGATCGTAGGTTTCTTGATTTAATTTTGTAATTTGCTGAGGATCAAGATAGATTGGGCATCAACTCAAGGAAGATCCTTGTCTTCTAAATATCTGTACTCAAATGTAAATCCCTCCTTCTTGCGCTGACTCCATTTTTCAAAATCAAAAAAGATGTACGTTCCCTACAAGCAACACAGCAAAAACATCACAGCATTAGAAAGCACAATCAATGCAATATGAACCTATGTGAAGTGTCAATGTAGCATGACAAAGCAAATTCATACCTGCTCATATTCATCGGTGATTGTCTTTGGTTCTTCATGTCTTTGAAACCACATCATGTACTTCGTATGGAACCTCCAAGACTGTTTCTTTAAAGCTTTTGCTGCAAGGTATTGCGCCCTGGTCCCCTATAGAAAACCATGTTCCCAGTCAATGTCATTAAACGTTTAATAAGAGACAGGATTCAAAGAGACACAAGACTACTGAAAGGATATTTACCTCCTGGTAGTAGAATATAAAAAACAATGTATCCGTAGTGAGTCTTTGAAAGAATTCAAGAGAATCAATGTGGGCAGGGGGTGGATGATGATGAAATGAAGCAATCTGAACTGCATTCCTCGGCAAATAAGGTCTACGAACAATGAAACATGAATTAACACATTGAACCATTGCAGTATTTAATGGTTACAAATGAAAACCAACTAAGAAAGGACCGTGTATAGTATGCACGAGTGCTATACTGTCCTCTTACTTCATTTTCTCACTGTCCTGACGCTGTGGTAGATGGTGAAAAGCAGCCTCGAGCATGTTCAATTGATTCATCCTCTCACGAATAAGAGGCACGTGCCCTAATGGTGCTACACCCAAAAGAGGTTGCAGATGAACTTCCTGCGTCTGTGGTGCTGGTTTATTGCTTTGGACTGATGACGTCATTGTACCATCAAACATTCCTAATGGTGTAATCACAACTTTGATCAATTGATAATACAAAGTGCATTAGCTACAAGTAGTAACCACGCCATGCATAAATAAACTAAACGATCTATTCAGATGTACTACAACGAGAATAAAAACAGGCTAGGATAGAAGAATGATTACTTTTTGAGCTGTAATCTGTTGGTATTTGCAGCTGTTCACTAAGCGACGGTGTTGTTCCACTGATAGATGTAAAATCAATTGAATCACTTGCTGCTTGAGTCTGCAGAAAAAATAACAACAATAAGATTGGAAGTCTCTTCTCGAGTCCTTCCTTGATACTCGAGGCTCGATCAAAGAGAGGCTTGATCAGCGAGAGGCTTGATCAGCGAGAGGCTTGATCAACAAGAGATCTTACCATGGCAATGGACGAGCTGATACTACTGGTGACGTCATTGCTACTTTGGGATGAAGGTGCAGACGAGACAGGGGACTGGGTCGTAACAGCGTTTAAAATCGCCGGTGACGTAGGTGCAATTGCTACTGAGCTTGGTTCTGATTGGTCATCGGCTGGTGATGATGTAGAAATTATTGATGACGTAACTGCTGAAGACACTGCTGATTGGGTAACTGCAAAATCATCTGACGACACTCGTTCTCGGCTTGTCTGAGGCAAATGATCTATAACATGAAGCAAATTATGCATCAGGCTACTCATCTCGGCAAAGCCATGCAATACTGCATACATGACTGTGTAGTAAAAAGACATTTCCTAATAGAGGGGCTCGGTCAACTCTGAAGACAGATCGCTACTAGTGGCACAAACACTTTGCTGCATACAAGTTTGCAGCGAGTCCCACCTCCAAATGCTAAATAACTCCGATAAATCATTTCTTATTCAATGGAAAGATTCTACACCATGATAGTCGCAAATAAGAATAACAGCCAAGATGTGATATGCATAAAATAGTTACCTGAATACTGAGTTGTTTCAGACTGGTTAGGCAAACTAGTTTGTTCAGTGGATGTTTGGGTCAGAGGTGGACTGGGTAAATGGACCTGTTGTTGTTGTTGTTGGTTGGATGAAGCTGCCCTTTGAGCTGCCAATGATGATTGAATGGCACCAGCTGCAACCGCATAAGGTGTGGCTGGAGGTGGTCTGCAATAACACAAAACAAAACAATGTTATTATCTGCGTATCATATCAACTGCAACATATTCGCGTGGTTTATAGAAACACTTGCACCTGAGATTGCTAAGAAAAAACAATACCCACCCAACAGCTTTGCTTGTTGCCACGGTGGCTGAAGTGAAACGAATGTCACAATTAGCATCTGCTATAATCCTTGATTTATGACAATAACTCTCTACGTTTATAGCTAGATTCATTACATTACGTCCCAGTGCCTCGCTTGAAACTCACCTGCGAGCAAAACGAGTGATGCACAGGAACGCAATGTAGTGAGTATAGTGTATAGCTATGATTACAGCCTTAAGATTTGACACCAATTATCACCATTAAGAGTAGTACTTAGTATCAATGACAATAATTAACATGCTTACCTGGGGCTTTGGCTTGTTGCGGTGATATGTGGTTGGATGTTATTGTTGATACAGTTATGTCAGCAGTAGAAGACGTGCAGGGAGCAGGCGCAACGGTTGTTACTACGGTAACCACGTCGTTACTCGACACTGCAGTGTTGGTTGTAGTTACTGTTGTTGTTGTCGTGAATGACTTGGACCGTGAAAAATTTGTTGATGACGTAGTATTGACAACCAACGGCACCACGGGAATTCCATTGGCCGATGACGTAGAGGATGATTTTGACTTTCGCGGGGAATTCTAATCACAGAAATCAATTAGTGACGCGAAATAAATAAGCTTATTTTAGATGTACTTACTTAAGCAATATCAAAACTTGCAAAACCAAGAGTCATATGAGCACTAACACATGTAAACACATGTATAGCCATGGGCAAAGGCTAATGTCAAAAGCATATTAATTGGCAACAGAGAGAAGTGTCCCCCCCGTGGTTGTGTTGGGAATGTATACACATCAGGGGGATACTTACAACAGACTTGGATGATGGTGAATTCGTCATTGCTGTAATAAATCCAGATGAAGAATTTACTGATGAACCTGGCGATGGAACATCATCATCATCATCTTTGGTTTCTGATGGCGACTTCGTTAATTCCGCTGCTGAAATGAAGAATCAAGATTTTTATAATACAAAACCAAACTGTTATCAGTCTATCTTCTTATTACTCTACTATCTCCATGTTTTCATCCTGATCTGGTTTGTCGACATGACAATTCATACTTACACAAAGCCAAATCTGACTCTAGATCATATTCATCATAAATGCCTTCGTCGTCAATGAAATCAGGTTCCTATGGAGTGAAGCAATGAGAGCTAAAGTTAGAGAAAACAGTGTTGTGCAAATTGGTGAATGAACGTCCGATCTCTCATACATAAAGCAAGTGGAAAAACAGGCCTAAATCTCTGGCAAATCAATTATAAATCACACTTATATGGTAACCGAATCAAGGCATCGAAGCCTAGGTTCTATAGCGATATTAGCATACAAGAGGGCAAACAGATCAATGACCACAGGCCTAAGATGATAAAGATTCTGCCTTCGACATACCTGACAATTCTCTATGTAATATTCGACGTCATCTTTCAGTTCATTCACCTGCAAAATATTAACAATATTTCAATGAATCGGTTGTCTATGTTTGAAGAAGAAAAACGTCTGCAGAAACCCGCGGGTTGGCGCGATTAGACACGGGGGTACCGTATTACGCCAACCCTCGCCTATCTTGCCTTGCAAGAAACTTTACGAATCAATAACATCAATAAATAAAGAAATCTTTGGCCTGACGACGCTTGCGCCTGGCCTTATTCCTCCATTATTCATCTGACCATACCCCCGGCGTAATTTAAAAGATTTATGCTAATATAACGAATCGTATGCATGTATGAGTTGCACGAGACAAACCTTACATGAAGAGAATATTATGTCTAATAATGTTATTGTTTCACCGCTAAGTTGAGATCAATTCAGCTCAGCATTAATCGGATGGCTAAATCTACTTGAAACAATAGCGAATTGAGAATGAAATAATTGATCCTTGAATAGAATTGTGTGCTCAAAATAAGAGGATTGACTGGGAACTATTTAACAGCTCCGCTGTCCACATGTTAAAACCTATACAGTCTTTATACTAACTTAAATTGATTCACGGTTAAAAATAGAAATCCTTTATGTTATATTTTCCATTACTTGATTGTAGAGCAAATACTTCATGCTATGTGAATTATCGTAGAACCATAGGGTGAACAGCGGTATTTATAACGATCATATTGATAAGCGCGCAGTTTAACAGTGATGACGTTATGACTCACAAGAAAGATAAACAGAGGAGACGAAACGGACATAGAAGAAAGTAGTCACACCATACAGTTGATTAGATGAAAAAATAGAGTAAGCAATACCATATCAACTTCTAAGCTTTCATTGTCTAACAGTCTGAGAACAATCTGCAATAGAAACAATCATCATGAAAACAAAGTTGCAAAATTCCGCATTGTAACCCCCTGCGCGTCCATGCGAAACATTAATAAACAATGCAAGCACATAGATTTCCAGGGGGTAATGTTCTTTTAACAAGGATGTTTCTCGACGTGAATTTACCTCCAATTTTTTAATATGATACCGGTGCTTTTCAATTCTCTCTCGTAAAGCCTCTATTTTGTTGGATTTCTGCAAAAACAAGTCACATATATCATCCATTGACTTCAGTCCAAGATTCAAAACTCGCAAAGGTCTTCGAGTCAAAACACGGAGATATTTTGTTGATAACAATAATCGCTCACTTCTTTGTCAATCTTCTTTTTCTTACTTCCAGTTGGTAAGGATTCAATCTCGCTTTCAAACTGATCAATCTACAAAACAAAACACGTTATAACAACGAATAATACTCCAGGCAGACGCACGGAAACTTGTATTAAGCATGTCCTAAATAAACGTCACTTTATACAGCTTTTTCCACAACGTTTGCAGACCATGAACGGGACTACATGCAAGCCCGCATTATATTTCAAACAGATACGAGAATATAACAGAATAGAAAGCTAACAAATTACTTTTAAATAACGATAAATTCAGCTAAAACGAACACGCCCTTACCTGGCGGTTAATTCGGTCTATTGAGTCCTGTAAAAAGGAAAAAAGATCAGACTGATATAATTGTTTCTAAACCATAAAGCACTCAATAACATACATTGAAATATTCAACAATAATTTCTTCACTCGTGAATATTCATAATTAAAATGTTATTTGAATTTGGTATTCTTTGGAATTGTCAAGAGACATACGTTCAGCCATTCTCTGCATTCTTCTTTCTCTTTCGTAGCAGGATCAACTCTATTCGCTTGACCCAAGCCTACAACAACAACAACACAATGGCGCAATCAATTATCACGTGATACAATCTTCAGAAAAGACGGCAAAGCTTCGACAATGCGCATGCGCTGATGAACATCCCAGCCGAAACGATTTGCGACACGCATAATGGATGTGCATAAAATTCCCATGGGAATAAAAAGACAATAGCAATACCTTCTTTGGAATAGGCCTTTGTCTTCGTTTCTCTCTCAACGACCTTGAATCTTTCCATTTGCTGACAAGATAAACGATGAAAATGACGTAACAAATACGCGCAGTGACGTAACGAAATGGCGCAACTGTTGTCGCAGTGGCATAAAGCAATTGATTTACCGTTTCAATAAGCCTTCGGTATTCCAGCAGTGGACCTTTATCCTTGATATCATTTGATGCGGCCCAGGTTTTCAACTGATCCCTGTGGCGCTAAAAGTGAAGCAAAAAACATTGCAATACTTTGCATGGGTCTAATAGTGCATACTTGAATCACTGTCCACTGAAAATGACAGTAAAGAGTGCTTGATATATAAATTATGAGCTCCCTATGTTGTTTTCAGGCAATGTTAATAGAAAGCACAAAAGCAAATATTCGGTAATGACAGGAAAATTGAAGAGAAATAAGTGAGAGGAAGTGATGACTTTTATGAATAATATCGTCAGAAGAATGGGAGATTCATTCACACAGCACGGCACATGGATAGATAGGTTTTAAGAGCATGGTTCACATATGAGCTACCTGTGTCACAAAAGTTAAGTTTTGGCTCAGTGTCTATAATACCAAAGCTTAACTTGTATATGCTCCACATATTAAAATGGTTATTTGTTGTAAGGTTTCTACAGGTCACTGAACCCAAGCATTAATAACAACAACTCAAGTTGAAAAGAATACCTGTAACTTCTTAATTTCCTTTTTAAGATCAGCTTCATACTTCTCCTTCTGATTTGCATTGGTTGCAGTTTGAACCTAAAAACAATAACATTTCTTCAACTGATGTTGAAAGTAAAGTACCATAGGTAAATCTTGTAGATAAAATTTAACAGAGCAGGTTAAATGCTATCTATAAAATACTAATTATGGATTGCTTTGGTTGAATTACATTATGTCGCAAAAACCTTTTGTCCTTGTATTTTAATATTTTCTATGCATGTTTGAGATCTGACTAATAATAGCTCGAGCTATTGGAAACTTAAAACTGTTTCCTGTCTCTTGGTTTATTTCACTACCTATTCATGATAATAAATGTTAACATTTCATCAGTTTATTTGAAGAACTTATACACTCCCGGCTGTTAATGTGTCTATGTTTATTAACGTAGCAATCAAATATAACAAATATATTTTTCAAATTATTTGTCTATTTTTGAAAATGCCTCATACACTCAGACTTAGTCCACATAATGAATAGGTAACTTTTAGGCCATGTGTCACTTTACCTTCTGCCAAATGTCATCAAAAGCTTCAACTCCCTCATTAACCTTTTTCTTACATCTATCAATCTCTCCTTTGGAATAAAAACAACAATATGCTTACTAATCAAACATAAAACTATGGAAAATAAATAAAAACATTTTCGATTGCAATAAAAAAGCAAATCTATTCAACAAACGTGAATACTGTGGGTACCTTGTAGTTTTCTCTTGTCCGCCATTATGTTACCTTGATTCAGAAAAGGTCTTTTTCATAACTAAACAAGAACTTCGGGTAAATTAGGCTGGCTGACAGCGTTCCTTGATCTTTTATGTAAATAAAGGACTTATTTTAGGATAAATTCTCTGCGATTTAATCAACAAATTTTCTTTCTTTTTGTCTGCTTTTTCACGTTTTTCGCCGGAGAAAGCGATGCTGTCCTTTGGAAGAAACGGAGGAGCGCATGCGTTCAACCAATTCAGCTCAATTCAAAACGATGCACGCTCTCTTGTGGAGCTGTCAGGGGGAAAGTGGGAGACATAACTGGGGTTCTTCACGTTAAAACCCTAATTAGGGAACAATTAAGTAAGAAAGAAAAGCAAATCATAGCAACATGCAAAGAAACATCTCGCTTCGAGAGTCTTATAATTATCTACAATTGTTTAATCTACAATAATACCCATACGAATAATAAATTAAAAATAGCAAAATAATTAACAATAGCACTGAAATATACTATTTCAAATAACTTAACGCCACGAGTTTAAGTTTAAATGTTTAAAGCCACGGTCAGATTACTAGCTAAGCGCTATCCATAAAAACATTAGATTAGGTTAGCTAAAAAAAGACTATAAATATCCAATAAAGTTTCTAATTTGCATTAGTTTGTTCTAAAAAAATTGGCATAGATTGGCACTTATGTATTGTTTGAATATCAACATGGTAATAGGGGTGGAATGGTGCCTCCTCTTTACATAATTTCATTGCGTGATAGCAGTGAATTAACAGTCTTGGAAATTTACTTGTGAAATAAGTCACAAAATTATCTGGAATTTCCCCAAGCGATGCTCGAAGGTTTTCTGGCAACTCTCGATAATGGTGTTTCTATAAAGGAATAAGAGAGGTGTTACTATTAAGTCTATTAACAAACGTTTCCTACCATGTTCTAGTCTTGATAATTCTTTAACGTTGACAAGAATACTTATGAGTAGATACGTACCTTATTTCTCATGGCTCGAAGCAAATCCCTCACAAACACTCCCTTATACGTTCTGTATTTTCGCAGATCTTTAAAAATGAAAACAAATTCAAAACAAATTCACTAAACTTTCTTTTATGCAATAAAAATCATCAGCAAGAACACGATAAATTTGTGGTACACATATCAAACCATAACAAGAAAGAAAGAGAGAATTATTAAAAGAAAGAAATAAATAAAATAGGATTTCTAACCTTGTTGTAGCTCGGCACCAATGTGAACTTTCCAATCGCCACGCACAACAGCAATGGATTCATTTTGTAAAGCTGCCAATGTTGGCGCATCATCACAATCTTTCTCTATCCTGTCACTCACATCCTTGTTAAAAAAACAACACCACAGTCAATATACATAGTCATAGCCTGCTTTTCATATCTTTAATACCCTTAAGATTCTTATAAAATCTGAAAAATATTTCTGCAAGTTGTAATACTGTAGCATTATTCTACGAGCTGAAACATTCTTCCACGAGGTCTGATATTCCTCTATATGGCTATCATGCTCATCTACAATAACCTCCATAATCTATATTGCCATATGCTACTGAATAATAAAGAACTTTCTTGACCTGAAAGAATGCAAGCTGTTTAGCTTTCGACCAGAAGAAAGGATGCTTTAAGGCAGCACTTGACTTAGGTCTACAAATAGAAAACAACTTTATTGACAATTTTGTTGTGAATAGCTGCTCGATTGATTGTCAAACTCTATCTAAGAACATACAAATTCTATATGATATGAATAAAAAGAGAGAGATACCTCTTGGAAGGCTCAACCATGAAAACACTTTTCATCAAATCCCTAGCCTCGTATTCATCTGTAATCAAATTAAATCATCAACGTAAAATGACATATGAGCTTTACTAAGCTACGTTCTAGCATCGTAAGCAGGTAAAAGCTGGAGACTTACTCTCAAGATAATTAAGCTTATCCAATGAATATTGACCAGTTAGAATGTTTCCCTGTCGTCTGAAAATGTCTCCAAAAGGATGGCAACCTTTCGACAGGACATAGTAGAACAGGCAGCCATAGGAAAACATATCGCATGCCTTGGTCTAAAAATAAAAATAACACACAGGTGAAGCAACTTTGCAATAAAAAAGAATACCGTAATGCTTCAATTAAACGCCCCCTCGAATAGAAGTCCCCCTAACATATCAAAAACTTTAATAAACGCCCCAGGCGTTTACTTATAGCATCTCAATCTAACACTGCGGCATCTCAATCTAGTAGAGCTGGTTCCTGAGTTTATCAGGTTGCTTTGTGGTTGAATACATTGTATACAAGAGATATCTGGCTACGTACGATGTTACATTCTTGTTGAAACATCTCTGGGGCAATCCACCCTTCCGTGCCAATACCAGACCTTGACGAAAAGGAATGCCGACCAAATGCAAGCTTCTTGCACAATCCAAAGTCAGATATCATTGCTTTGACAATTCCATGACTGTTTGGTTTAGAAATGAGAACATTGTGGGGCTTTATATCTCTATGAACTGAAGAAGAGAAGAAGCAAATGAGGCATAGAAATACAAATGTGCAGAATAGGCTGCGCAGAAGCGTTCAATGCATGCATCCAACCGAAATGTAATGAAACATCAGGGATATACATCGTGTATTTGAATGTAAAGTAGTAAACAATAAATTAAATATCTGACAATATGAGTTGCTTACCTATGTTAAGAGAATGCAAATGTGCAAGTCCAGCCAATGCCTGGTACAGTACATCGACAGGTTTCAGATCTCTTCTGTCAAAATTAGCATCTGTGACGTACTAAAGGCAAGACAAGAGCATAAACAGGGTTAGTTGACGCCTCAACAAAGCAGGGAGGTAACCATGACTAGTATGACCAGCTTAGATCAGTTTAATACTTTTGTGCTGATTACCTCTTGCAAAGTGGCATCGCAAAGCTCCAATGCAATATAACGGAACTGTCTGTCCTCTTCCTAAAATAGATAAAGAACTCATAAAAATATGAGAGACGTTGTCAAAAGATTTCAGAGGCTACAGAAGAATTTCAGAGGTTATGGAAGTATTTCAGAGTTGATAGAAGGAGTTACGTGGTGTTTAAGAGATGTAAATTGATAGCGAATAAAACGAAAACTCATAACGTACCATGCAGAAGTATCTGATAACATTAGGGTGTTCATCAGATTCTCTCAACAGTGCTACCTATGTTTGGAATGAAACTAGACGTCAGTATCCCAAGCTTCACTCTATTTTAATTCTTAAATAAAGAGACAACTAAAAGTACTATACAAAATCCAAATTACTTCTCTGTCTGCAAAGCTGAAGCACTCTGGGAGAATTCTCTTTACTGCAACATTTCTTTGATCAAATTTACCCCTTTTGACAAAACAATGGAGTTAATGAATGCCTATATATCCATCATTAATTGACTAAATACCGAAGCATTGTCTACATGTGATAGTGTCTACACATGGTCATGTTTACCTGTAAACGACTGTTCCTTCGCAGCCTCTGCCTAGGATTGCTTTTGGATCAAAGGAAATCTTCCCAACGAGAACCATTCCATCTACCAGTTCACCTGAAAGCAGCAACCACAGTCGGTATAAACATTATTATGTTAATTTTGAATCGAAACAAAAATACATGTTGTTTGAAATGGAAAAAATCGAAGCATACCATTGTGATTGTTTCTTTCAATGGAAAGATCGGAGCCGTCACTAGAGTGCTGACTTCCTTCTCGTGAATTTGAATTATAACTGTTCTTAGATTGCACTGACAATTGGGATGAGATAACTGGCAGTTTTCTCTGCGTGATCAAAAATACAAACAATAAATAAAGTGGCGTATTAATGATGGTTATACCCTGAATGAATTTTGAAACAATGAAAGCATCTTACCTCGAAGTAAAACACAAACAGTAATGCGATTGGTATTCCAATGGAGGCAATAACAGTGTAGAAAAAATGTTGATTGTTTTTCACACTTTCAAACAATCTTGCAAAATGTTTCTGTTGGGGTTTATTCTCCTTTCGCACTTTCGGCGTGGTCTCTCGCCTCTCCTCATCTCTCGCATCGGCCTTACTTGAAGTAACTACAGAGTCATCTACGGGCTTTAAATGTGTGATAAAGTAGCCTGGGGATAGCTTAGCGTGCGAGGATGGTGGTACACTGTGATGGCCAATCAGAACTGGTATGGCATTCTCAACTTGTTTCGCATTGGATTGTCTATCACGTGTGTCTTGTCCTGCGACGTTTCTCGGACCAGCAATCAGAAGTATCTTGGGCTATTGAAGAAAAAGGAAGAACCATTCAAAGCCACAACAACGCATGTTGTGCTTGCATAGCAAAAGGCTACAACACCACTATAACCTGCGCGTGCGCAGACCCAAATGCTCCAATGAAAACTGAGAATATCTTACATCAATTATAACACTCTTCTCGTCGACCATTGAAGGTATTGCATACAATCCACCGAGATGCTTTCCAATAAACAGCGTAGGCCTAAAATCAAATAAAAACAGCTCTGTAAGTCTCAATTTACAAACTAAAATTTACCGATAATACATAAGTAATAAACAAGTGAAAACAGCAATGAAGGTTTAGCTACTTCAAGACAAGTTCTCCAGTGGTACTGATGTAACGGTTGCTGCCATTCTCTTCGGATGAGCTGGCTTGAATGATGAGCTGCAGTGTTTCTTTTGCAACATAGCTGACTGGAACTTTCTGCAGTCCCTCGGGAATCCACTGATACATGCTGGCCACAGGTGAACCAAACGAAGTCTCCCAAAGAATTTGACCTGCAATGAACAAAACGATCGCCAATTTAAAGATTAAGATGGATACCGCTGTGTCTGAAATCAAACGATGTCTCGCCAAATGCACCACATAGCTGGAGCTACAAATACACAGAATACAGAATGAGAATGAGAAATTATAAGGAAGATTAAGAAGAAATTATAAGGGAGATTAGGAAGAAATTATAAGGGAGATTAGAAAGAAATTATTAGGGAGATACAAGGCGCAAACAGATCAGCGAGTGCATGTGATTTGATCATAAACATCCCACTACCTGTTAATCTATCCATTGTGACAACTTGTCCATCAGAGCAAGATGCAAAATGAAGCAGATCTAGAAACAAGCAGTGATCAATTAGAACCATCCCGCATGCAAATTGGACGCACATTGATATGATACAGGAATCAATCTTGCGCATGCATATCCTTTTAAAATATCAATACTGTTAACATCTGCTGACTTAAACTATCAAGGAGAATTGAAATTTGTTGGAAATAGCGAATGTTTGAAATAACAAATGTCCTAGCTATACTGTATTAAAACGAGGGGGAATGAAAAATTGTTCAAGAGTCCAATGAATGTTTCAGAAAGCAGACATCAATAATTAAAATGATAACATAACCTTCTTTTCTTCCTCGAGATTTCAATCAACCTCAGGGCATTTTAGACTCCAATATATAATCATTTCAATGAACGATTCCACTCACCGTATTCATTTTCTTTTGCTGCTAAAGATGAATAGTCAAGGAACGTGACATTCCAACGTTTCTCACCAGTTAACGCATCAAACATTATCACAGTATACTCTGAAACGCAATCAACAAATCCAATTACCATTTACGGTTCTGTGTAGCCCAAGTAACACCTTCAACTCTGGTACGCAAGAACATTATTGATTGATACAGTATTGTCACCTGTTCGTCCTATGTAAACTGGTGCGTTACTTTGGTCTATTGGGGGGCACATATTTCCTATTCCATCCATCCTTAATTCTCGTCTTTTCTGTCCTGTTTCTGGATCGATTGCAAACCAAACATCTTGTTTACGTCCTAAAGAACACGAGAGACATAGTCAACTCAAAAGAAGCTTAAATCGTCTCATTTTACACACAGAAAAAAAAGTTTATTCTATTGTCAAAGCAGCATTATGATGTACTACGAACCAACATAAAGAGTTCCATCTGTACTACGACATGGTGATGCTTTTACAAGCTCAGGTATTGTGAATGGAAGTTTCTACAAGAGATATACAAGCATATTTTTATAAATCAAACCTTAAAAATCAGAATAGCTATATTCTTTTTAATCTTCAGACCTCAAATATGAGTTCTATTCACATATGCAAAGTAAAGCCATATGTTGTTTACCCTGAGGCTCTCTTGTACATTTCCGCCTGAGAAACCGTAGATGCTGCCGTCTTTTGGGTCAGGCAAAAATATCCCTCTGCAATTAAAAATGCAAATATGGTAATGAATGAATGTGAATGATGAAACAAACTAGAACAGAGTTGATTAAAAAACATCAAAAGAATCATTATGTTACTTACCCTGGATGGGCTTTGAGGGGTGAATTGAGGACAGGCTCTAAGGATAAAGTATAAGACAAAATCTTAGTCCACAAAGTGGTAGCAAAGCAAATAGCACAAAGCAGGGGAGCTTCATGTGAATATTACAAATCTTACTCTCTTTCATGGTCCATTTTATGTCTCCGCTGTTCTTCTTGACCGCGTGGAGATTTCCATCAAGTGTTGATACAAATAACAAAGTCTCAGGAACAATCAGTGTACCAGACTAAACAAACAAAATTACATGTTCAATTTTAATTGGTCAAAGTGGCAGATTCAGTCAAGTCGAGGATGCATTATATACTCCCCCCTACTGAATAATATTTTATGAAGTGGAAAAAACAAAAGGAGCTAAAGAAATTGGAATTTCGACGGCTGACGATATCCGGAAAATGTGTAGGTAATGGTGTTGTGCGACTTGACTGGGGATGATGAAGGAAAATAAAGGGAAGAAACAATTCCAAATTGAAACAGAAATCAATGAATATTTATAGATAATTTATAGTAAGCTCGATCAGGTAATAAGGGGCAACAATCTACATAATATAATTTATTCTATATAATTATATCATGTACGAGACAATCAAAATTTGAAATGTTCGGTTCCGAAAGTAAGTGGTTGCATGTTGCTGGCAATTCTTCTGTGTTTATATTATGCAACTTATGTAACATCTGATTTCTGAGTTGATCAAAACAGGAAATCACCCACCTTTCAGACCGACAGATCATATCTGATTCAACACTGTGATATTTTCACTTATCTGAACCCAAAATTGTTAAAAATAGCGACGCCTGGGGAGATTATTGTTGCTTACCTTGTCATAGTCGTGTGCGGTTATTGGCAACTGGCCTATTTGTAAAAGCAGCATCAGGATACAAATGAAAACAACATCTTTCCAATGCCGTACTGCATGTAATACGAACGCCATTCTCGTGCATTAAAGGAAGCTTGAGTTAGTATGATAAGTCAAATTTGTAAATATCGAAAATTAAAACAGCAGCGTACAAAATTGCCTTTCAAAAAAGTCTTTGTTCACTCGTAAAAGCGTGATGCGTGATTCTGTCTGTCTGTGCCCTGTGGCTTGGTTGTATTATTAGTTCAGCGGCTCTTACTAAAGTACAGAACGGAAAACGGGACGAGAAAAGGAACATGGGACGGACTTGAACAAACTCAGCTGATTTCTAAACAAAAAACATGCATGAAAAAGAGGTTGACGGCATCATGATGGAATGGGGAATGGAAAGACCAGGGCTTGTGAATACATACACCAAGTATCAGCCATTGACAAAAGACAACAAAATCAAATAGCTGATATTGATAAAAATATAACTCAAAGGGGGGCAATATTTATATAAATATGCACAATTAGTAATTAAAAAAAGTATAACAATTTAAAGTATAAAAGTATGAAATAAAAATGTTAATTATTTTCGTACCAGCGAAGACTTCTCTTTGCTGCTTTTGTCCATAACTTAAAAACAGAATTATATTGCTTTTTTGTATCAGTGTTAGGCTTAAAGGTTGCTGTTGACTTTCTCAGTTTTTTTAAGTCATCTTTTGACTTCCAAACTCCAGCGCCAAGCCCTGCAAAGAATGCAGCACCCAGAGCAGACATGTCTTGAAATGAAGAACGGTCTATAATGTGATCAGTTAGGCTTGCTGTCAATTCCATTACAAAATCATTATTTGTCACCCCTCCATCTGCTTTGATAGAAGATGTTACAGGAACTCTAATTTCATCAATGGTAGATTGGTATAATTGGTAAAATCTAAATGAAATTGATTCAAGGACAGCTCGCATTATGTGGCACTTGGCCGTATTATTCTTCAAACCTTGAAAATAAACAGAAACAAAAGACAACTGTTAAGAGTGACCAAGCTTCAATCAAAAACCACTGATCTATTCATAACACGTGGCTATATAAACAGCAGACTGCATTAAGCAATTGGCCTTACCAATAAGCATTGCTCCTGCATTATGATCATTAAACGGAGCTTCTAAGCCATGAAAAGCTGGGACAAAACAAACTCCATCACTGTCTTCTACTGAAAATGCCATGTCTGATGTCTCAGAAACTTCATTGAAGAGTCCAACATTCTTTGACCACTCAACGGATGAAGCAGTTCCACTACAACATCCTTCTGCAACAAATGTTATACTCTCCCCAATTTTCCACCCAACAAGCGGATATATCCCTGGAATAAAATGACAAAGATAACATTTGAGATTAACTGACAAAGCACTGGAATATAGAAAGTGAAAAGAGGCAAAGCAAATTACCACCAAGCGTTGCATGTGGTGTGGAGCCAGTATTAATATCAATAAAAGTTCCTGTTCCAAGTGTGCAGTTAATATCTCCTTCATCAAAGCAGCATTGTCCGAAAACAGATGCCTGCTGGTCTGCAGCAAGTGCTGTAATTGGAAAGGAAGACCCAAAGATGTCTTCATCTACATTAATAATTACCCCAGATGTATCAACAATTTTTGGAAATATTGAAGATGGAAAACCAAGTAGCTTGCAGAAGAAACTACTCCACTCCATCATGTACGGATCAAATATACCCGTTGAACTTGCATTTGAGTAATCGGTCAAATGGGTTTTGCAACCAGACAGTTTCCATATCAACCATGAATCTATGGTGCCAAACATTAATGTTCCATTATGTGCCTTTTGGTAGATAACTGGATCGTTGTTTAACAACCATAGGAGACGCATTGATGTATGATTTGGTGCAAAATTAATTACACTAGCTGCTTTGTATCGACTGCTTCCAGTCAACCTGAAAAGCAACTTGGAACCAGATTTAATTGCTCGCATTGTGAATGAATTATTCCACTGGTCTGATAAATCAGCTGCTCTTAGGTCTTGCCAACCAATGAAATTATGCAATGGTTCTCCTGTATCACGATCCCAGGTAATAAAACTACCTCTCTGAGTAGATATTCCAAATGCAGTCACATCAGCCGCCGTGATGTTTGCAGACTTAAAAGATTCCTTTGTCACTGCTACAAAAGTATCCCAAAGAAGTACAGGATCAATTTCAGTGTAGCCCTGTTTCGGATGAACAAGGATTGTCGGAGCAATTGCTTTTCCCTTTTTCTTACCATGTTCATCAAATATATAACAACTGATAGTTGTTGAACCAACATCCACACCAATAATGTTAATTGAGCTTGATGGATTCCCAATCAACTCCGCCATTATTTTAGAACTTGGAGGGGTTCAAACATTAAACAAAAAGAAATACAATAAACAAATGTCAGATTCAAAAGAACATACCTCCACCTCAAATCAATGCCATTAAAAAAGATTTATCACGTCAATTAATCAGTGAAATGACATTTTTCTCGAATCGAATCTCTACCTATCAATTCATCAAGTCAAGTCATATAGGTGCGCTCCTGCGCAGTGCCAATATTTATGCTACTGCGCATCCTGACCACCTTTCTCCTCCGCATGGGCTAACCTTAACCCTAACCCTAACACCAACCCTAAGTCCAATGTCTCAGCCATTAAGACACCCTTACGTCAAATACGCTCCTGCGCAGTGCCAATATTTAGGCTACTGCGCATCCTCACCACCTTTCTCCTCCGCATGGGCTAACCTTAACCCTAACCCTAACCCTAACACCAACCCTAAGTCCAATGTCTCAGCCATTAAGACACCCTTACGTCAAATACGCTCCTGCGCAGTGCCAATATTTATGCTACTGCGCATCCTCACCACCTTTCTACTCCGCATGGGCTAACCTTAACCCTAACCCTAACCCTAACACCAACCCTAAGTCCAATGTCTCAGCCATTAAGACACCCTTACGTCAAATACGCTCCTGCGCAGTGCCAATATTTAGGCTACTGCGCATCCTCACCACCTTTCTCCTCCGCATGGGCTAACCTTAACCCTAACCCTAACCCTAACACCAACCCTAAGTCCAATGTCTCAGCCATTAAGACACCCTTACGTCAAATACGCTCCTGCGCAGTGCCAATATTTAGGCTACTGCGCATCCTCACCACCTTTCTCCTCCGCACTGGCTAACCCAAACCCTAACACTAACCCTAAGGCCAATTCCTCGGCCATTAAGACACCATCACGTCATATACGCTCCTGCGCAGTACTATGAACTATGCTACTGCGTATTCTGACCAACGTTCTCCTCCGCCTTACCCTAACCCTATACAAGGTATAATACGTATAATTTATTTTGAGATGCACATACAATTAGTTATGTTCAAATCATCATGCAAATCATGCCTTCACCTATCCTCTTGAACTATTTGCTTTAAAATCTGTAAACAGGCAAATAACTCCTCAATTATACCTAACCATCCTTCCGAGGTCGGTAAATGAGTACCCAGGGTATTCGTTCTAGAATATCATTCTGGGGGCACAAGCCGCAGGCCCACATCAGCTGTATAGCTGCCCGTACCCCCAGCCTGCGTTAACAAATAAATATGCTTGCTTGCTTGCTAATAACTAAAAGTTAAATTTACTATTATTACTTATTTTCAAGACTTAAAACTTTGAAATTAACAACAAATCAGTCCAAAGATACAATGTACGATCGTTTTTATTGGGCCTAAAAGGCAATAGAGACAGGCTGAATGAATCGGATGGATAAAAGAGTTATACCTGTTGATATATTTCTCTTGCCATCGTTGAAAAGTTTTTTAAGGTTTCTTCTTGTATTCTTACTGCTGAAGCATAGTACATTTACAGGGTCAAGGTTTCTCTCGTATGGTCTGCACATAACAACGTTGTTTTTCTTCCTTTTCTTCAGTACACGAGGAATTTTTGAAACTCCCGGGAACACTGATTTGGCCAGGTTTCTATTGTTAGTTGATCAGCCAATCACAGTCCATTATTCCAAGGTTGGTAGAAGGGCCACAACAGTTTACATTGTCGCCCTCAGTGAAAATGTGCAGTTTTGAAAATGGATGGAGAGGTTGACAATTTAAATTCTCCTCAAGCTACATTTCATCTCTATCAAATTTAAAATTGATCTATTTTAATAAACAAATAATTCTATTTGATACAATTCTTTTGATAATCGTACTCGAACTCATGTACATGCTTTCCATAATATCATTCATTAGAAAGAAATCGTTAAATTTGACATCAAGTAAATTTACTACAAATCGAATTATATTGTCTCAATTATATGATAATGGAAGTCTTGCCTCGTAAAGGAAAATTATTTAACGTGACAAAACCAGTTGTCCATAAATTCAATATTTGAAATTAAGTATAATGCATTATCTTTGTATGATTGTACTGCCTGCTGTAATAATTAATGTTTTATCTATTTGATTCGATCCTATAGTACCAAATAGTTTCAGTCAATTATGATGAGATACGATGCGATAAATGTTATGATAAGGGGCGGTCAGGGTAGAGTTCTTCAAGTCTTGAATACATCAGCTTCACGGATATATCTTGCATACTTGGAAGAACGAAGAGTTTCTGAAAATAATTAGACGAATTAATTAATCAAATAAATAAGCCAGACCCACGGACACCATCTCTAGAGGCAACATTGTTTGGGGGAGAAAGAGGGAGGAGAAGGAGGGGGAGAAAAAAGGCGAGAAAGAGGGGGTAAAAGACGTCTGCAAAATTTGCAAAAGTCGTAAGCATCCCAGGACCTTTGACTTGTCACCTAATTGTAGTTATTAGATTGATAACCAGTTGTGAAGATAAATGGGCAGAAAATAGAAGCATGGAGGATGTAATGCAGAGGATAAAACAAAATGAAAGAAAGCTGAAATTACTTTAAACTCTTCCTTGAGTTTTTTCTCAATCCAATCTGTGAGATACGTCAAACGCACGTGTCTTTCGCCAAGCTTGGGGTGCGCAGTAATTAACAGCGCAGGGCTGCCACGAAATCCAAACCTGAATGAAATAAGACAATGGTATCAAGTTGGCCCTCGGGCAATGATATAAGAGCCACTGCTGTAGTTCAGTTGAGTGAATAACGCTTACCATAATCTGTTACTTGGGGGTGGGGGGATGTTGACTGCCAATGTACCCTTGAGACTTTGAACTGTGACTTTCAAAGTGATCGGCATCTTTCGGAATTTCTCGTACGCTTTTTCGTAAGCTCGTTTTGCGAAATCAGTTCCAGCGACTTTCTTGGCGATTTTCGATCTCGCCAACCAGCCGACAACACCGATGACTCTCTTGCCTGTTTTGCTTTCTAAAAATGCTTTCGTACGAGGATCGGATATCAATGGATCATCGTCCAAAGTAGCGCCCAAATCCTCTTCATCAACAGCAACATTATCCATCGCTTCGAGAAATATCTCCGGCAGTTGTTCATCATCAAGTCCGTCGGTACTGTCGATGTCTCCCGACTCCACACTCGGCTCGGCGCTCGCATCCGTGGAATTGTCGGCATGATCTTCGTCAGATTTCTCGCGAACGACTTTCATTCGCACACCATCGGTACTGCTGCTATGTCCTTCAGCCGAGGGTGCTTGCTTCTTCGCTATGTTTGTCAATAATTGGACGTAAAAATCAACATTTAACTGCGTCTCCAACGTCAGAGTGAATTCACCGACGTACGTCACTTGTAAATCAGTCCAGACACCATATTCATCAAGCTCTGGCAATGTCCCTCTGTGAATAATGGGCAATGTATGGCCTAGCTGTAGATCCTTGACAAATATCTCTTTGATTATCGGAGGAGTATTCAACTTACTCAGCCTGTTCTGTATTTTCTGCCAAACCTTTCGTTTCCAGTACTCTTCATGCCACACGTCCCAAAATGCCCGGCCAATCAACACATTCAACCACGCCGAGTGCGGTTCCATTTTCTTTCCATTGATAACCCGTGACGTCACTTTCTCGCTGTCCCGGATGCACTCGGTCATGTAATGCGGATACGATTCTATCGGTGCGGTTGATAAATATCCCTTGCGGGCGTCACTAAATGTTACTTGATGTTTCAATGCTTTCACGCACAATTGCATCCGGTAGAACCAATCTTCTTTCTCTCGTGCCGTGTTCGGAAATATGTGAAATTTCTCATCGACCGAGCCCTCGGTCCAATCCGAGCCGGTATCATCGAAAAAATCATCAAAATCCGCAGTGAGATCCTCAAACGGAACATTGATGTCCCTCGTGAACATGGCGTGAGCTGGAACTTCAATTCTGATCGGGTATTTCCGATTCCAAATTCTTCTCATTGGCAAATCCAATGGGCATAAATCCATCTGGCAAGATGGTAGCAATATCTTGTGTTGTTTCTCGAAGACGAAAGCTGGCTCTCCGTTCTGTTGCAGTTCGTTCTTTCTTCGATTTCGTCGCCTCCGCAATCCCCGTTTAACCTTTTTCAGCTTCTGCGGAGAAGCATTCATCTCAACCGGAGGAGCTTTGCAGAAAAATATATACAGCGTCTCGCCTCGTAGTACGGCGAATACATCTTTCGTGCTGTCAAGAGTAAAAACGCGTGGTTCGTAGTCGATTATGAAGTGGACCCAGCCCTGAAAAATACAACATATCAATCAGTTGGTGTGTTAAGATGTAGCAGAGAGCCTTTCAATGAAAAGCTCAGCTTTCAAGTGAAAGACTTCCATCCCAGTAGCAGCAGTTTGAGTCGCACGATATTTCTCATTGAAATTGCACATCCGAAAGAGCTTCTTAAAAATACTTACAATATACGTCATTAAGATTATCAAAAGCCACATTGTAAAATCACATGAGTAATTTCAACATTTACCTCCGCATCAATAATAAATATCCAGCTGCCAAAGAATTAGAAACTATACATCGTCAAATAATAAATAATAGATTTGAAAATCGCACAAACCTTTAAGTCTCTCGGTTTCTGTAATGTCTTTGGGTCTACCGACCTTGCGAGTTTTCTAATGGGCGTTGACTTTTCTTGCTCTTTGATGTAGTTTTTCAATTCCAATTTATACTGTTCAATAGACTTGCCAGAGGGACAGAATAGCCAAATTATCAAGCAGCCACAGAGGTACATGACAAAAGCACCGAGCACAAGGCCATTTAAAAACGAATGAGTTGGTATTATAGTGTAAGCATAAAGCAAGACAGACAGTAACCACAGTCTCACATACGTCATTTGGCTTTTATGAGAGGCTGAATATTCAGTGTTGTTGTTGCTATTAGCATCTTTGTATGGAATTTCAACACTTTCTTCATCAGTTGAGATTTCTTCGTCAATTCTGTTGGATGTGGGAGAAGCCATCTGACTTCCTGGACGATCTCCATTTTTTGTTTCTTGCTCTGGGGTTAGTTGTCCTGTTTCTTGTGAATGTAAAAGCTCTGAAAAGGATAATTTGGTTGAAAAATTGAATTTCTTTTTTGCTTGGGCTTTTATTGACGATGGCGAGGTTTCTCTTTCTCGTCCATTTTTCTCAATCATAGGAGGGGGTAGATGTGTAAGATCAGTCGTTGGAGGTCTGGCATTAAGAAACTCTTTAATCTTTAATGCTTTTGAAGCAGATTTACTTGCAAAAGCTGTTGTTGATGATGCTTGAGGTGACAACGGTCTATCCTGAACCTTTGCACTGTCTTTGGTCAACACAGCAGATGGCTGATTCGGCAGCTTCTTGCTGATATTTTCGTGAATATCTGCAAACTTTTCTTTCTTACTAATAGAATTTCCACCCTTAGGAGGTGAAGGATGAGGCTTGGGTGCTTTAGTTTCATCTCCTTTTGGAATATTTTTATCAGCTTCATCGCCCTTTTGTTTCAAATTATAATGTTCCATCATGCTAGCAGCAAGATTTGATTCATTACTCTTACTTTGATTCATGCCATCAATTGATTTAGTTTCTTCGGCATCCTTATCCGCATTAGATACTGTAGTTGTTGTGTAGTTTCTCCCTTTAGAAATTAAACTAGAAACTTGATCTCTTATCCAACCTGTTTTAGCTTTAGACATCTTTTTATCTTTGATTTCCTTATCAACATCCTTCATGTTTTCTGATTCCATTTCTGGCGATGATGATAAGACTTCTTGACTTTTTTCCACAACAATAAAATCTTTAGGATCAATACTTTTTTCTGCCTTTTCAGTTCTCAACTTATCACAAGATTCAAAATTCCCAGCTTGATCAACTGTCTGCATCCCAACTTCATTCTGTGAATCACTTTTTTCATTTACATCTGTCTTATTTTTCCACGACCATAAATTAGCTACTTTATCTTTCATCCACAGAGTTTTTGTAGACACATCACCAACCTTTCCTCCAGCTTTGCCTGTGCTATTTTTCGATTTCTCTGTGCTATTTGAATTATCCATTCCCTGTAGTGATAGCTGCTCTGCATTTTTATCAAAACGTTGCTGATCAGGAGTTGAAGCTATGTTCCCATCCTCATAATCTACATCATCATCTTGATCTGTTTTTCTGAAACTTGCTGCAAACGACTTTGAAGTTGTTTTGTACTCGACGGACACTGACCCTGGCGATTTCCTCCATGACGATTTTTTCTCATATGTATTTCCACCACCACCACCTGCTCTCTCTTTATTTTGCATCTTATTATCGTTTATGCGACCATCTAAACCAATGAGATTTCAGATTCCTTTAGATTAAGGATGCTATCATTATTGTAGGCTCAGCAATTAGTCAAACGTCTTTCACACCATTTCTCAAAATTGTCACCGATCAACCTTTCCGTTTCCCCTCGTATTTTTTCGTGATAAGCTCGTTGACAGAATCCCTACAACAATCTTGTTTCCAAAGATCTACAAACTAAAATCACATGAGGCATGAAATAGGCCTAAAAGGTGCAACTGCGACTCAAAATGGTTCCACCTTGTAGGTCTTTTGGAAATCTCATTCACTTTTAATGGCAATAAAGCAGCGTGGATTTTTAATTTAAGACAATTATCCGTT
This sequence comes from Sanderia malayensis, assembly GCA_013076295.1. Taxonomy (NCBI): domain Eukaryota; kingdom Metazoa; phylum Cnidaria; class Scyphozoa; order Semaeostomeae; family Pelagiidae; genus Sanderia; species Sanderia malayensis. The sequence continues at coordinate 2,526,095 of RQOL01000658.1, read as the reverse complement.
TATTCGATAATCACAATCCTTTCCACCTGTGAATATGGTATTTTCCAAACATCGGCTCGCCATGAACGCGTACTTTTTGACTGCGTTATAAATAATTTACGACAGCCATTTGTAAAGCGAAAACAAGGTTGTAAACAACAACACACAAGGGGGCATGGAATCTAATCAATAAAAATTTTTTTTTTTTTTTTTTTTTATATCAATAAAAATACCGGGAATTCTGAAAAGGAACCCGGAACGAAGTCCATGCGGTTTGATATGGTCGGGTTTATGGTGGGGAATCGGGAACAAAATAAACATGAGGGAATAGACACAATATTCAATAAATATTCCAAATTATCAAATATACATCTATTATTTAATATCTACATTTAGTAATTTCCAATAGTTTTATCTCGCACGAAGAAGCTACATTGTTCATTTCTTCAAAGAGATGATTAGATTCCAATTGATTGATGGTTCTTGCATTTAAATTGCTTTCCACTAAAAAAGAATCAAAGACCTACATTAAAGAAAGCTTCTTATAATAAATGGCTTTAAAGAAAGGCTATATCAATCGGTCAATTAGTTAAACAAAGTAAAAAATACCTAAGCAATGGAGAAAGAATTCATAGGTCTCTGTGTTGCGTATTGTTGATGAAATTAACGCCACTGTATTCTCTGATTTGCTACAGAAACAGAAATACAATTTACTATTCAATACAATTTATAACCAAAGAGTAAGCTTGGCAACTTAAAGCAGAAGACATTAAAGACAAAATCGTAATAAAACTTACCTAAGGAAATACTTAATAACATCAACCAATGATGGTATGATAGCACAATCAAATACTAAATCTGAAAGATAATTAATGTGATCAAATATTCATGAAAAATGTAATGCAAATAGTGACACCACAAAATCATAATACAACTAAAATTACATAGAAACACAAACCTGATCCAATTATTATATCAATATCTTTTCCACTAAAGTATTCAGAGGATTGAAAATTAGTCCAGTCCATTTTATTGATATTCACCGATAATTCTTTATTTCTATTTGCATTGTTAATTTCACTATCTCTGCAACAGTCACAGTCTAAAACAGTTGCTTTCACAATAGGATGAGTAGCTGAAGCTTTTAAAACAAATCCAGCAGAGCTTTCCTTGATATCAATATTATTACATCTCTCTGCTTCTACATTTGTTGTAGTTTCACCTTGCAACAAATTTCCACAGTCACAGTTAACTTTAATGCTATTAATAGCCAGGTTTATTCTAAGATAATCAAGAACTTTATCGTGACAGTCTGTGAATAAATAATCACAGATTTTTGTAGATTTACAGATGAACATTCCAAGGAAGCCACTTCCACAACCCAGTTCGAGGATTTTCCTGGAAAAAATAGATTAACGGGAAAATTAACTCTTTAATGACAAAATGACAAATAAGAAATGTTCCCCTGAAATGATTCAATAACAACTCACTTTCCATTGAAATATTCAGGATTAGAATTCACCCATTCACACATTTTAAAAGCAGCTTGCCACGGAACTAAACCTGTTGTTCCAGAAGAAAGCATCGAAGTTGCCTCTCTGCTAATTATCTTTTTTCCATCTTGCTGAATTTAGGAAGAATAACAAAATAAAAGATGAAGTTTTGTAGATTAAATGTAGAAATCAGTTATAATGGAGTCACAATCATGACGCTTCTCCGTATTGTAAGTGCATGTCATCAAAAACTCTTACAAAGAAATACGTTTTGAAGCAATAATCTTCAGCAATGTCTTTATGCAGCAAGATCAAGTATTCATTGTAAATTTCTTCGATAACTTCAATTCCACAGCTCTCTAGTTGGTCTATAAGAACTTTCATGAATCTCAATTTGTATTTGGTAGACACAGGAAAGTTTTCTGCATGTTTGCACTTTAATACCTTCATAAAAATTAAGAAATAAGTATTCTAGATATTGTTGAGAAACGGATCAATCCGCTTCGAAATGTTTAAGGCACAATTTACTTTGTTTATCAGTTCCTGCTGGGTGTCTGTCTGAGTAAAATAACGCCTCCAATCCTTTGAAAAAAAATTATATCTTGTAAAAAAAAAAGATTTGCTACTTTCACCTGATGTTTACAAGAAAAATCTGCATCAGACAAAAGTGATTTCAAAATTTTTCATACCTCCACATTTATTTTGCTTAATTGTGTCATAGAAGCATAGCTCATGAAAACTTTATCCATCTTCTTGCAAAGGAAAAAAGTCAGTTCCTATGACAGTTGTTTTTGTTTACATAATGGCACGTGGAGAAATTTGCAATATCTCCGCAGCGTCACTGAAATGGAATGTGAAGGCGCATGTGAACTGAATTGTGGGATGTATGGTCACGTGATGATTCTTGCTTCGTCTCGTTATTGAAGAAATGTGCTTTTCATGGAAGTTTTAAGATTGTAATGGAGTCTTATGGAAAAAGAGGATGAATCAAGGCCATATCACTTTAGATAGAGATGGTTGGTATGAAATCGTCTTGATAACATTCTAGAGTGCATAGTGATTTAAATTAATAGATTTGTTATGCCACGTGTAAGGGGCAGGGGATCTCAACGCCTTACGCCTAGTCGTAAATTTTTACTCATTAAAAATGGCGCGAAGGACAATTCTGGACCTCATAGTCCTGCATCGAGCGACACTTCATCGAGAAAATATTTGCGACAATCTGACAGGAAGACGAGGAAGAGTAAATATAGAGAAGATGAGTTTATCTACGATGATGCAATTGATTCAGATGACAGCATTGATTCTCAGGATACAACGCTTTCATCATTTAGTGAGGTTTCTAGTCAAAGTGGCACAAGTGTTGGAACACCAGCAAGAAAGGCCATTGTTAGTTGCCCACTTAAAGTGGAGAGGATCGACGAAACTTTGATATCAAAATCACTAAATCTACCACCATCATCTGATGATCTATTATTATCGAGCGAACTTCTTATGAATGCTTTACAAGTTTATGAAACCGTCCGACATTTCGCGAGAATGCTTCGTATATCTCCATTTGGTTTCGAGGATTTTTGTGCAGCATTGCGAGCTGATGAGCAGCCATGTATTATCGCAGAGATACACATTGGCCTTCTTCGAGCTCTGCTCTCTGAAGATGAAGGAAATGGAATCGTTTTTGGTCCAAATGATGAAAAAGACAGCATTAACATCCATTGGTATCTCCTTGATTCCTTCACATGGCCTGATGTTGTTCGTAGTTACATCAAATCTGATAAAGATTTCGCTGATCTCTTTACAATAGTCGAAGATTCTTCATATCCATTTGTTAGTGTTGAGGGCAAATTAAAAGTACTCACCAGATTGTGCGATTATTTCCTTACATCGAATACAGTCAGAGAAGAGATTGCTAATGAACGGATGTTCATATCTGATGATTACTGCAGAAGTTGTGGTAGAATGGGTGATTTACTTTGCTGTGAACTTTGTCCCGCAGTCTATCATTTAGCATGCTTGAAACCCCCTCTCTCCGAAGTGCCTCCCGGCGATTGGCTATGCCCCGTCTGTGAAGCACAGAAAGTCAAGGGGGTCACTGATCTCTTGGCTGAGATTGATAAGCATTCTATTTATCGCAATACCCCGCTTGGTACTGATCGGCATAGAAGAAAGTATTGGTTTCTTATTCGAAGAATTATTGTGTAAGTGTCTTGTAGTTTTTCTTCAGTGAAAGTTCTAATCTGTTTTCATTTTCTCATTAATTGATGTGTAAGGATTCTTCTTAATGCATGCAAACCGTTGTTGATTATTGGTTTTCATGGAATATATAATATGTTGATTATTTTGATTTTCAGGGAATATATAATATGTTGATTATTTTGATTTTCAGGGAAGGTCAACATGAAACATATTACTACAGTTGTGAATCTCATCTGAATGAGTTAATTGATTGTCTTAAAGAAGACGGTTATGAACAGCCACTTGTGCAGACATTAGAAGAAAAGTATGAACTCATTATCCAGCACATGAGATGTACTGAAGAACTTACTAATGCTGCTAAGGGTTTGTTCTTGAATTACATATCAATATTCATAGATATTAATAGTTAATGCAAGGAAAGGATTTCTGAAATGTTTTGTTATCTATCCTCTTATTTTTTCAGGGGATCTGGTACCTTTTTTATACAAACCTAGAGACAAAGGAATCAGGCTTGAAAGCAAAGATGCAGCAGAACAAGCAAAAGCTGAAAAAGTTGATGAGAAAAAAGAAACATCTATCAGCAAAGAAGGTGAGTATGCAATTGGTTGTGAAAAATTTTGGCTACTTGAATAAGTTTGCAATTAATTAATCATTTCGTTTTTCTCCAAACTGTTGCAGCTGATAAAGATAAAAGCAGAGAATCAAATCTTGAGGTGACATTTGTGGGAGACCAGGAGCCCGTGCCAATAATGCCAGTAAAGCAGAAAATAACACCAGAATGTAGTGAATCTATATCACAAGATGAGCCCACGGTTGAGTCGAGTGATGGTAAAGATAATAAGCTTGTAAATGAAGTGCAGCAGATATCAGTGGAGATAGAGAAAGAGTTTCAAGAGTTTTTTAGCACTCAAGGCGAGCAGAGTGAAGAGAAATCACCACAAATTGATACTGCTGACGTGAAAGTGAAAGTAGTTTGTGAAGAGAAGGGGGCTTCAGAGATGATCAAGGATAATGAATTAACGTTGCAGGAGGATAATAAAGATTTAGAAACAACAGTTGAAACTCCAAAGGTATTGGAATCATCAGTAAATGAAGGTAAATCAAGTGTTGTGGATGAGAGCGCAGACAAATCTATGGAAACTTTAAATAATGATATCAAGGCAACAGAGGAAGCTTCAGAGAAGAATGAAAAAGAAATGGAGCCACAAACTGCTTCACATGGTGTAAATGATGTAGCTATGGATACAGGTGAACAGGAACCGATGCCAGAAACGAAGGACACACAGTCTGCTGAAGAAATTAAAGAAGGAGATAAGAGCGGAGATGCAAGCGAGGCTGCGGGCCGCATAGATAGTGAAAAGGAGGCTGTAGCTGCGAAAAAGCCTCTGATGAGTTCAGCGAGCGAGAAATCACAAGAAGTTGCTTTATCGTGTGAAGAGAAACTTGGGGCAGATGCTTTTAACCATGAAGATAAAGAAATTAAGGCAGAAAAATCGACAGATGAAAACCCAGAAGCAACTGCAGATAAGCTCTTGGAAGCTATTAAAATCGCAGAGCCTAAAAGCTACTTCAAGCTTGGCATGGAAGGTTCTTACGTCATGTATGAGAATCAATACTACTCGAATTCATTGGCGAGCAGTAAACATGATCATCAGTCAGAGAGAGATAAAAGAAGAGCTCTTGGCAACAAATTCCGACTCTACGACTTCAAATGGCTTGGTGAAGTATGCCAAGGCCCAGCACTTGCTACCAGTACCCTGCGTAGCTCAATGTTGTCATTCGAAAGCTCAATACCAACGGCATTTTTGCATCCAATGTGGTACAAACAGCTACCAACGTGGATTAAAGCAGTGCGCATGTGTAAAGATGTACCCGAGTTCTCCGCCATGTTGATCGTGTTGCAAAGAGCAATCAAGCCGCTTATTAAACTGGGTGTTTGGAGAGAGTCGCTCGGACACTTATTGCTCAAGCGAATGCAATCCGAAGGGAAGAATAAGAAACCGATCAAAGGATTAAAGGACCGGGATCCATATGACGACGAAGTCGAAGAAGAAACTGATGGATTGCCACGCGAAAAAGGTTTCACATCCAATCATCAATATTGTTAATTAGTATTGTTGAACATCGGCGAATTGTTTCATATTGACGCGTTCTTAATTTACATTTTAGCTGCTCCTGTGAAGTTCAGCTGGATTCCCCGCCACACAATTTGGGAGCAGAAGGGTGAAGAGTATCGGTTGATTGGAGGAGGCGGTTTTTCATGGAATGGGGGAATCGGGACCTTGAGAACACGAAAGCGAAAGATAGATATAACATGGCCGAGCAAAGAGCAAAAGGCAACGAAGATACAGAAACTAGAGGAGGTTGTAGGTGTTGTGAAGAAACGAAAGGAAGATATTCACAAAAAAGAACTCGTCAAGATTGAAGCTAAAGTGAAGAGAGAAGAAACTACTGGTTAGTTTACGCCATTTTACACTTTTATTGATGGGATATATTTCTGAGAGGTTCCCTTCTCCTTAGTTTAGAACACTTTTACACTGGTTTAAGGGTTCATTGTCTAATTTTGTAAGCAATCTCTTGTTTTTGTTCCAGGCGAAGTCACTAAGGACACGTCAACCGAGGAAACCAGCAAGGCAAATGTATTTGTTAATGCAACAGTTACTTCGACGCAAAGTAGTGAGCCATCAGCATTGGCTGCTACAACAACGAATGCCACTGGAAGCAGTTTTGATGCTTCAGTTGGTAAACAGGCAGCAGAAAAGCCCGTTGTCTCTATTGCAGCTGTGAAGGAGCGTGCTACCGAAGCCCTTAACAAGTCGACTTCAAGTGAAATGGAGGAAGAGATCGATGTTGTTGGTATTGCGTCTTTTGCTCAAACGCCTGCTACAACACCTCAATCGACTGCCACAATGCCTCAATCGACTGCTACAACGCCTCAATCAACTGCTCCATTGCCTCGATCGACTGCTAACATACCTCAATCGACTGACACAGCACCCCAATCGACTGCCACAACGCCCCAATCGACTGAAACAACGCCTCAATCAACTGCTACAATGCCTCAATCGACTGACACAACGCAAGCTGCTCAAATGGTCTCAACAATTGCAAGCATTACTCAACCAACAATCACAGCAGATTCAAAGAGCTCAAGCATGGAGGTAGTTCCTTCTTTAACAACGGCCGAAAGCTCTGGAACTAGTTCTTCAATTACCCCATGCTCTTCTAGTGATACCACATCGTACGTAGGCAGTATTCCTGCATCGTCAATCAATGTAAATGCTTGCGTATCTGATGCTAATACCGATTCAATGAATGCCAATGCTTTTGCCTCAGCACACAGTGCAGACGTTTCAATGTCGAATGCCATTACCACAATGAGCAATGTAGATGCACAGTCAGCGATACAAGCTTCGTTGTCATCTGATACAGAAACCATGATTACCGACGTGAACGCTTTTTTCAACACAACAACAGCAACAGCAACATTGGCAACAACAACAACAACGTCGCTTTGTGTTTCAGTGTCTTCAAGTACCACAGTTGTATCATCCGTCATTTCAGACTCGTCCGAACTGAAAGAACCTCCATTGGTAAACTCTGTTGATGTTGAAATGAATGATGCTCCTTCGCACGATACATCTGAACAATCCGTTGTTGAGGATGCGCAGTTAGAAAGCACAACTGAAGAGGTAAAGCAGACAGACATGGTGAATGGGCCTTTGATACAATCATCAGAAGGTTCGTCTTCTGTTGTTGCTAAAAAGGATTCTACTGTTTTAATCGAAAAGGGAGGCACAACTGATGTTGAGATGACGAAAGAAAGTATAAACCAAGAACTGATGCGTAACGATAACGAATCATCATCTGTGGACAAAAATGAATCATCGTCTGAAGCTAACTCTGCATCGATTGATGTTGAATTCAAAGAGAAGAGCGCTGAGTGCCAAGCTGAATCTGATGCTGAAAAGAAATCGGATTCAATGGAATGTGAAAAGTCTGGCATTCATAATCAGACTGCGATTGAAATAAAGTCTACGCAGAGTATTGCAAATGCTCAGAAAGAAATAGAGAGACCAGTTATTCCACCGAGTGACATTATGTTGCCACCTAAGAAGACCACTCTTGATGTCGATGATATGAAAGTCAGGGCTTCTGACATCGAATTTGATCTATTTACTGGAGATTTGCAGCCAGACACAGCAAGCACTGTGACCGAGAAAAATTCGGCTGAAATTGATGTAGCGAATGCCGAACCGATTACGCCTGGTGGAGCAACAGAAGGACAAATAGAGCCAGTTGTCAATGCGAAGGCGGATTTTGTTAAGACCGAGAAGGAGCTTGAAGATGGGAAGAGTGTTGAGTCTGCAAATATTGATGCTATCAAGCCTGAAGGGAACAGTGAAAGTGTGGAAAGCAGCCTCGTGAATGCGCAGGAGCACTTGGAATGCTCAGTGGCTGAGAAGCTATTGACTGTTATTGAAAGCGAAACTGACAGTGCTACATCAAGTACTACGGCTGCAGTTGATAGTAGTGTTGATCATGTTACTCATGCAGCGCAGCCTCTGACAGATGTGATTGCAAAGTTAAAGGAGAATGACTTCGAGGCTGCCGTGACGTTGAATTCTCACGTGACGACAGTTGGTAAAGAGATCGCATTGTCATCAAATGCTTCGTTAGATGGTGCGATGGAAGATGGACCCAAGGAATCGAAGGTGGAAGGAGCAGGGGACCCGAAGTCTCTTGCGCATGAAACACAACGTCTTCTGGATAAATTGCTTGGAAAAACTGGCAGTGAATCGTCAGAAAAAATGCTGAAATCACTAGCCAATGAAGAAAATTTTCCAGAAGTAAAGCAAACCTCAGAGTGCCAAGTGAAATCTGTGCCATTACCAATAACATGTGCTGATCAAATATCCGTGACTACAAGTGTGAGTGAATCAATTGACAACTCCACAAAATGCGAGAGTGTTAAAAGTGTTGATAATAAAGCTGGTGTGCCGACTATCAATGCAGTTACAGTTATACCGAGTGCAGCGATAACATCTTCAATTCTGACAGAAACAACTGGAGAGAGAAAGTTACCCGCATTGGCTCCTCCGCAGCCCGCCAAGCTTCCATTACCAAGATTGATACCACAGAATATTACGTCAGCATCGTCGAGTTCCATGATATCAACATCAGTGCAACTACCAGCCCTGACCATTGTACAAGCAAGCAGTATTCAACAGTCAAAACCACACATATCAACAGTGAAACTTCCACTTCTTGCATCAGCCAGTTCCATGCCAACACTGGCACAGTTGAATACAAAGACCGGTGTAAATAGACCGGTCGCTATAGCTCCTGCGCCTGGCTCGTCACAATCCAATATCACAATGGCTACTCCGCAGATCACCAATGCCGCGTTTCTCAAGGCTCTTGCGAGCGGCAGTGCCTTCCAAAGTGGTGGTATACAAATTATTCAAGCATCGCCTGGTCAGTTCATCATTCGTTCGAATATTCAAGGTGGAACAGCTCAGCAAGGACAACCAGGCAAGACAGTGATTCTAGGCAACACTGCTTTATCTCTGTCTAAACTGGCTTCATCTGGACAAGGCCACATTGTTATTGACAACACACAATCAAAGGCATCTCAAGGAGGTAAGCATTTAATTCCATTCGTAGCGGTTTATTTTTCATGCATTTATTTGCTATCTAAGTATACACATGGGTTATACACATTTCTGTTCCATATGCAGCTATGCATTGGTCCCGGTAAAGGAGTGGACTGCTGGTTTGTTAGGCAGTGTATTTACCGATTCGTTCTTGCCAATTTTTTGCAGGCACAAAGACCCCAACACAACAGACTCCAATCATGAGCCGCTTAGCTCAAATGACCGGCAGTGGCTCTGGTGGCATAGCCAAGAGTTTGCAAGAGACCTTGAGCGCCAAGGCTGCAGCGTTGAAGATGAAATCAACCTCATCGGTTGGCACAGCGCACAAGTCAGACAATACACCCATAAAAATCGCAAAGATTGATAATAAGAAACCTGTCAATACGATGAATGCGGTGTTGTATGAAAATGCAGAGAAGAGCATGTGTTCGTATCACAAAGTCGTCGACGACCCACCAAAGCTGATTAAACACGAACTGCGAGCTTGGAAACAGCGAAAGAAAGATGCCAAGGGCATTTTCGTCCTTGACAAACATAGACTACGAAAACTTGCAAGAACTGCAGGCATGACAGAAGTGAATAGTTTTGTCTACAGTTATAAACAGAGCTCAAATGCTTTCGCATTTCCAAGGCCGAACTTCGAAACTGCTTGGAAATTTCGACTGCTCAATTCTCGCTCATTGGCTGCGGTTGGGCATTTACTGCGAATTTTACACTGTTGCCTTAGATGGGACGTTATTAACATCAGGCCACCCAAAGGTGTTAATCATTCAACAACAACAAGTAAAGGTGGGAGAGACAATCCATTAACTGTAGATAATTATATTTGTAGTTTATGGCGGAGCACAATGCTTTGTATATTTTATTGATTTACGTTTTGTCGCCTTGTGTCATTTTAGGAGTGATTACAGTGGAAATACTTGATGGTAAGCCTCGTACACCAGATGGTCTTTTATACAACTACCTTGTTAAGAAGACCATGCAACCATTCAAAATACAGCCTCCGCAGCCAAAGAACAAATCAATGACTCCGATGAAGGCTGCGCAGGCCAGTACTCCTCCTGTTGGCAAGACGACGGGCACTGGTATCAAGTTACGTCAAAGAACCGCTCCATTACGATACACAGTTGATGATGATTTCAATATCTCAGAAGATGATGATGATGATGTTCCATTTCCAACTACAAGACAAGTCACCGAGGAATGGGTTGCAGAGGTAGATGATACCTTTTGATTTTCCTTATGCTAACTATCATCTCTTATTGTACTGGAGCTTTGTATCTCAGACTATTGTCAAGTAGCACATCGTCCTTTCCTGTTTTATTGTCGGCTGTATTGCTGTCCGATCTATTGGTTGCCTGTTATCTGTCTTAATCATGGACATTCGAGGTGTCACCCATGGAAGGCTTTATCGGATCACGCTCGCTTTTTATATAAGGAACCAAGAACCAGGATCTCTGGTCAACTTCAATGGGTTCTTTTGTTCTATTGTTTCCTTTAACGATAGAAGACGATAGAAAATTTAAGGGACTTTTAGTACTGGGGCTCGAGGTAAGTTCCTTATAAAATAAAAAGCGTATGTCTTGGCTTTGCTTTCACAGGAGTCTCTTGACCTTTGGGAGATCAGACAATACTGGGACAAGGTAGAATATGAGCGTAATTTACGACGCGACAGACGTCTCGCTGAAGAGGAGGCGCGCAAGAACATCGAAGCGAAACGCGCAACAATGTTACGACGCCAAGCTGAACAGATGATCAAGCAACAACAACAACAAAATCGCAAAGCCAAACGGGCATCAACACAAGGCGCAACGCAAAACACATCAGTGATAAGAAACGTAACACGTGGACCTTTTACGCAGGAGTCGAAACTGACGATTCGACCCGCTCTACCTGGCACACGTGGTACAGTGACGTCATCTCCTTATGTGCAAGTTCCTGGTAAACCCGGTATCTACGTTCATCGTGGCATATCACCATCAAACACATTGTATCCTCACCAACAAGCAAGTGGCAGCGCGCAGAGAAATCTCTTGTCCAAAGCTTACAGTCAAACAACACCCATGCAAGTACCAGTATCTGTTGCAAAACCATTGCCATTAGGTAAGTGTAGTTTTTCATCTCGTAGTTGAACTACCATTCTACTTCTAATACCTCTCTTCTTGATCAAAGCTTTCCAGGTCATTTTTATGACATGTTTGCATATTTACTACTGCGATTTTTTATCTTTGAACAGCATCTTCTGTAAAGAATAGCCTGACAACTTCGAATTTCATCAATCGTGGTGGACAACAAACTACAAAGCTCATTTCAATATCCAAACCACAACAGGATAAAAAGACTTACAGAAGACGGAATCAAACTCCAGCGGAAAGAGCGTCAGCCAAGAAGAGAACTGACCAGTAAGTGTGATCAACCCATTGAAATATAGTCTACTTGCACACTGTTTTCATTCTGTTTGTTAAGTTACAAAGGTGGTGCTTCTGGTGATGCTTCTAACTAGTGTTTTTATTTTTGTTGCAGTGAGGCAGTTTGTAGAACAGTGCTGAACAATTTGGTTTCAAAAGTCGAAAGACTGGAGCAGAAGGGCAAGCCGAAAAAGCAAGGAGAACATGGGGTAAGCCAGAGGGGTGTAAAGAGGGGTGCAGGTGGACAGCGTCAGAATCCATTGGCAGAGAGGGGCAGGAAGCTGAGGAAGATGTTGAAGGAGAGGAAAGAAAGGTTTGTTTCCTATCAATAATTTTCAATTTTAATTCATTGATTTGTTTGAGAATTTGACGAGCTTACTCGTGTTTTCGTTTTCTAAGGTTGAAGAACCAAATCTTAAAAAAGAGACAACTGCTTGAGAGAAATTTGCTGATTGAAATTGGTGATGAATTAACAAACGAAGAAAGTTGTGGAAAAAGAAAACACGAAGTGCAAGGAAAAGAAACTGGTTTGAAGAAACTTAAGATCACTGACGAACAACTTTACTGCTTATGCAAAACTCCTTACAACCCGAACAGGTATTTACAAATCTTTTATTGAGACCTATACTTCTACCAGTTATATAGAACATGTCCCTGTACGTATTTGTCTATATACTTGATAATTGTTCATTAAAGGTTCTATGTTGGATGTGATCTATGCAACAACTGGTTCCACGGTGACTGTGTTGGAATATCTGAGTCACAAGCAGCGTCAATGGATGAGTTTATGTGCAAAGATTGTTCACGTCAGAAGAAAGACGTTGAACAAGAAGAACTCTATTGTATATGCAAACAACCTTACGACGAAAGCAGGTGTTGCACCAAGCTTTATTTATTCAACATATCTTGCTCATTTATGCTCAGCACTTGCATTGCAAGATTACTTTAGCCACCTGGTGGTATGACCTGAAGTTTGGCTTAAAATGTCTTGTCTTTGTATGATAAGCACGTTGTTTTACTGTGCGAGGTTTATTTTTTGTAGATTCTATATTGGCTGTGACATGTGTCAAGATTGGTTTCACGGTTCTTGTGTTGGAATTACTCAGGGTGAAGCTGAGTTCATTGATAACTACGTCTGTCCAAAATGTTCAGCTGTTAATAACCAGGAAAGAATCGAAAATAAGAAACTTTCCAACAAGGATATCGAAGGACTCAAACGACTTCTCAGATCTCTCCAGGTTCGTTCCACATTTTCAATATTTTCATCCAATTCACAGTGTTTCAAGTCAATCAAAAACCTGAAATACCCGATCATATCAAGAAGTTGTTATTACGTCATCGTAATTACGTCATTTAATTGGACAATTCTATTTAAGAATCACACTGAGGCCTTTTTGAATAGAATGCAGGGTAGAAGATCAATCTTCTAGAAACTTTTCAATACTTTTGAGAAGAAGTGAGTATTAATATGTATTTTTTTATCTTTTAGAGTCACAAAATGGCTTGGCCTTTTCTGGAACCAGTTGATGATAATGAAGTTGAAGGCTATTATGACGTCGTCAAGGAACCAATGGGTAAAACAAATACCCCCCGTCCTTCTGCTTGACATTACCCTCCTTTATTTGTTTTCCTATTACCCCCTTATTGATTCTCTTTTGCTAGGAATGAAGATGCAGGTTGTCTTAAATATCTTATTTGCTTTTAGATTTCCAAACCATGGAAGATAAAATCAGATCGAACAAATACAAGACGTTGAAAGACTTTGTTGCTGATGCTACACGTGTTTTCGACAACTGTCGCTACTTCAATCCTTCTGATACACCTTTTTACCGCTGTGCAGAGGTACTGGAGAACTTTTTTGTGCAAAAGTTGAAAGCCTTTAAGAACACTTTACAAAAGGTGTCAAAATAATAGTTCATCAAGGTTATTTGTCTCACACGATAGAAGAAAGATTGCCTCAAGATTCAGCTTCGTAATGAAGCTACATCGGACCTGTATATTTATATTTTATTGTTCGTTGATCTTGCTGGACTTCATTGCGAGGTTGAAGTGCCTCCCACCCTTAGCTTCCTACCATCTGCAACATCTGTTCTTGTTCATCAAGAAATGTTTACTTATTTATTCTCTCGTCTAGTTAAGTGCTGAATCGTGTGGTTTATCTTTCATTTTTTGGCTCTATTTGATAGGGATACTCTGATTGATCATGTTACATAGCTATTCCCCGAGCGAGACCTTGTCAAGATTTCTCTTGCAAGCTTTCTTAATAAAATTAATTGTTAATCTCTGGCATTAATATGCTAGATATTTGGTTAATACTTCATATCTGTAGAAGGGTAACTTGACTAGTAGACCAAAGTGATATCTCTATACTTTTAATGAAATATATGGACATTTACAGTTTGTGGTTTTTTGTCTATGCCTCCGACGTTATTACTACCTCGCATAATCAACTTTACTCATGGAACTTGGCTATTGGGCTCCATGCAAGATGTCACAAACGCCTTCCACCTCTGACTGACATAATCATAATCATTTCCTGATAACCCTGCAACCTGAGTTCCCTGTGGTCTGACTCAAGTTGGATGAGGAAAAGAATATGGCAGATGTTAATGACTTAACTGCATAGAAGGTATCAATAGCTTCAAAGATTAACCATTTAAAGGCAGCCATAGTGAAAAGGAAATGAAATAGATATATGTTGCATAAACATCGAAAATGAAGAAGCAACTGTATCGTGTTAAACAGCTTGCTGATCAGAAAGTAGGAAGGTATATAATTTTGAGAATGAATTGTAATTTTTGATAAACAACTTGTGAGAAAAGAGGCTGGCTTGTTTACAACACAGACTGGGATATTTTTTGGAATGTATCCCGAATTTTTTGTTTTTGGGTTTTACCTCTGGGACTTTTGCGAAAGTTGTCTCAAAAGGGACCATATTATGGCAACAGTGATATCTTTGAAAGCACGCCCATGTTTCATTCTGTCTGAGCTTTTAGCTCGTCACAGTTTGTGGTCGAGAAATGTAAATATTTATTAAATTCAATTGCCAGTGTAAAATACCAGTCATGAAGAGTTAAAGAAAGCAATTATGAGCAAGTCAAACAAAATGCTTACAAAAGGGGCATTAGCCTCCTGACTAGCAGAGAACAATAGCCCATTGTCTTAAACAAAGAAGAGAAGACAGTTATATTATAGGTTAGTTTATCATTGTGAAGTTGATAATTTTATGTTGATTCTTATTTTTATATTTGCAGGGCAGAGAAAACTGTTCTTCTAACAGATGATTTGCAACATGTAAGTTTATAGCTTTGTGATGTTTGACATGTTGGCTGACGAAACTCTCGGGGCTTTCTCCTTTAAAGCTGCTAGACCCCCTTGTTACACTGGTTTTTAATTTAAGATATTATGTTGGATAGTTGATTGTATGTCTGTGATTACTTAGGTTGAAAAGACTGTCGAAAAAATGAAAATTGCATGTCAGAATACGACAAAGAAGCTTGTTCCTTGCATCCAAAGTAATGGCATTGACGTGGAAAAGAGAAGGGTAATGCTTCAGAGTAAAATATCTTTGTTGTTATAGTTTTTTCATCTTTTTTTATGAAGCATTGTTAATCTTTTTTCTTTATTTTGCCAGAAAAAATTAGCACAGATGGCTCTTGCTCAGTCAATGATAGAAAGTGCCAATTCATTAGGGAACAATTCACTTTTTGGGTGAGTATATTTTGGGTATTTATATGTCAATTCAAAGATAATATATATTTGGTTAAAGAGAAATTTTGCATTGAGGTATTTGTTTAATTTTAGAATTGTTCTGTTGCAATGCGGTGAGATTCAAGCTGGTCTTGCAGCTGAACTTGCAAATTACGATATGGAAGTGGATGAAAATGTTCTGTCACCTTTGTCAAAGGTGCTAGAGGTGAATAATAGCAACTATTTCTCCCAGTTTATCATGCTCTTTATTATTTAGGCCTGTTGTCATTTGTAAAGTAATTGTCACTCCATTGAGTACTGAGATGAAGGAAGATATTCAAGAAGCTTTACTTCATCAATCAATTCAATAATGTCATTTCTTGTTTTGATAGAATGAAATTCCAAGCATCCAATCAGCAAGAAAGAAGCTGTCGAAAGCTGGTCTAGACATGGACTCGCTCAGAACGAGGTAGGCTGCGCATAAAACATGGAATTCGGAATCGAAACAGGATTAGGACCCGGCGCAGGGGACCTCAAAGTTGCGCTAATCTTCTCTGATTTCTCCATGTCTGATGTTAGAGTAGTGATGTAGTGTGTCTGTGTTTCTGCAGGTATCTCAATGCCTTGAAATCATCGCATGGTTCTCGCGGAGATATGATGGCAGCAGCACTGAAAGCTGATCAACTCAAAGACAATCTGGAATCCGAGACAGCCTCCTTTCAGACTTATCAAGACACACTTGCTACTGAAATGCTCTGTTTTGTTGCGAGGGAGCACGAGATGTCAGAATGGATTATCAAAGTAAGTTGTCACAACTGGTATCCCCAACGCACCCCCTGCTTGCCTTGTGTTTTTCAATGTAGATTTCAACAGAAATGGTCGTGTTTGACGGGGGTTGCGTAGAATGAATTTGTGTTCTCTGCATTTTTAGTTTCTTGAAGCGCAGCAAAGATATCACTATGAATCGCTTAGGATGATTCAGAAAGTTCTGCCGGATTTAAAAACTCAAGTTGGTGAGTGAATCATTTCGTTATCTTTTCAAGTTTCATCAGATTGCTCTTCCATAATAACAAATTTTTATTTTTTGTCGTCTTTTTTTAGAGCAATCTATGCTTAGACCAGTTTTTGGCTGTTCACTGGAAGATCACCTCAAAGTGAATGATCGAGAAATTTCTTTTGTCATTGAAGAATGCGTTCTCTATTTACTCGATCAAGCCACAGATGTTGAGGTTAGAAATGATTTTATTCATTCATTCACAACTTATAAACTTTCTAATTCATTCATAAACTAATCTTTATCAATTAAACTCAAATGCTTCTTTTACCATCAGGGTTTGTTCAGAATCGCTGGTAGCGCAGCAAAGATAAAGAAACTCAGGGTAATCCGTTGGCATGATCGACTTAGCTACTAATATTCGTGATTGCTTTTACCAGTGTTCTCTGATGTATTAATCAATAGGTTGATGACTCATGCAAGATATTGATTAATTGTGTCGAAGACCATTACTTTATCTTTCATGTTTATTTATGTTTATTTTTAATTTCAGGCTGCTTTTGATGCTGGCATCGTTGATCTTAATGAATTCGAAAATGACGTACACGCAGTAACAGGTGCCGGAATATTTGTTGATTTAAAATTCCATTATTATGTCGTATTTTTATTTGTATCCATTATGAATAGCTCGTAGAAGTGGGAGGGAGAATGAGTTGTTAGAACGAGGCGAAAAGTCGCAGAAAGAGGCCGTAGAATGTGCATGGTATTATGACGTAAACAGATTTCAACCTTGCCTGTTAAAGCTCTTTCTCTTTTCAAGGTGTGTTGAAGCAATATTTAAGAGAACTACCAGACCCGTTGCTCACCCATGAGCTATACGAAGACTGGATTAAAGCCAGCAAGTAAGTATATTATCGTGTTCTATCGTGTTCTATCGTGTGTGGTGCATCACGTATCGTGTTGTTACAGACAGCTTTGATCCACAATCAGCCAATTATCATGCATTTATTATTGATTGGTATGATACACTTTTCAGCATTACAGAAAGAGATGCAAGACTGCAAGCTTTGTGGACAATTTGTGATAGATTACCGGCCGCAAATAAAGTCAATTTAAGGTACGTAATCTGGTTAAACTTTTTATCATACATGAAGTGGGTACTGAAAAAATCAAATTTTCAAACAGACTGAAGAATGACCTACAAGGAGTCGAATTATACTAAATAGGTCCTAGTGATCACGTTGAGACAATTCCCAGCTCTCTAGGAGTAATGGTTCGTGGACCCAGATTTCCCGCGGATAGCTATTTAGACTTTCTATCATACATGAAGTAGGTACTGAAAAAATCAAATTTTGATATAGACTGAAAAATGACTCAGAAGGAGTCGAATTATACTAAATACGTCCTACTGATCACGTTGAGACAATTCCCAGCTCTCTAGGAGCAATGGTTCAAAGACCCAGATTTCCCGTGGATGGCTACTTAACTTAGCTACGTCACAAGATGTAGCAAAAGCGTCCCATATATTTTGCATCTCTTAACTTTCTCATCCCTTGTTCTCTCGTAGATATCTGATATGCTTTTTGAAAAAGATTGCTGATAATTCAGAAGTCAACAAAATGTCAAGCAGCAACATTGCCATTGTTATCGCTCCAAATGTATTATGGGATTGCAGTGATAATTCTGGGTAATATTTTGCATTGATTTTCAGCTCTTCCTATTCTTGTGGAGTAGCACTGAAAATCCCCATGAAAACCTATTGATTTAATATAAATTATGAAGGTTGCAACATTTGTTATCGTTGCAGAATGAATGTACTGCACACCGGGAACACAACGACTATTTTCGATTCATTAATCCAACATTGTGATTGGTTCTTTCCTGAAGGTTAGTGTTCAAATCTTCTGCTGTCCTAATTGAAGCTCTCAATTCGCAACAAGCTATACAAATGCTATAATTGCGCAAAAGTGTTGTAAAAAATGCTAACAAATACTATCATGTGTTCTTAGGCGTGAATTTTATCAGAAGGGACACAGAAAATTTCGGTGGCCATGTTTCTAGTGATTGGAAGACGTCTTCGAATGAAACTAGTCCATCAGATGAACCTTCGATGACTGGAAATTTTCTCAGCGAAGTCTCCGAGTTACTTGATTTTCCAACCTCAACAACAACAGCAACAACACCGTACAAGTAAGGCTCAGTGAATTTCTTGCAGTTTGTTTAAACGTAAAGAATTGCCTTGCCACTTGCCAGCTATTGTTGATATGAAGTCTATGAAATTTTTTTTTTTCCAGCTTGCTTGATGACTCAGAACCACTAAAAGACACATCGAAAAAGTCAGAATCAGAACAAGAA
Source organism: Sanderia malayensis (assembly GCA_013076295.1). Classification (NCBI taxonomy): domain Eukaryota; kingdom Metazoa; phylum Cnidaria; class Scyphozoa; order Semaeostomeae; family Pelagiidae; genus Sanderia; species Sanderia malayensis. The sequence goes on along the minus strand of RQOL01000658.1, from coordinate 2,507,323 downwards.
TTTACTGATACAAGGAAAGTCATTGTGCCACCACTTCCTATTCGACCTCCCCCCAGCTTACCCCCCAGGGGGGATAGAGAACCAACCTCGAAGCCATATGCTGGACATAAACCATCAGCCTCGATGCCAAGCTACCCTTCATCTCCGCCTCCCCCGATACCCTCAAAGCCAAAAATCTCATGATTGTTATGAAGTAATTATATTTTTAATAATGCTCATATTTCAAACTATGCTGTGTTTCGTATTGGTATATATATATATTTATAATTTTAACAATTTTCTAAATCTGGGTTGTTGCTCGTTGAACAAGATGCGACGAACTAAGAATTGATATATATATCATACATATACCATGATATCAATCGATCATAAGTTATTGTATTGAAATGCAGAATACCAAACACAGCAAATTAATAATTAGTAGGTTGATAAATCTCTGTGCGGATGAGAGATAACAGTAGCTGTTATTTTTGTAATTTTGATAAATTTGTCAATCATAGTTTCACGAGAATGAATGCCAGAAGGTGAATTGTGAGTCTATTTTTGGTTGATGTGAACTCTCTAATACACTTATTGTGTACTGCAGTGGTGGCGCAGTGGTTACGACACTGAACTAGCATACAAATGGTTTGCAGTGTGGTTTGATGGTTTGATTAATCAAATTCAAATTATTTTCGATATTGTGTACTATTTCAAGCAGTTAACACATTCTTCATCGCACTCGTAACATCTTCCAAACTTCCCCCCAACGCAAAACTCTTGGAACAATTATGTTGAATTGAATTGGATGTATTTAGGCCATGTTATACTACATGAAGGAAATAAATAAGTATTTATGCCCAACTTTGAAGGAATTAAATGAATAAAGGTGTGATAAATAGTCGACGCTCTCGTGAATCGCTTTATTCGCGTTCTGCACCGAAGAAAAGAGAAGCAGCAAAGCCTCACGACGAAGAAAGACAAGCCCGAAGCTGCAAGTCCGAAATTAGGCCCAGCAGACCTAGCACTTCTTCTGCTACTGGGTCAAAACATGCAATAGATAGTTCTTTAAGCAATGACGAAAGTGCAGATAATGAAGACGACACTTCCATTTTGCAATCAGGGTCCTTAGAAGCAGGAAATCCTGCAAAAGTTTACAGCATTGATTACAGTGCAAAGAAATTCAAAGAAATTAATGGCGTGGAAAAGGTGAAACAATTATTTAGTTTAAACGCCCGGGGCGTTTAGTATTTGTTATTTTAAGTGGCGTCTATTTGAAGAGGATGTTTATTGAAGACGTCATCAAAAGGGGGCGTTTATTTTAGGAGGCGTCTATTTCAAGCGTTATGGTAATCTGAAACTCTGGTGAAATACTTTTTAAATATATTTGATTTCTTTTCAGTATTCAAACTGTAGATGCCTTGATCTGTCTTGTAATCAGATTAAAGTGATCAGAAACTTGGATAAAAATTTGGTAAGCTTGGGTATATATACTTAAAATGGGTCTATATACTTGTTTTAAATCTTCCCATTAAGTTAAAATACAAAGTGATCAGTTTGTGTGAATTAAAGCTTTCATTGTTCATATTATATAGGAAATATGTGAGCTGAAACTTTACTCAAATGAAATTTCTTCTCTGCAAGGGCTTGAAAGGTATTTGTAAAAGTTTGACATTCTTCAAGACAATTACAATGGAGGTTCATTGATTTTTGACGTGTTTAGCATATTCACGTTTGTGCTGGCTGTTTCAGGTTGAAAAAAATCCAAAATCTACAGCTACAACATAATAAAATACAAGAAATAGGTCAGTAGCATTGTAATATAGTGTTAATTATCTTCTAATGAAGACAACAAGTGATATTATTTAATGTCATTTCCTGGAGTTACGTCTTAAAGTCTTGTGTATGAGATCCATTCGCAAACAATGTTGATAGAAAGACCTTTTACTATTCTTTTATTCAGGTAATGGACTCAACAATCTCTCAAACTTGAAAATTTTACGACTGAGTCACAATCAGTTGAGCAATATTGATTTGAAGGAGATAAAATGTTGCTCCGTCCTTACACATCTCGACCTGAGCAACAATTGCCTCAAGAGACTAGACGTATGTTTCTGTTTCTCTTGAGTATTTTAGATAGTAAAATGTGAATGGTGTATGTGAATGTCTTTTCGTTCTATTGCCAGTTTTTGAGAGCATTGCCCTGGCTTGAGGAATTTTGTGCTGCCTTCAATCAGTTGGAATCATGCCCAGATGCATCCCTTTGCAAAAAGGTGGGTAATTCTGATGTTTGCTTTATTGGTACAGCTGAAATTTGCCACATGGTCATTGAATCATTTGTATGTAAAGCCCAGTTTCCATATAGTCGTTGAGGGTCGCTGATCATTGCTGAAAGGATTAAAAATCACACCAACATTGTCAAAAGTTAATTTTAATCCTTTGAGCGACCCTCAAGGACTATATGGAAACCAGGCTTAACTGGTATTGAATGTTTTGTTTTAGCTTCAGGAAGTAGATTTTTCTAATAATTGCTTGTCAAGTTTGAATGGACTGAAGAATTTACCAAAGCTAACGGTATTTGCAACAACCTTCTGAAGTTGACCTATGTAATTCGCCATTAAAACTGAGTTTATGTCCCCATTAATTCTATTTATTTACTCTTATAGATACTGAATGTAAGCTGTAACAATTTCAAAGACCTCAGGTCTCTCTCATCCTCCAGGTAATACTATTTTTATTGTCTCAATCTCGTCTTTCTCCTCAACATTTGCGAGCAGTAAACGCCTAAGTTTGGCAAGAAGAACGTGAAGACCACACCCACAGGACTTAGTTCCTTAACTTTGAAAGTACAATTCATTTCGACAGATCTCTCCAACAAATTGATATATCGGGGAATACACTGACGGACTTGCAGGTTAGTTAGTATTTTTACACATCATTGAAGAACTAATCTGGACTAAGCAATTCATCATTCTTTTCGCTTTATATCACTCTGTTTATGATTAATGTCGCGGATAAGTTTCTTATTTTCACGTTGTTCTTTATTAATTAATTTTTAGCACATAGCTCAACAGTTTCCTAATCTTGAAGCTCTTTCTGTTGCTAATAACAAAATATCTTCACCAAAGCAGTTGGTAAGTGTTACATAAGCTCAACATTGCAGTAACGCTTGCAGACACTATTTATCACCAATTACCACAGAGCTACATCATTGCTAAGTCTTAAACGCCTAACAAGTCCCAATTAATTGTTTTCTTCGTTATTAATATATTATATTCATTTTTCAGGAAATTTTATCCTGCTTAAAAGGATTGAAGGAATTATCCCTTGATGGTAAGTTGACTTCATCCATAGTACATTCATCAATTTCGATTTCATCCTATTATTATAACCACTTTATTTATATTTACCAGGTAATCCTATAAAGAAACAAGTTGAAGCAGAAAGGTATTTTCAATAGATTTATATAATTCTTTCTTAATTTACTTTATATCCATGCTTTCGATAACAAATAATTCATTTTTTTCAGCAATTGGAATAAAAAACTACACGACACCCTTCCTCAGCTTGAATTTCTTGATGGAGTAAGTTACCCTTCCATAATACGAATTACGTATTCTTCCGAAATGTTTTGAAATAGGGGGCCTTTATTCAAGGGGGCGTTTAAAAGAAGGGGGCGTTTAATCGAAGCATTAATGTATTTATCTGTGCTTAATTCTGATCATTGTTATTGTATTTTAGATTTATTTGATTCGTCCAAAGTCAAGATCCGGAGAACAGCGTCCCATGAGACCAATGACAGCTTCCCAGGGTATCACTGTGTTTGATTCCATATTGATATTTCTTTTATCTCGATGCTTGGACAATGAAGCAATGAAGCATGCAGTGCGTTTTTATGTCCATGCCGTTGAAGCTCCATGCACACTTTGATTGCGTAACAAAGAATTGAAATTTTTTAGGAGTTTCAACAAGGTTAATTCAAGCACAAATGAATGTTATTGATCACGAAGTCGAATTCTACAAAGATGTGATCAATTCAAAGTAATTTCTATTTCATGCTGCTACTTTCAATCTTTTTATCGTCTATTTGGCACGAATGTTACTCTACCTGTAACTTATGCTCTTGGTGTTTCGTTTTAACATGTGTCTGAGTTTATTTCTTTTTCCACAGATTTAATAACGTGAAGGAATTACTACTTGCATTGCCTGATAGATCTAAAACGACTGATGATAAAACTGAGAAGCAAAAAGAAGATGTTCTATCAATTCAAACTAGACCTATGACAAGTGGCTCTATGAAAAGACCTGCAACTCGATGTGGAAGGTGTTTGAAATTTGTTTATAACTCAACACACTTAGCGAGACTTAATTTTATTTTAGTGTTTGAATAGCGAAGAATGCGCCTTTAATTGCCTTTTTGGTTTTATTTCTTCAGTCGAGCTCGGATCCAAGAAGCCTTGGCATTTGCATCAACACATAATGATGAAGTAAAGGAAATATGAAGAACTTCTTTGACATTTAACCAAAGGCGACCATTTCCACCCCATTATACTATATACAAACTTGCATCACCTTTTGAACTTTTGTTGTTAATAGATACTTGTAAATTGTAAATTGATAACGTTGTTTTGGTTCATTAAACAGTCTCGATATTTGCGATGCTTTGTTGCTTCCTGCATGTTGAATTAACGCTGTATCTGCATTTGCCATCTGCATTGGGCATGCATCATGATGCAATGATGTGCTTTTAGTGCATACTTTTAATCGTCGGCGGCACAATGCTTCTCTTTTCCTTTTGGGCCTAATAAATGGAGACGGAGTGGCATATGTTCTAATTGCAAGCAAATAAAAATGTCAAGGATTGATATAATATATTTGATATTACTGCTATCTAGCATTCCTCTTGGACATGTTGTAAAAAACCTGAGAAGCTCGACCAGTCGCCAGTTCCTTGCATTTGCTGCTGGATTGTCTATTGTTCTCTTCACAGCTGGACTCGAAGGAGCATGGCATTCTGCTTTGACGATTTTCGGCAATTATTTACTAGTCCGAGTTGTTGGAACAAGGTACGAGTTGCTCTTCTTGCTAACTCAGCAAAATCTTATAATTTTCATTGATGCAATATTGCAATCCAATCGCGACGTTATGCTTTGCTTATTATTGCGAAGGAGGGAGGAAGTGAATAAAAGGAGGCGTGGCATTTGTCGTGTGATGAAAGATGTCTTGTGCTGTTTTGTGTTTTAGGAAATGTCACATTGTATCGTTTGCATATGTGTTTGGATATTTATTCTTCTTTCGTACTTGTACATGGTATGGGCTCCCGCAACCTCCTTCTCATTGCAATGCTATTCAACTTCTTGTTACTCTACGGGTAAGTTTTTGTAGTAATAACATTTAAATTCATTGATATTCGATTCACAAATGATCAAAAGATACTATTTAGGTCCTTCTGATCACGTTGAAACAATTTTAACCCTCTAGGACACTTGGTTCAAAAGTTACGAATTTCAAATGCTCGCGAGTAATGAATAACTTTATGTATCCATCATGAAAGCCTAAAGTCGAGAAATCAAAAATCGAAATTCATTGAAATTCGGTTCACAAATGATCAAAACATACTATTTAGGGCCTTCTGATCACGTTGAAACAATTTTCACCTTTCTAGGACAATTGGTTCAAAAGTTACAAATTTCAAATGCTCGCGAGTAGTGAATAACTTTATGTATCCATCATGAAAGCCTAAAGTCGAAAAATCAAAAATCGAAATTCATTGAAATTCGGCTCACAACTGATCAAAACATACTATTTAAGGCCTTCTAACCACGTTGAAACAATTTTCAGCCCTCTAGGACACTTGGTTCAAAAGTTACGAATTTCAAATGCTCGCGAGTAATGAATAACTTTATGTATCCATCATGAAAGCCTAAAGTCGAGAAATCAAAAATCGAAATTCATTGAAATTCGGCTCACAAATGATCAAAACATACTATTTAGGGCCTTCTGATCACGTTGAAACAATTTTCAGCTTTCTAGTACACTTGGTTCAAAAGTTACAAATTTCAAATGCTCGCGACTAGTGAATAACTTTATGTACCCATCATGAAAGCCTAAAGTCGAGAAATCAAAAATCGAAATTCATTGAAATTCGGTTCACAAATGATCAAAACATACTATTTAGGGTCTTCTGATCACGTTGAAACAATTTTTAACCCTCTAGGACACTTGGTTCAAAAATTACAAATTTCATATGCTCGCGACTAGTGAATAACTTTATGTACCCATCATGAAAGCCTAAAGTCGAGAAATCAAAGATCGAAATTGATTGAAATTCGGCTCACAACTGATCAAAACATACTATTTAAGGCCTTCTAACCTCGTTGAAACAACTTTCAGCCCTCTAGGACAATGGGTTCAAAAGTTGACAATTTCAAATGCTCGCAAGTAGTGAATAACTTTATGTATCCATTTCTTGCACAAAGCAAAATTTATCCGGTCTCTGTCGCAAAAATACTTGGAGCGCAACGCGAACCCTGAATCTAGCGACATTAACATTACCTAAGGCCAAAATCTACAGTCGGATGACGACTGAGCGTCAGGAGCATCTATAGTTCTTGGACTGGGTGCCACATTTTCTAAAATTTTCCGTCTCATATATGGCTTGGCTATGTGGGTGTTTGCTGTAATTGGGATGGGATAGTAACAGATTGATAATATCATTTACTGTTGTTGGCAATTTCTTCTGAAGTATTTCCAAAATAGTTTATCATGACTCAAAATCTACAAGATGAGATTTTTATTTTATTTTCAGATGGTTGGCCTTGCATTCGAAATACACGACAAACATTCGAAAGGCGATAATAATGAACATGCATCAAATCCTGGATCCGAAACCTTCAACCCAAAAGATCTTCCATCATTATACGACTTTTACAGCTATGGCTACTGCTATTGCGGACTGATGACTGGTCCGTATTATACCTATAGGACATATTGTGATATGCTTGTGCAAGACACCAGTAACATTTCGACAATCGTACCAGCAATTAGAGCTTTGAAGTATTTTCCATTGATTGCTGTTCCATATCTTGTGCTACACCACTACTTTCCACTTTCCTACCTTGCAACCGACGAATACCTTGAACATAAAAGTGGCCTTTTTTACAGACTTTTTCATCTGTTTCCATGCTTTACGTGGTTTCGTATCAGGTTCTATCTAGGATGGATGCTGGCTAAATCAATGTGTATTACAATGGCCCTTGGCGCTTATCCATTTGAGACTGAGCCAAAATCCGGCGCAGGTCCAACAAAGGCAATTGATAACAGTAAAACAACGGCTGAAAATGACGCTTTAACAAAAATGAAACACGATGGTGACACCCATAGGCAAGTCACAGTCTATGATCGACTTCATCTTAACTTTGAATAATTTTACCTTCTTGTGGGCTCATGAGTTTGATGCATGTTCTTTTATTTTATTTTCAGTTTTGAAACCATTCACAATATTGATATGTTTGACGTGGAGTTTTGCAATTGCGTCAAAACTATAATGAAAGCTTGGAATAAGACCGTTCAATGGTGGCTCTACAAATACGTTCACCAAAACATTCCAATTAAAGCGATGAGGTCTGACCAATTTCTCTCCTCTCACCAATTAATCCTTGTTACACATACCATTGCAGGTACAATACTTCTCATTCGTTGCTTATTTCGCAGTGCATAATTAACTGCTTCAACTTTCTTTCAGGATGACCATTGTTCTGTTTGTCAGTGCGTTTTGGCACGGTGTCCATCCTGGTTATTACGTCACATTCATGTCAGTGCCTTTACTTGCTTTGGCCGACGGCGGAATGAGGCGGGCTATTGCACCGTATTTGAACGAAAGACAGCGCTATGTTTACGATTGGATCAATTGGTTCTTGCTCTACAGAATGATGGAATACCTCGGCGTTGGTTTCATGATGCTTAAAATTGACGTCATCTGGAAGATATTCAAGAGTGTCTATTTTGCTGGCCATGTTTTCTTGGTTGTCTTGATTGTCGTGGCCGCGTTGATTCCAAAGAAGAAACTTAATTATCAACACGAAAGGAGAGACATAACCAAAACTAACTGAAACAACGCGGTATGTCCACTATGATAATTTTATCTTTTTAGTTCAGTCTTCTCGAATATCACGGAAATTCATTCTGATTTGTCTCAATCATTTTCAATGTTTCTTCTCACATGTCTCCCGTCTCCTTCGGTTGCCTCTCGTTTGATGACGTCACATTCTTCTTTGACAACCATGCGATGCACTAGACTCATCACATTACGTCCCAGTGCCTCGCTCTCGCAACTCGCTCAACACAAGGGACGAGCGAGCAAAATGAGTAAGGCACAGGGACGCAGTGTAGTGAGTCTAGTAATGCACATGTTAAACTCACCTGGCCTGATGTTTTCGGTTGCGCATGCGTTTTAAATGCCAATGTGTTTATGCTGCTCCGTGCGCTACTGGGTCACTTGAACTAATATGGCGTCTTATGCTTATGGAAAATACCTGCCCCGTAAAAGCGTATTATATTATTTAACAGGAATTATCGAGTTGAATGAAAAAAGAGTTTAAGATTAGAAGTAACGCATTGTTTGTCAGGATAAAGGGCATTCCTGGATTAGATAAACAAACCAACATTCTTGCATTTGGAGGAAGAAAAATGTTTTATTTACGCCAGGCATTTAACCACTACTGTCTTTCATTACGCGAGAAATAGTGGAAACCTCTTTTGTTTAAAGTTTTCCTCCTTGGACTCATCTGACCAGAAAAGCAGATGTATCTGTAGATAGATTTCTAATCCCATATCTACTCCAGTCAACATTTATTAATCGATTAATTAACTTTGACAACAAACGTCATTCGATATGAAATGGTTCGTGCTTAGGTCAAATGGATCGCAATGTTTGATGCATTAGATTAGGCAATTAGGCCGAGTTCTTTATGGTATGTATTTCCCATTAGCATTAATTGTGACGCGTTAACAAGAGAGATTGTTTTTAAAGAGGGATGTATTCAATGGGATAAGGCCATGATTTCTGCATAATTTTGTACTTTTTAGAGGATTTTCTCATCAGGATTAATCCTAGATTAGTAGCATCCACTTATTTATTTGTCGCGCAGACCTTGCGAAATTAATAACCTGGACACCGAGGCCACAATAAACAAAAGCGAGGGAACAGACCTGTCATTTAACACACTCCATTATACCTTCATTACTGGCTTTGACATTAACAACATAGCAGCCTAATTCTGATGCATCCTAGGTATTGTTATTTGCACCAGCTATCACGTGACAGTTTAGTCTCATTAACAGATTAATGTTGGATTTCTTAAATTGAACATGGCAAGCTATTCTATTGATTATGCAACCGCGTACAGTCACAGGGCTCTGGATGTGGCTATTCAACAAGTTATGCGGATTTAATGTTTGCTGTCAGTGATAGCAAACAGCGCGCTATCGGCATAGGACTATTCCTACGCCGTTAATACGTTGGGTATTCTTTCGTGTGAACAATAAAGTCCAACTGGAGAGAACTTTTGTTGCTTACAATACTAAGTTTTGATCAGGATATCGCAGTGAATATATAAAAAGTTTGCTTGAAATATTTGTGGATTTGACTTCCTATTGTTTTTGCTGATAAAGACATAACAATATTGTTCTCACATTCAGCTGAGTTTGTTTTGATACGATGATATAAGGTTGTTGTAAAGTATGAATTTATTATATAGCAGTTCTACTTGAGTTGTCAAACGCTTTTAAGGATTAGTAACTCCTTAAGAAGTTGTATCAAAGAGTTTTGAAGATGAATTGACGTACTGGATATAGTTGGGTTTTTAAATAAGGCTTAAGAGGTGATTTAATTTGACGTTTTGATGTTGCATTCTATCTTCGCTCGTTATGGCTACCATACAACCAACTCGTGAGATTTTCCTCAATGCATCTCGTGTAGCAATGAACATTTCAACAAAACACTATTTGGATTATCAAGGCGTGAATAATACTGCATCCCGGAGACCGACAGTGCAATTGATCAATGGTCGTAACCAACATGTTTCGATAGCAGTTGCTGGTCTATTTATTGGGGGCTTTTTCCTGGCACTTTTCTTCTGTATGGTTATACAATTGAAACAGGCCATACGTGATTACATCCACAGTTCAAAGTAAGTTCAATTTTTTAAAGTTACTCTTTATCTGTTTACTTTTTCTGCGTTAAATTGAAGGACGTTTTAGAATTCATTTTTTACAAAAATTAAGTTTATAAGGATAGTGAGAGGCTCAAAATCATGAAAATTTAGAATTTATTATGAATAATAGCCAGACTTAATCAACAATTTTACTTTTCGCCAAATACATAAACTTTTGAACAAACAACACAAGCTTGAAGCGTGACTTTCACGCTTCAAGCTTCAGGTAGATTTCTCATTGATGTATTGTTATGCTTTATTTTCTGATACATAATTGATGGATTTAGCGAGAAGATACTTTTTGAAAGTATTATCAATAAACAAATTTAAAGATTTGTTGTATGGTTTGAGATAAGAGAGATATCGTTTAATTGTAAATTACCTAATTGAAAGTATAAGCAAAGTTTCATAATTTCGTTAACATTAAGGGCCTGATTATATGGAGAAAATCATCCCGCTTTGCCGGGACGGAACGTTTTGCCGAGATCCTACTGTCACGGTCAAATCCTCATAAAAAGCGATTTGCGATTACATGAGAAAAACATCCTGTCCCGGCCAGACGGGATACTTTTCAGAGGCGAGATCTCGCCTTTCAGCAAGCGGGATCCCGCCTGGCCGAGACGTTTTTCCCCATATAATCGAAACGTCCCGGCAAACCGGGGTCAAATTCGTACCATGTCAATAGTACGAATCAGATTTGTCCCGTTTAGCCGGGATGTTTTTTGTTCCATGTAATCGCAATCAAAACTTTCCACGAGCTGGGTGAAAATTTATCCCGTCCCGGCAAAGCGGGATGACTTTTCTCCATATAATCAGGCCCTAAGTAGAAGTTAGTTTTGTTATATTTTGATTCGCGGGGAATGAAATTTTTCCTCATTACTTTCTTATTACGGCAATTTAGCGACGCTTATGAAAGATAATTTCTATCGCCAAGAAGACCTCCTTATTAATTAATTCATTAAATTATTTTATTTCCCAGAGATGAACAATTGAATGAAAATAAAACATTGGATAAAATTCGAAGAAGGACCTACGCCACAGCAAGACCTATTGTCCGGGAAAAGAGAAAACATTCATCAGTACAACAAGTATGAATTTCATTGGCGTGGGAATTTTTCTGTTATTGCAATACAGCAGTTAAAGGGATAGAAATGCTATGTTTATTTCTATTTAGTATGAACCAACACTTTATTACGTCACAAAATAATCTTTCTTGTGTTTTGTCTGCCTGGTTCCTTTATCAAAAGTTGCAATTGAGTTTAAAAAAAATGGAAGACAATATCAGTTGTTAAAATTTCTTTCTATCTTTAATCGTATTATGTAATTAAAATGCAAATGACAAGATTAAATTATAACTTGAAATTGAATTTTGCATGTTAATGTTTCCGACCTCCGACCTTTGGATCAAAAGGAATATAGCCTTCGCTTGGCAAATGGAAACGAGATTGGGTTGCCATAGATACTGGAGTAAATTTTGGGCCTAGTCAATTTTTGGGAAAATTTTGAAAGCAGTGTAATTGAAAGAAACGTTCATCACATATTTATAAATCACACGAGAATTGATTATTCAAGATGAGCCGTCTTTATGATACAGTAGAACCGTCAGTAATTGACGAACAAATGCTTTTGCAATGTGTAGAAGAACAAGGACCGAAGGGAGAAGCTGGGAAAATTGCAAAGAAGGAAGGCATCGATTTTGCAGACGTTTTATATTTGAGACTCGATTTTAAAAGTGAGTTTTGCAATTATTATTTGCCACATTCATTCTATTATTCAATACACATTTAAAACTAGCTTCTTTCAGCTTTGTAATGCTTGAAGCGCAGCCAAATTGCAAGCCTTCCGACCTTGTGTTTACAAGTCAAGGTTCGTCCATTCCATGGAGCACCTCGTGTTTTCATTGCATGCAACCAGTTTACCAATTTATAAATTCTTGTGCTAATATTTGATAATGTGTTTTATTTTCAGATGTTTTGAAGATCGATAACCTCAGCCAGTTTAAAAACCTGGTGAAACTCCAACTTGATAATAACATCATTGAGAAGATAGAAGGATTAAGCATGCTTGTTCACCTTGAGTGGCTAGGTAATTCCCTCGTCGTTATTTCATGCTAAAACACCGTGATTCTTTGTGAAGGATCAGAGCATTAACTGTCTTCTTTTTCAGATCTTTCATTCAATAACATTGAATATGTCGAGGGACTTGACAAGCTGACAAAGTTACGAGATCTGACACTTTACAACAATCGTATATCAGAATTAGAGAACATGGATTCTCTTACTGAACTGCATGTATTTTCAGCTGGAAATAACAGACTCGATCAATTGGAGAGCGTAAGTTTTTAGACGTCTTTTTATTGTATGTGACAAAGTAGCGTGCTTACTAATTGCGAGCACTGGTTTGATAATGTTTTGTTTTTTCTTTCAGATTTCATATTTGCGACGATTCAAGCACTTGAACTCGCTGAACTTGGATGGAAATCCATTTTGTCAAGATGCAAACTACAAGCCATACGTGATCTCTCATCTTCCAAGTATTGTCTACTTGGATTATAGACTTGTTGATGAGCAGTCTAGAGAAGCCGCCATCAAACAATATAGTTTAGCAATTGAAGAACTAACACATGATGAAATTGTTGCTCAAAAGAGAAAAGAGGAGTTGGAAAAGAAAGAACAAGAAAGACAACTACACAAGGTTGGAGATTTTTATTGTTGCTTGCTCTCTAAGTAATTGCATAAATGCTCGTGCGTTTTTTTTGCAAGCTCGTCTTTTAAATATCATTGTTGTAACATTGAGTTGTAAATATAATCTCTCGTATAACACTCTCGATTGTTTGAAGACGCTACCGCTAAATGTTAGCGACATAAAACTTCATACTTTTTCGAATTGTATTCTAGGAAGCATACATTGAAGATCTTGATGGTCCGTATTTATTTGATGCCATGTTTAGTGAAGATACGGAAGCGTCAAAACTCTTGCAATTGCCTGGAATTGACGAACTCATCACAGTATATCCTTTTCCGCAACTTTGATTTTTATTTCACCGTCACGTCAGTCTATTTCACATAGCCTTTCTTGACAAGTTTTCCTTGACTGACACTTACTTTTAAAAACAAGTTTTCAAACGTCTGCCAAGAGCTCGCTTCATTTGGTTTGCAAGAACATGACAAGCGGCAGGTTGAAATCAACTCATTTTTCTCTTGTATCAAAGATGCCATTGCTAACAACAAAAATTCATGTGTTATTTACATCGACAAGTTTGAAAGTTACAAAAGAAAGGTGCGTACTTTTCAACATTCCCGAAAGAGACTTTTACGACTCTCGTCGTTGAATTACGTAGCAACGTAATTGACATATATTATATTTCTGGTTGCCATTGGTTAATCCTCGTGTTGGTATTATTTTCAGGAGTTCATAGAGCTGAATAACATCGCAGATACTGCTATGATAGAGAAAAAGATGAATGACGTCAATGGGGAAATATCAAAACTCTGGACGGCCTTGATGGGGTACGAAATGCAGCTGGTTGATCAACTTGAGGTAACAGCCATTTCTGTTTTTATCGATTTTAACACCATGTAAGTCATTATACGCATGTGCAGTAATTGTTGTTTAAGCTTCAAGCTCTTATTGTCAGGATTCGATAAAAGATTTCGAAAGAAACTTCGCTGATATGGTGACGTCATTTGTAGAGCAAGTGCAAGGGTTGTATCCTTTTCATTGCATGACTAACACGCTTGTGAGAAAGTGTCGTTAAGCGAGGGTTACATCAAGTACTTTATTGTCTTGCATACTCAGTTTCAGGGTGTGTTTAAACATTTGTTGGCCTTAACATTTCATCAGAATGACACAGTGCAGGGAACTGGAGAATGCTCATCACGAGAAACTGTCTGACATCGCAGTTATCACGCTTGAGAAATTCATGAAAAACGAATTGGAAGAGGAACTTCCAGATGAGCTCAGAAATGTAATCAATGTTACTGATCCTCAATATTCTTAGACTTGAATTCCATTTACTTTATTCCATGTAATCATCAGTTTCCTTTGTCAATTAGTGTACGGATGTTCTTCTTAGATATTTGTGGATAAAGACACGTTGATGAATTCAGTAACGACATCACATGACTGTCATCTTTTAAAGATTGACAACAAGGTATGCAATCTTCTATATTCACCTACTTTCATTCATCATTTGACTCAGCTCTGCTCCATGTGTACCCCTAATTGCATCCATGTATCTTTTACTGTGGTCATGCTTTGTTGTTGGCAATCTAATACTTCTGAATGCAGTTGTATACCTTTCATAAGCTTGATATATGTCTGATAGTGACTGTATAGCTTTCATATTTACAGGAAGACGAAATTGTGACGAAAGCGAATAGTGCGATGCAGACATTGATAGAAAAGATCCACAGTGATGAAGTTCAGAGGAACAGATCTCGCATTTCAGAAATCAACAATCTTATAGACCATTACAAAGATGAACTGGACAATTTAGAACCAGGAGCAGTTTAAAAAATTTCTTTATGCTTTTATTGGTAGTATTTTAAGTGCTCTAAATGTTCCCAACATGTTGTATTTGCATCTGTCAGTCTCCAAACCGGTAATTTAAGGATCTTGATGTAAATAGATTTGAAAGGGGTTGTACAAGGAATATAACTATTACACAAAATCACTAAATAATAAAACAAATCCATTTGCAAAAAGCTAAATTTTTGGCATTGGAAATTTAGAGTTCCTTTTGCGATGTTTAAGTTTTCTATACTCGGAAATAGCTTTATTTCGTTCTTCCTCGAGAAGTCTCTTATCGTTAGCAATTGTTGATAATTCGCTGGTCCATTTTGTATCTTCACTGGCATCACATTTATCTTCACTTTTACTACTTAGAACTGCCGCAAGTTTCATTGTGGAAACTGCCACCTAGAAATACAGATCTTATGAGTAAATGAAACACTGTATGAATTCTATACATTTATTGGTATTTAGATTTTAAGAAAACTTACTTGCTTAGTTTTTGCTTTTCTTGGTTTTGCTGATATTTGTGGTGGTTCATTAACAACCTCTCCAAACTTCACATGATCTGTAACACTTTCTTCTTGTTTATCTGCAAAACACATTATCAGAAATAATCAAATAATTCACAGTTGATACCACACCTCCAAAAATGTTAATTGACCATACCGTTGTTCACTTTTTGACTAATTTCGCCATGCATGAATAAATTCTTTTTCTTCTTTTGTTTGCGTTTCTCATCCCTTTTCTTCAAATGACTAAAAAATCAAATACATCATCAAATTCAAATCCCAGTTGAATATAAATAATGAATAATGAATAATGTCAACAAATTTTGTAAAGCTCTATCAAGTCTTGAATAACAACACAAGGACAAGTACAAAATGAAAGAGAAAAAATTGGCAGTGTTAACCTTTTCCTTCGTTCACTCAATGTTTTTGTCTTCATCATGGCTTTATTTAATGCTGTTTCCACTTGATTATCAAGCCTATTAAAGAACTCTTTTCTACTTTCGCCAGGTTTAATTCTAAAAGCTTCCTTCTCTTTCCTTTTCACCGCCTTTCTTTTGGATTTATCCAATTTACTCTGCCTAGTGTCCTTCCTTATTGAAACTTTGCTCGCCGACAGAAGCCTTTTCATCTTTCGTGGTATTCTAGATTGAATATCGTGGTCTTTTGGCGCAAGATCATACTTACTATGGCCGCAAAATAACAAATAAAAATTATCAATTTGTCGTTTTTTTAGGCTTAGGCTCTCTCTCAGCAGCAGACCCAACAAAGATTACGTCTACCATTAAAATCATTCTTACCTATCAGTTTCTTGCGAAAACCCATGAGATGGATCTACACTTTTAAACTTTCTTTGTCTTCCTATTCTTCCCATTGCGTAATATATTTGTCAACAATCCTCTCACAACTATCTTCATCTCACAGTTTCAAAAGAGCCATTTTCTTGAAAACAACTTTTAATTTGAGCACGTGGACAAATTGAGCTGAATGAAGTTTAAAGCGAGGTAAGCGAAAAAGGCCTCGTATGCAAGTTTCACACACCCATTCTTCAAATTTATATCAAGGCCTCCGAACGCACAGTTAATTGCAGTAAATAAAGCCTTCAATAAAAGGCAGCAAAGTAAGTGGTATGCGTCCTTCGCTTTGCTTTGTCTTGCTTGGTAGTCTTTTCACATATAACAAGGAAAATCAAGATATTTACTGAGGTTTTTGGCATTATTCGAAGGTTGAACAGAACACGTGTGCACACAACACAAGTCGGATGTCTACCAAGTCACGTGGTCTTGTCCACGCCTTCGCCAAAGCTCAATGGATGAAAAACATGCGACTAAAATGTAAGTATTTCTGAAAATTTTCTAAGTTAGAGTAAATTTTATTTGCTTTTTTATTTTGTAATTTTGATTGATAAAATTGCAAGAAGAATGTCAAGAATGTCGTCTTTCCGTGGTGGCTCTTTTTACCAACCATACCATTATCATTTTTTCAAGTGTTACGTTTCATCATTAACGTTTATAAATATCGTGTTTCATTCAGTTTCAGTAGATGCTGCCAGAAGGGACAAAGATTCCACTGGCCCAGACAAGAACAATTCCCCCCTGGGCCCACCCAGCCCCCCACCTGAAGGATTGTGTTGCATGACTGGGTGTCAGAAGTGTGTGTGGTTGGTGTATGCTGAAGAATTACTCAATTATCACAAAGATGGTGGCAAATTAGCAGAAAAAGCACTTGATAATGTTCCTGATGAAAATCTCAAAGCATTTCTCAAAATGGAATTCAAAATGAAAAAATAGTCCAGGTATGCTCAGTTGTATATCTACACAAAATTATCGATTAGTGTTTTAGTTGCTCATATAACCAGAGGTTGTGTTTCAGTTGATATTGAATGGAGATCAAGCTACAACCTGCTTTCTACCAGTTATTAGTTGGAATGGCTCATATCAGAGCCACCTGCACTAATATACCATAACAATGCGCTTTGATTTGAAGATTGCTTCAAAATTCATTAGCAGCAACAGATCATCAAAATGTTGTGAGCAACTCACTGAATAAGCACTGAACAAAGCAACAAATAATATCACACGAAATATAATGCTTTAATCAGACTAGAAGCCGGATAGCATAGTCTGAAAATCAAATTGGATTATAGTATATAGGAAGATTGTTTTCTGTTTAACGCTGGTGATTATGTGCGATTAATGGAAACGTTCGTTTTATCTTTGATTTTATAATTGTTTTGTGACGCAGATATTAATCGAGAATTTCGTGCGTGTTTACATGGATGATTGGTTAATTCATCAATAATGGCGGATAATTATGGGCAGAAGAAAAAATTTCTCCTTCTGTTAGTTCTTGTACATCTTTTTATTTACGTCATGCTTCAATATTCAGGTAAATAATCAGAGATTTCTTATTTTAAATGTTTGAGACTCTTTTTTGAAAGCGACCGCTATCCATTTTATCTTTTCATCGTTAATCAACTTTAATGAACCTTTTATGAACATTGCAAGAATCAAAACGTGCGATTTAACTTCATCTTGCATTTTTGATGCTTAATAAGTCTATTATAAAGTCTCTTTTAGAAATAAAGCTGCACGTAATTTGATCTTTTTCCTTCAGGTTCATATTTATTCATGTGCGATCGTTTCACGAGCAGCCCAACACGAAAGCCTCGTTCTGACATTTGCTTACGTCACAAGTTCCAGGATATACTGCTGGTAATAACATTTAACTTTGCATTGTACGACAGTATGCCGATCCTTCTCTCCCTTTACCAGCGCGCGTTCCCTAATATCTATATATGCGGCCCTGAATCAAGTAAGCAATACCCAGTTAACAGACTGCCCATACACAAAGGCTATTTCGCTTACGAATGTATGGAAGAGGCAATGTTCAAACACAGAAATTACACCGGCTATTTCTTTCTTATGGACGATGTTCTGTTGAATTTCTGGACCTTGGTCAATTTGAATACTGAGTTGCTATGGGAAGGACCAAAACAACCAGTGCAAGTTGGAAGATTTAAGCCTCCTGCGCAGTGGTATTGGTGGAGATCACGGTGGGGCAAAGAGAATTGTCAAATGGCGTTTGATGAGATAGCATTCATGGAGGAGGACAATGAAGATGACGCCATTTTCGTCACCGAAATGCTCCGGAATTTAAGAGTAAACGGAGCCGGACGATACCGATGTCACCGGGGGCGGTCGGATGTGTTTTATGTTCCGAAACGATTTGCCAATGGATTTAGTTTACTTTCGTCTGTCTTCAGTAAGCATGAAGTGTTTCTAGAGATTGCAGTACCGACTATATTCCGCTTTCTGGACCGCGTGGAACATTTTGAAAGCTTGACCGGATATTATTTACCCGGACGCGTCGGAGAGGAACCTGTGACGGACGGCAGATATCTCTGGACTCTTTACAATGAAGAGATTAACTTTATTCATCCATTGAAGTTGCATTATGGGGAAAATTCAACAATGAATTTTTCTATTCTACGGAATTGGATAATGAACAAGGTTGATGCCCTCACCAACTGTAGAAGTCGTTGATTGCAATTCGAAGATTCCATCTATATTGTTTACAGTGGAAAAATTGGAATTGACAGGAAGACGAAAGCTGGAAGAGCAGATATTTTATGAAATATGATATCTTCTCGCCTTTCAGGTTGAAAAAATAGTGCTTGTTTTTACGCAGCTGAAAAAGTCTTCTGGAAATAGCTTGTCGTAAGTTCAAAGAGATTGAAGCAGTTTTGCATAGAGCAATTGCAAATTGGTGAAGCTATTTTTATTCAAACCGTGACGTTTACCCAATTTCTTGGCTTTTTTATTTGAAAGCTCATTTCAGATAATTGAATGTTGAGCTTTCGTTCTATTTGAAATGCAAACTTGGATTTATTTCGTGTCAAAACAGCTTCCATCAATTTCTCTTTGATTACTCGTGAGATTTTTCGTATTGATTGTTTAACAAACAGACTTGGTTGAAAGCAAGATGAATTTTCTGCAAACCACTTTTGACTTGGAAGAAAGTGTGAGACATCTCGCCAATGCTATTTGTATTGCAACGAGTTTATGAATTGCTCTGATGATTTGTCGACTCAATAAAAAGAGCTTTGTTTTATTTTCCTATCATAATGCAGCCAAATTCAGGGAGAAACAGGATATTGTAGGGGAAGTTTCGAGTTCCCAGTTTTTGCTTCATGACTGGAGAATCTGATGCACTTCAAGCTTACGTCAAACTTTTTAGATGATTTAATTTATCCTCCGGTTTTGTAAGATATTTCTATCGGTCTTCGCTTGAATGATCGCTTTGTTCACGGGTGCTTCGTATTTATTTAAATGGAGAAAGACAACATCGCTTAAGTTAAAAAATATTTGGAACTAAAACCGAATTGGGTATGAAGACCCATGTTTTTTTCACACGGGTCTTTATACTCCTATATATATTTATATATTATAATTTTATATGGACATCTATGTGTGATAACTTATACGTGTTATATGATAACATGTGCTGTATATAAACTTCAGTTAATGATAATGATAACATCATAGCACACCATGTGACAAACTAGTTGCTTTGGAAACATCTGCTTTTCAAGTGGCATTTAAATGACCGCTTTGTTTATTGATGCTTGTAAAAAGAGAAATTAGGGATGTCCTCAGTAATTGTAATGTAAAGTGCTGCTGGTGATAGCTAGGTCGTCGTCTATTAACCAATGAATGATCTTTCATTTCTGTTAATGCCAGATGCAAAGCAGTTTGCTGATTAAAAAGTTGACACAAGCGTAAACTTCCTCTTGATTTAATGTGGATGAAAGCATAAGAACTGGAAACTAATCATGTGTACATTAGAAATTTCACCAAGGATGCCTTTTTGCAGTTCATGTTGATTTTACTTCAGAAACTAATTGAAAATTGACCGCGTGTTTGAACAAATTAAACACCACTTTTGAGCTTGCGTAAGTGGCTCAAATATTTCATTATGATTTTAAGTTCTTGAGGGATAAGACTTGTGTGAACTATCATGAAAGTAGAATTGGAGTTTTCTTGTTATTATAAGATGAAAGATTTTTATTCATTTGATATTTGAAATATTTTCTCGCGAGATTGTTCGCCTATTTTGAATAACGTTGTTATCAGTGAGAAGAAGGTTGATCTATCACGTCATTTGGACCGAAGAGGAAAGATATACAAAAGACAAACATTTTGAAAAATGCATTTTCCAATGCAGAACAACACAACATTTTGCTTCGAAAAGATTAACTGCTACACCTTTCTATCCAAAAGACAATTGATTGGTGAATGGCATTTGCTTGCAATTGGCCTGGTAAGCCTTGCACTCATTCCGCTGGCTGTCTCCTCGAACATTGCTCTTCTTATTCACTTGAAACGCAATTATTCATTTCCACAAAACTTTCGCAGGTTACTAAGCATACTGGCCGTTTCGGATTTTCTTGTTGGTGTCATTGCCCTGCCATTATTTTCAGTTATTCTTATTGTTTATCCAAGCAGTTGCCATTGCGAACTCGAGCTCGCATGTCAATTCATAGCTGCGTTCTTTGCTGGCACGTCTGGT
This sequence comes from Sanderia malayensis, assembly GCA_013076295.1. Taxonomy (NCBI): domain Eukaryota; kingdom Metazoa; phylum Cnidaria; class Scyphozoa; order Semaeostomeae; family Pelagiidae; genus Sanderia; species Sanderia malayensis. The sequence goes on along the minus strand of RQOL01000658.1, from coordinate 2,486,538 downwards.
CGCACAACCGGCATGATAGCAGTAGATCGTTACCTTCACATTAAATCCTCATATCCACCTGCATTGTTTCAAACGCAACGTTACAGAGCTGTGATCTATAGCCTGAGCATCATCGTTTCATTATCCGTTGCAATATCGACAACATTAGGGACATTATATGACATATATCCCATTGTATGTGGCACGCTTACTGTGATGGATATCGTTGTGCTTGGCTCTGTTGTGTTCCTGTATTTAAATGCTTGGAGAAGGGTGAACAGACATGTCCGCACTAGCGTTGTTTGGAGCGACCATTCAACGAAAAAGCGACCTAAAATCAACTTGTTAGTTGCTAAGAAGGTCTCATGGATCCTCGTGGTACTAAACATTTGTTACGGACCGTTCGTGGTAACGAATTTCCTTAGGTCATTTTGCTATGAGTATTTGGATGGTACAACTTTGGTGGTATTAAATATCTGGTCTTACAACATGCTATTTGCCAACTCTGTTTTAAACGCAGTTGTGGTATTAGGCAAAAACAGACAGCTGAAAAGAACTCTACAGCTCAGCAATGACGTAATACCCGCCAGACCGAGGCTGTCTTTCACCAGAAAGAAACAATTAACAGCACAATGTCATGGCAATGGACTTGCAATGCATGCCGGGAGCTTTGGTTTGCAGAATGCGAAGAGGACCGGCTTCGCAGAGGCTGGTGCTAGCCTCAGGATATCAGTTATTGAGAAAATTTCAGACAAAGCTTGAAAGGTTTGCATGCGAACAATGGCCAGCCAAGGCAATACAGACTTGCATTTGATTGAAACAGTAGAAATATAAATAAGTTTGACATGGATGACTTGCACAGCTTAGTATTTACTTAATCCTAGAACCATCTAATTCATGTTTATATGATGTTGCTTGATATATTCTTATGATAGAATCAAGCTCTTCACTGTATGTTGTTTAGATATGTATTATATTCAACACTTTCATTGATTTCGGCAAAGATATTTAGAGTTTAATAAGTTTACAATAAAGCAATCCAGTCATTTGAATTATCCAATTCTAGCAACGTGGTTGGTCTGTCATCAAGAGCAGGTCAAATTATCACCTCGTATTGGATACTGCGAGCGAGGTTACCCCAAATATTTTGTTTGGGGGAGGCGTAGGAGGACTTTGAACAAAGCAACAACATGGGGCACATTCTGCAATCGACCTCGTTCTTGCATCCAGTTGGGGAAAAACGTCACGTGGCTTTACGCATGTACTTGTAAATGCAATTAAAGTTGACATCTCTGCTATGTTGGTGTATTTCTTTAGAACCACCCACGCCCTTTGTTTTGGCGTAGCATCCCTAAACACGAGTCAAGTGTGGTCTGCAGTGCAATGAAGGCTATTTCCATTGTAACTTATGAAATATTATACTCTTGTGATTTCAAACGACCATACCCTACCCCGAGCTGAGCAAATGAAAGCTCTCTCAAGTGATCTCTTTATCGCATTGGAGGGTTGTTGAGCGTCTTAAATACTGCTTGCAGCCATGTCTTGAATGCATGATCAGACATTCACAGATGAGATTGTCTGGTTAGGTGTCGTCATTAAGCATGCAATACATAATTATTTGACGTCGTAAATCACTTCACAGTGCATACTTTGCATTTGATGTGACAGGGAGTTGATGTACCGTATTTCCTCTATTAAGCGCCCGGGCGCTTATTAAATATTTCGCAAAATTGGGTGGGCGCTTATTAGAGGGGGGCGGTTATTGGAGGGGGGCGGTTATTTCATAGTCCTAAAATTTTAAAATCGAGCATCTTCAAGAACAAAACAATATTCTTATATTAACAATAATAGTATATAACAATAATCAATAATAACAAAGTGCCGATTGCTATTCATTGACATACGTTAGCATCAAAAAATGCTATGTTAGCATTTTTTTAGAAGAAATGAAGAAGCGACAGCATGGTAAAGCCGCACACATGGACATTGAATTGACAAACATTAAAAAGGGATATTTTCCTTAAGATATAATGACTAACTTTGGTCTTAAACTACTTGCTTATGTTGCCATTGATAACAGAAAGGAATTGATGTCTATTCACATGTTTCTACGCTATTATTTGAACCAAATAGTGAAAATGTAAGAACTCTATTAACCGCCCTGGGCGGTTAATAGAGGGGGGCGCTTATTTCACACTTTTTGATTTTAGGATGGGCGCTTATTGGAGGGGGGCGGTTAATAGAGGGTGGGCGCTTAATAGAGGAAATACGGTATTTGTATGGAGTCTACTTATCTGGATGAGCAGTTTTTTAGAATACCTTTTGTTTTCAATTATCCGTATCAATGGCAACTGTTTGATGCATTTTTGTTTTCAATCCAATGCCTTCGAATTGCTAATTGTTTATCTCCCCCTGACATTAGCCATTGATCGGAGACAATATACGACTCAGTTGATTTTCTTCCTTTGAAACCAACTCTGATTTAATTTGACGAATTTTAAAAGAAATCTTGGCTACAAACATCTTGAACACCATTGTAGTTCTTGCAAACTCCAAGCACATTTGTTTGGAGTGCACTGTTTTAAATTGCTGATGCTGGTCAGAAGCATGGTGTCACTTCTTCCGTTCTCGTATTTTTACTCTGGTATTGCCATTCTCTTCATTGGTGAGCAATTTGGCCTACTAATTTAATATTTCTTATCTAACACAGTTATACTCAAGATGAATTTACATTATTTCGTCCATATTATTTTATCTTGGTATTTGTCAAACTATCTTGATTGAGTTGCTTTTAATTGTCAATACGTTTATTACAAGTATTGTTCGCTAGTTCATGTTACATAATTATGTTCTAGAAATTTGTCTGCTTGTCACAATTGTTTTTGAACCATGATATTATTTTTTCCTTTGCATCCAAAAGCCTTAATTTTGTAACTCATGTTTCCAGATGCTACCAACTCGCAATTAACATTCACCATTGCGACTGTCCATTATTTCGAGCATTTGCTTTTTCGGGTGATTTTTCATTTATTCTTGGAATAAAAAATTGAAATTACAGAATTCCCAAGAAACGTTGCAAATCGCTTTCGAACACAAACAATCAATTTCTGTCAAACAAGTTGAAATTTCTCTTCAGATTTTGAGATGGCGGATGCCACCATTACCATTAGTACGACATTTTTGCTCATTTTGCAAACGTTTCAAAACTAGTTGTTCGTGATAATGTTCTTTGCCAACAGACAAAAGTCTCAAAATTCTGCTCTGGCCATTTTTGCAACGTCATTACGCCAAATTGAACCAAAAATTCAGTTTGGGGCGGACCCTATTTTCTTATCGCCCGCATACAAGGTTGAAATGCTTTGTTCCTCCGAATTTCAAATCCTTGTTTTCTTTGAATTTCTTGTCATTATTCAAGTTTAAACTTGTTTTTTAAACCGGTTTAAGCTGACCATGTATCCACAGATGCTTTGAATTCGATGTCACAATTCAAAGCGGCCTGGCGTTTTTGTGTTACATGATTTCCAGTCATATGAAAGGCTAGGGTCAGATGGAACAGTTCGTAATAACATATCGACAATACGCTTTTCAATATTTTAATCAAAAGTGACACCATGACTCCAGTTTTGGAGCATCCAGTTTTAACAATTACTTGTTCAACAGTAGCGGCTCGCGTGCGAGAATTTCTCCAGAAATATCTTTGAGAAATCGTACGAGATTAAGACCCACGCATGCGTAGCAAATTTTAATTGACAGCGAGCAAGTACGTGCTGTTCACACAGCCAAATGCAGATAACTCTTTGCCTCGTAAAAATTTTCAGCGATTCTAGAATTCTTGTTGTTTGATTGTGAAACAATGCTAGTAATACAATTTGGAAATTGAAAATGGATTAACCTTTGTTTTCAATTGACCACTTCGAAGTCAAAAGCAACGATGTTTATTAGTTTTGTGCTGCGCTGCTAGCAACGTTGATAAGGAGGAACCTTCTTCTTCTCTCAGATGTCCAATTTTTACCACGCCTTGATACAAACGATGGAAAATATGCCTCGTAAATCAATCTAAATCGATGAGAAAAACAAAATCGAACTTGCGTTTACTTTGGTCCAACAATCATGATTACGAGTTGTAATCGTACCGATCCCTTATGTTTTTTTTGTAGATTATAAATATGTGTTTAGGTTGAGAATATCTTGTGTTTGACTTCTGTTTAAATTAAAAGACTTATGCGCATTTCTTTGCGCGCCTGAAGGTTCAATCATTGCAAAACGTAACCTCATGAATACCATCAGATTGGATTAACATATGTTGGCATAACAATATTACTTTGTATTGAATGAGTTCAGTGAATACGATTCTATTGTTGTAGCAGCTTGCTTCACTTTACAGGGATTCAAGGCTTTTCCAATCTGTCCAATCTCTGTTGAGTATGCCTATCATATGACATCGTTATCAAATGCTCTCATGCTTCGTTCCATATTTTATTTCACGGTGAAACTTGAACCGCTAACACCATCGCATTCAGTTTGCTTAATCTGACAGTGTTTGCAAAGCAAGAAGATATCTGTTTGCAGGCCTGTAAGATTATAAATATATAATTTTGAATGAAGAAGTAACATAATATTATCCACTAAAGATTGTTGGGAACAACGTGTACCAAGACATGCGGCATTTTCCCGTATTTTGGGCCTTCGTTTTGATCTTCGGTGAGTGTACGCTTTTTGCATTCATGTTATCTTCAATGCTGCAAGTCCTGAAATGAGCCCCTGCCCCTATCCCACGAATAAACCCCTCTCGAAAAAGCTCTCATGCAAATAACCATTTGCAAGAATATTGAGCTCTGATGCATCAAGACATTGAAGTTGTGCAGTAAATGCATCGCAAGCAGCAGCAAGCTTTTACCAATAACTTCATTGATTAACAGCATATTATAACTTTCACTACGCTTGATGTTGAATGAAAATCTAGCCAGAATTTCGATTTTGCAAATGAGCCTCCGGGGGCTTATTCGATGAATTACTGTAGCTACTCACCAATTAATTATGCAAACAAATTCTCAAAGTAAGAATTTTTTGCAATGCTTATTTTTCGGCATTGCAGATGAATGTATCTTATACTTCAATTCAATTCAATTTCATTCAACAACAAATTACTATATAATATATATTATTGTATGCATACTGTAGAAAAATTAATACGGATATAATAATTTTAAGTAAAATTCAAAAATAACAGTACAATCAATTAATGTTGTTGTCTAGGACACTGAGATGAATACCTCGTGCAAACACTGCCAGGATATTTCATTTCGGCATCGTGCTGCGGCCATGTTAAATTCTGCCGGCCTTGCGTAATGCCACGCTTAAGTAAATAGATTCCCTGGCATGACAGACCTTAGTGTATGCTTTCGAAAGGAGCAACAAATATGTAGAACTGAGCCCACAAAAACTACCTCCAAAGATCATTAGCTAACTGAGATTCTTTGATAACAATGTTTTTTCATGTGTTTACTATATGTATATTCTGTGTTTTGTCGTATTGTGTCAGACAACGTTACTTTATCTGTTTCATGTGATTTTGTGAATCTAACGCAAACTTACTAATTTATCTGATTCTTTGATACCTTCCGATGACTTAAAATTTCTACCCACGCGAAGTTGTTTTGCCGATGTTGTACTGGCAGAGATTTGTGACTTTGTAATGTCACAAAGTAAGCCACTGTCAAATGAAGGAAGCTCTTTAAAAATCAAGAAAGCATGCAAAGAGACAAATGATAATTGTAACATTAGAGACTAGCGTCTAAACACTGTATGGTTAACTTGGACCCCATCAGGTTCAGTTCAACTCACAAATAAATTTGATTTAGTTTCATGTCTCTTAGTGAGTGAGCCGGTTTTGCTAATCGTATCACATTCCCATAGAGACAATTCTAATTCGTGAAATGAAATTGTTATTTGTTAAATGCACGAGCTTTTGTATTCATCAACTTATCGTTGATAATTTCCAAGGTCACGAGTACGACCACCCCGTCTTGTTCTATTCAAACCGCCAATGGTTTGTTGTGATAACAGGTCTTTAGAAAGTCACCTTGGTAACGAAGGCCGCAATAACCATTAACCATTAGCGCTTGCTTCCTTGACAGTCTTTTCAATTTGTTAATCTTTACTCCACTGTGCTAAATAATAAACAGTGTGGTTTCAAAATATCTACCATTATTTGTATTTTCTTATTTTCTAATGAAATAATGTATTTATGCGTAGGCGGGCTAATGTTTTATTAGTGCAAGATAACTTTATATGGTCACAGATTCATATTTTCGTCACAAAGTTGCATTAATTGATAAGCATCACTTCGGATAAGTAAAGATGGGAGGACTTTGAGCTGCAATCTTGCTGCTGATATCAATTAATCAAAATTATTACGCTATTGATTTGTTATGAAACTTGTCTCTAAGCAACATCCAAGATTTATAGGTCCATTGATAGTAAATTTAGCGATCTTAATAAACAAGAGAGGTTGGCTTCTTAGTAACCATTGGCTGAATGCGGTGTTTTGTGGCAGGATTCATGTTTCTCACAGCTGTGCTGGGTTTAAGGCTCTGACAGCCAATCTATATCCTACAGATTAAATTTTAGCTCAGATTTCATTAAATATGATACAATTTCTAAAGGAAGGTCTACATTTACCATTTCAGTGGGCAAATATTTATCGAGTTTTAATGGAAAGCGTTTTTTGTTTTAGGAGGTGCATTGAATTTCATTTCTGTGCAGGCAACAAGTAAGCTTACTTCCGTCGCAATTTCGTATGGTATTAATTGCATCTAATGCAATCCGAGATGGTCCTGGATTGGTCCCACATTTATGCATTCAGATTTAATCTTGAATACAACATTAAAACCCAAGCGATTCGATTTAATCTCTATTTAATCCCGATCTCATCTGATTACCATCTAATCTAATCTGTTCAATCAGACTTGACCTGTTTTGATCTGAATCCAAGCGGGCTTGATCTGAACTGAATTTAATCGGACTTGATCTGATATGACCTGATTGTATATGACTTTCAGCTGGACGTGTAACAGAACTTAAGCCAAATTATGGAAGTCAACGAGGAGGGGAGCTGCTCGAAATCAGAGGCTTTGGTGAGTATGAAGCTAGCAACCTTGAGAATAATAGAATATACCTTCTATTTTACATTCTCTCTACCCTTGGTTAGCTGGTAAACGATCAACTATATTGCAGGCTTTTGTTTAAAGAATCTATCCTTTTAGATCAAAATGAATTGTCTACATTCTATAATTTTATTTTCCTTCCAGGGTTCTCTAGTGACCAATTCAGCTTCAACGATCCAACCAAAGGCAATGAAGTGATTTTCACGCATACTGTAACCGGCCATATTCTTGGCTGTGATATTGTAACCACAGATACGAACAAAGAACGCATTTTATGCGAAACACAGTACGTTGGCATTTACTATCAGTGTCTCTACGTAGCACAAGACCAGTGTCTGATGAAGACCTAGTTGTTACTTACGAATGCTTATTGGTTCGTTTTATAGATAGTCGATGCAAAGGCGTAGGAACCGGGGTGTCCCCCCACGTTTTCCAAAAACATGAAACGTGCCCATTTTTATGGATTAGAATATGCCCTATACTAAGAGTCTAGTACGCTCCTATGGCTCTGAGTTGATGATATTTCTTTGATTCATGTTATAGAGCTTCGCCAACTGGTGATGCAGATTATTCAGTGAAAGTCAAAGTCGATGGAAAGTGGCTGAATGACGACCCAACTGGCTCAAAACGGACACTTTGTTGGGGAACGTGCATTTACAAGGTGAGACAGTTAAATCTCTTGCTTTTCGTTGCGTTTGATGTGATATATTGTTACTTACCATTCACATTTGCCTGTTGTGAATTCTTAGTGTCAAACGCAGGGAGTAAAATTGGCAGTGGCTTTTCTTGCGGTGAATTTGTTGCGCATGCGTGTTATTGTCAAATACACACTTGATTCTGTGAAGTAATTCCATGATATATGTTGTTTTAGTATCGCGATTACTACACACCGACAATAACAAAAATTGAGCCGCAGAGCGGACTTCCAGGTAAATGGAGATATTAATTCAATTAGATATAATTTGCAGTAGATTAGTAGAGCTTTGCTGATCCTTTGTGTATAATGACCCAATTGTTACAGGTGACGTGATTAAGATAAACGGAAAGTTGCAAACGATACAGATCAGTAGATTATCAACTGAATTTGACCCTGACAGATCTGAAATCAGCAAGTATGTTCTTCCTGTTTTTATCACTCTCCTTCGATATTAAACTGCATATTTGATTATTATACATAGTTTGATGCACTATTATTTCTTAGCATTGGTCGAATTGTCCCTATGTAGCATTAAATTTCATCCATACCTCCTTCTAGAACATTCCTTGGTAACGAAATTTGTGAGCCATTTGCTTCATCAACAAATGAACTGTAAGTGCTGCTTATTAGATACTTCTTCCAGATCGCAATATGTGCAGTAGATACGCCAAGATCAAGTTAGCCATAACAGCAATTAACATGACGTCACTGTTACGTAATTGTGCATTATGATTGATCTGTAGAATTGGTGCAGAATTAACAAACTGTGAAGTGACTGGGGGGATGTGGTGTCGTGGATGGTACAAATGCATGCCTGCATCGAAAGTCGTTGGTAAGTCTTCTAATTCATCAACTGAATTCCATCTATCGATTAACTATTTCTGCCACACTTGAATCCTATCTGCGGTCTTTGACAATGAGGCTATTCTGATCTTGAAATGTTATTTTTTTCTCAGGTTCGTGGAACGTATCGTACATTATATCGAAAACAGGCCGTTCGAGAAGAGAGAAAGAATCATACCTCGTAGATGCAAGCGATCAAAGCTATGTTTATCAGACATATGCTGGTATGATATTACTGGTTAATTGCTCTATGCTTTTTTGATTTAATTTTCCTATGGATGCAATTGACTATTTTTATATTTAATTTCAGACATTTCTTCTGTTTGGCCAAAAGAAGGAAGCAAATCTGGTGGTACCCTTTTGACTATTAAAGGAAAGTTTCTTACCAACGATAAGTCGTATGTTTCTGTCACAGTTGGAGGTAAATAAATCTCCCTACATACATGTTTATTAGATAATTTATATTTTTTATTTTTTTGTTTATTTTTTTCAAATTTGCACTTACCTGCTCTCTATTGTTATTTTTTAGGTGTACCATGCAAAGTTGTGACCACATCTAAGACAGAAGTAACTTGTGTAACTGGCAAAGAAGCAGTGATGGCTAGAAACAGTTCAGATCCTTATCCAGGTAAGTAGAACCTTGTACAAATCGAATCTCCTTCTCTGTGTAGCAGGAACTTTTGAGAAGTCATAAAACCAAGGTATTTGTCCAGCGAAGGGATGACGTCAAAGTGTTGATCCGGAGAGTTGGTAAAACCGCCAACTTAAGACCCATCTCTAATAAACGACTCTTGGATGCAGTTGAAGGATCTGCTAAAGCATGGCTTGGTTTCATGCGCCACCTTGGTTTAACGAGCTCTTAAATCCACTAAATGTTGTTTTTCATATCATTCATCTGCATCTAAGAATTGTTTGTTAGAGATGGGGTCTTAAGGTTTTACCAACGTTAATATTTCCCATTATAATGTGCTCTTTTGTTGTTTAAGGTGGACGTGGTGTTTCAATGGACCTATGGAAGTCGTCTGGTGTTCGCAGTTTTTCATCCTTTTCTTCATTCGACAAAAATTCATCCATATATTCAAGTCACATAATGAGAGACACACTCGAATTCAATAATGTGCGATTTCCAAGCTCTGAGAAAAGTCATGGAAGGTTTTCTGGATTTTTCATGCCTCCACACACTGGGTATTACACATTCTTTGTCAGCAATGATGACGTTGGTCAAATTTACATGAGTGACAATGAATTAGCATCACAAAAGGTAAGCTATCTTATATTTGTTATTAAGAATTGAAATGTCATGCTTGTTAACTGTGTAAGACCTGCCCTGGTTGGGTGAAATACCAGTGCCAGTGTATCATATGAGTTAGCATAGCTTGCTTTCTTTTTCTGTTTCAGAAACTAATTGCTAGCTGCCCCAGTTACTCTTACAAGAGCTTTTACCGATTCGCAAGTCAAAAATCAGTGAAGAAGCGCCTTGTAAAGCACCAACCATATTATTTTGAGTTTCCCTTCTTCGATTATGGAGGTGGCTATTATGCTAGAATGGCTGTAAAGATGGATAAAACAGAGCGAACTTCCAGTCAAGTTTCAGGAGGAATAAATGAAAAACAATCTATTCGCATCAATTCTATCTACAAAGTTGAAAAACAAGTAGGTTTATACGATTTTGCTATAAATTCCACAAATGAAAATGGAAATATTCTACTTTACTATCTTAAAACTCTTGCAACTGTCCTGCCTCTGACTTTAGGGATATTTTTGGACGACTTTTTGGAGCTTACTAATTATTATCATAGTTATCATAATTATCATATAATTATCATTGTAATTGTTTCTCAGGTGCTGAGCTTAAGTTCATTAAGCTCGTCACTGACCTTCAAATTGGAGTATGGTGGAAGAGTATCCAACGTCATAAACACCAATGCCGATGCCTCAACAGTTAAAGCAGAATTGCAGAAAATGTTCTCATGGCAATGCAACTATTATCCTGACAAAAGTATGCATGCTTCTTTGTTAATAACATACAGAATGTGACCATATGAATTTAAATAGATGTATCTGCTATAAATCTACACCACTAACGAGTTATCATGTAATTGTTTTATTATCTATTACAGGCAAAGCGTACGTGTTTCAGGGTTTTGAAGGAAAACAGGAAGGTAATGACTATGGCACAAGAGTAACATCCACCATACCATATTGCGGAAGGTTTTCGTTGAAAGTTGATGTGTCAGGAAGATATCTTTTTGTGGAGAAAGTTACAAAAGTAAATGGTGTTACGAAAAAAAAGTACAGTCCTAAAGTGCATAGAAATGTAAGTAAAGAAAGAAATTTTCAATTAGTTATCATCAAGGTTTACAAAAAACAAATGCCCTCCCTCACACTTTTTACAGAAACTTGAAACTTTAATTTTGGAAAAACGTTGTTCATGCGAATTATTTGGATAAATACAAATTCTGCACTTTAATTTATTTTAGCTATGCTTTGCCTATAAAGGACCAATCTCGTCACTTATTACCATCAGAGCTTACTTCACAAATACAGATGGTAAACAGGTTCAAGCAACACGAAGCTACAACTTTGTTCGTGCTTCAAACCTATTAAAATGGAATCACGCTTGCATGGATGTGTATGACAAGATCAGCAAAGACTCCTACTTCACCAAGCGGGTTGGAAAGTCGCCTAATTATTATGTCAAGTATATAAGAGTAAATAAGGATGGCGTAAGCAACGTTGATATGTTGGTTGATGACATTTGGATTGGATCAAGTCAGGCTACAGGTATAGCTTATCACCTTTAATCATACCCCTCCCCCTCTTTCGCATCCCCTTCTTATCCCCCTCTTTTCTTTCCCTGTCTTTTTTTCTTGCCGTCTCCAGGACTCCTCGCTACAAGTGATTTACGTTATGTATCTATCATTACGTTATGTATCTATCATCTAAATTTGCCTGCGGCAAATTTTCGAAATTTGAAATTGTGCGAAATATGGTTGTGAAGGAGTCGAATATGACTAATTCGAGCCTTCTGATCACTTTAAGCCAAGTTTGAGTTTTCTAGGACACTTAGTTCAAAAGTTAAAAATTTCAAATGCCCGCGGGTAGTGAATAACTTTACGTTATCCATCATGAAAGCCTAAAGTCGAGAAACCAAAAATCGAAATTGATTGAAATTCGGCTCACAAATGATCAAAACATACTATTTAGGGCCTTCTGATCACGTTGAAACAATTTTCAGCCCTCTAGGACACTTGGTTCAAAAGTTAAAAATTTCAAATACTCGCGGGTAGTGAATAAACGTATCCATCATGAAAGCCTAAAGTCGTAAAATCAAAAATCGAAATTGTTGGAAATTCGGCTCACAAATGATCAAAACATACTATTTAGGGCCTTCTGATCACGTTGCAACAATTTTCAGCCCTCTAGGACACTTGGTTCAAAAGTTAAAAATTTCAAATGCTCGCGAGTAGTCAATAACGTTGTGTATCCATCATGAAAACCTAAAGTCGAGAAATCAAAAATCGAAATTGTTTGAAATTCGGCTCACAAATGATCAAAACATACTATTTAGGGCCTTCTGATCACGTTGAAATAATTTTCAGCCCTCTAGGACACTTGGTTCAAAAGTTAAAAATTTCAAGTACTGGCGGGTAGTGAATAACTTTACGTATCCATCATGAAAGCCTAAAGTCGTAAAATCAAAAATCGAAATTGTTGGGCATTCGGCTCACAAATGATCAAAACATACTATTTAGGGCCTTCTGATCACGTTGAAATAATTTTCAGCCCTCTAGGACACTTGGTTCAAGAGTTAAAAATTTCAAATGCTCGCGAGTATCTTCTCCGGCAAAACGAGCATTTTCAGTTGTGTTGTGTTTCTTTGTATCCCTGTATTTCTCATCTTCAGTCACCCGCACCCTTCCTGGAGCACAGCCCGACGGAGCCATCATTGAAACATTTGACGTCACCCAACCTTCCAACGGAACATGGCAGATCTCAATGAAACCTGCAGACTGCTTCGAGAATCTCGGTTTGATTCGTATTAACAACCTTAGTGTTGCTTCTAATGGAACCTCGTTTGCAACCTATGCTTTGTCAAGCTCAGTATCAATGAATGTGAGTCGTATTCAGAAGACTAGTCCTCCAGTCAAAGGCACATTCGATGTCACTTGGAATGGCAAATCGATTAAAAGTACGTAGATAACTCCTCCATACTTTTACCTCAATGCACTCAACGTGGATAAGAAGCCATTTTCATTTTGATGGTCTTATCGTAATTAATCAATTTTTATTTTGCCAGATATTAAACCTGATATTGTGGCCAATGATTTGAAGAGCTTACTAACCACTGAACTATCAACCGGAGAACTAGCAGTTATCCGGGACGGAACATGTGCTGGATATGGATGGACCATTGAATGGACAGAGATTGGAGGCAATAAGCCTCTTATTCAAGTCAATGGGAAGTCTCTTACTAGTGACAACGTCACAATATCATCATCAACAATAACTGAAGGTGGAATTTTACTTGGATCAATACCAGCGGAGTTTCTGCAGACACCTGAACCATTACCACAGGTATTTGCCCCCCTTTGATATCAATACTTGAAGTTGAATTCCAATTGAAATTTATCACAAAACTGGGGGTAACTTATCAAGATTTCAATTGTCTTTTTCAGGTTGTAGTTACAATTAACAACATAGTATCAGCTTGCATCAATAACAATTGCTCGTACCAATACCTGGACAGTAGGACCCCTAAATTAACATCAGTAAGTCCCTCAGCAGGCCAAGGTGGCCCAGCTGGGACGTGTACAATTGTGACAATATCTGGGACAGGATTTAGCACCAATATGGCAGATAACAATGTGACAATTGGCAACGTTAGTTGCGATGTTCAAAGCAGCAACGAAACCTCGATCACATGTTGTCCAGGTGAGGAATAGATCTTTGATGCTTTCGACCTTTTGCATAAACAACTGCCAAGTGTTAAAGTCTATACTGTATTTGTTACCACTTGAAGAGAATTCAATGCATCCTTTTTTGTTTGTTTACTGAAAATAATTTTGTACACTTCTCAATTCAGGGTATTCACAGGGAGGCACACATTCTGTTAATGTTCATGTCGGTGGTAAAGGCAATGCAGAGGTCATTGGAGATGTCAACAAATTCAAGTAAGTTTCTTTCTCTTTTGTTTCTTCACATGTAGTAATGTTTTGATCAGCTATCCCTCGTGAGTACAGCCATTAATGTTCACTGTACCTCTACGCAATACCAAGTTGATAACGTATTTTCCATTGTTTCAAGATATAACATGGTAGTCGGATCACTTTCTCCTGCAAAAGGAAGTTTGAGCGGAGGTACTGAAGTCACGATACTTGGAAATGGCTTTGGTCACACGTCAAAAGATTGCGTCATTTTGTTCGGTGATGCAAGATGCACTGTGAGGTCCATAAATATGTCGACAATTGTTTGTGTTACCGCTGGCCACATTGCTGCGAATGTCACTGTCAATGTAAGTGTTTTGCTTTGTTGCTTTGCTCTGCTCTTTTTGGCTTGGTTTTGATTTTCTTTGTTAAATGACATGTTCATATCTGTCTACAGGTCACAATCATTGATGAATCAGCATTGCTGTTAAATGCCTATGAATACTCGGGTTCCGTTACCCCGATGGTCACTGCTGTCTCAATGGATTGGCTGTCTGTAGTCGGGGTCAACTGTTGAACATCCAAGGATCATCATTTCTCTCTTCGCTGGCGACAACGCAAAAGTTCTCATTGGCAAGAAAGAATGTTCAATGCTCAATGCAACGGCTACTGAGATATTCTGCAGAACTCCATCCAACCGTCCTGGACAACATCGTTTTTCGTGTTAGTCAAGGACAAAGGCGAAGCACAGGGACAGCATGTGATCCATTACAACCTCTCTATCAATTCAATTTACCCGCACAAAGGCTCCGTATTTGGTGGAACAACGTTGACCATCAAAGGTACTGGGTTCACTCGAAATTCAACTGATGTCATGTGAGAATTGGTCGTTTGGCTTGCGATGTACAATCTTCAACGACAGACACAATTCAATGCAAAACGAGACCAAGTGGCAAAACTATAAATATTGACAATTCTGCAAGGCATCCCGGTAAGAATAAATGTCCGACTTTTCCTGCTTTATTTATTTTGCTTCCCAATCAAAGATTATAGAGAAGATCCATAGTTAATAATGACTAACTATGGTTTATAAGTTCTCTGTTCTTCCCACCTTGCAACGAGGCTTCTATCCTGTTATCGTAGATTATGGCGTTGGATACGCTTGGAATGTAACAATCGTCAATATAAATGTCGGAGATAATGTCAAAGTAAGTGACTTCAATTGTTCGATTGATCATCATCTAGTTTAATCCGCTTTAATCTAGCCCATTTCAGCTAATCTAATCGAATCCAATGCAATCCTCTTCAACCCAATCCAACCTGGCGTTTGAATCTAATCAATCGTTTTCATGCCCTCCAATCAGATCATAATGGATTTGTTTCTTTTTTAGTGGAGCTGGGGCAGTAATCCTTTATCAAACCTGAAAATTGGAGTATATCAATCAACTCAACTGAGCTCCTCATATGATGGCACTGGTTTTTCGAGTTCTTGCGGTAGCAGTGGTACTTACACGTTCAAATTTGAGCGACCTGGTACTTTCTACTTCTCAAGCGGAGCTATCGACCCTGCAGGACGAATAAAAATGAATGGAAGAATTGAGGTAGGCCATTGAAGTCATCTATTGCTAACGTCAACGTTATTGTAGCTGGTAAGCCAGGAAACTGATTCTATATATTTTTGACCGTTGTCAACCGTTACTCCATGTAATGTCACATTTGATTCACATTTGAATAAGACTCACATGTCTTGTGAATCTTATTCTTCTATGTTTTGAATATTATTATGATCTTCTTATATTCTTGTCATGTTTTATTCATTTTAGGCTATAAGGCACTGAATGAACCTGTTTCAGCCAGTATGTTAAACGCTTCACAGAATTCTTGTGTCAATGGTTATCTACAAATTTACCAACAAATGCGCAGACTTGAATTTCGTGAGCTCAGACAATAGTTCATTCAGGTTTCTCTACTCTGATTGCATACCCCTGCGATACGAATTTGTCGCCACGCTGGATTACTAAGGACTCTAAGTGGTCATAAATGGAATAGGATTCTCAATGAGCCATGTCACAACACCGTGAAACTTGGCACACATGTATGTGACGTGATGACAAGTACAGACACTGTCATAACATGTCGCATTAACTTGAGCAATTCGCCACCTGTTAACACGCATTTAAAGGTATCGGTGAATGTTAACAACAGAGGAAATGCTGTGAATAGCATTGCAATTCCTGTCAACGAAACTCTTCGCATGCACGCTATGGTAACCGCGATTGTGCCGAATTCTGGCTCATTTGAAGGTGGAACTAAGGTTGAAATCGGAGGATTTGGCTTACAAATAGCACTGCTGCAATGGTGACAATTGGAATGGTTGAATGCAATATCACAAGCATCGTGTATACAAGAATCAAGTGCACAACTGGTAAGCTAACAACTCGTCAGAATCAAACGTGGAAGCTAACAGCTCGCATCAATGGAGACAATGCTATTTGTAATGATACATCTGGTAGTAATTGCATGTTCAATTATGCCACAGTACAAACACCGATGGTGCATGAAGTCCCAAACAGAGTGATCAACGGGGTACAATACCTCGATTTCATCGGCATGGGTTTCGGGCAAGTAGTTCTGATTTGGTTGTGGCCGTCGGCCCAACAACTTGCAACGTTATTACTGTGAATGATACGCATCTAAGATGTTTGGTGCAAGGTGTTATCGCCGGGATCACAATGCGCACATTTACAAGAACCCTGCTGGATATGCCTGGTTTAATGTGTCTGAAAAACTCGAAGGCCTAGCTGCCGTTTCATCTGTATTTCCAAACTCTGGAAGTGTCCACGGTGGATTTGATGTAACGATCACTGGAAATGGGTTCGATCCGAGATTTGATCGTGTCTCTATTTCAATCGGAGGCAATCCTTGCAAAGTGAAATCAGTTTCATTTTCAAGTGTCGTCTGCACCACACCTGCCGGAACCGGAATGAAGAATCTTGCTCTCACGTCAAGTGGAGTATCCTTCCGAACAGTCTCATTCACTTTTGATCCAACGATTTCGCCTTCTATAGCGAGTCTCACGCCAGCCATGGTCGAGCTGGACAGACCATAACAATTTCAGGTAGCAATTTCAATGGCAGCACGTTGGGTGTAAAACTTGGAACAGCTGAATGTAATGTAACATCATCTTCATACAGCTCGATTGAATGCTCTTTATCAGCGCATGTTGCAGGCTCCGTTCCGGCTATGATACATGTCGGAGGCAAGGGGTCCAGCAATAAAGACGTCATGTTCGGTTATGATCTTGTGTTCGATAGCATTTCCCCAAGCGAAAGTGGATTTGGTGGAGGAAGAAATGTCACATTGCGTGGATATGGCTTCAGTCCAAATGATACTGTGACTGTTTGCAATATAACATGTGTGATCGATAAATATACTGTTACAGACACCGTACTATTGTGTGAAAGCCCTACCTATTCTGATCCGACTTCGATCTCCGATGTCACTTGCAACGTTGAAATCAAATCCTCAACTGGATTGCAGAAATCTCTTCCCAATTCCTACGTATACAGAACATCGCTAACATCAAAAATTGTGTCTGTCAGTCCTGCTCGAGGAGGTACCGGTGGTGGCGTGCGGTTGATAATCACCGGTACATCACTGAACAGCACATCCGGGCCTACGACGGTTAACATTGCTAATGCTCCGTGTGCGGTACAGTCTTCCACTGCCACAGAAATTATCTGCATTACAGGACCGAGTAAGGAAACAATCAAAACTCAAGTCCGGGTTGATGTCGGTACTAATGGAAAAGCATTGCAATTAAATGCCAGTTTCTTTTATGTTGATGTCTGGCCTTCCAAATTCAGCTGGGGTGGAAAGGACCCTCCCGCGGCTGGGTCTTTTGTTCAAATCAAAGCCGGGCAGAAGATGCTTATTGATACAGACACTCCAGTGATGAAGATGTTGTTAATTGATGGTGGCACTGTCATGTTTGATGATGAAAGAGACATAGAGTTAAAAGCAGAACACATTTTCATAACTAACAATGGTAGATTTATCATTGGTGAATCGCCAGATAAGCCATATCAACATAAAGCCACTGTGACTATCCATGGCCATGTACGCTCAACAGAACTGCCCATATACGGTGCTAAATCGTTCTCAGTGCGCGAAGGAACATTGGAATTGTATGGCAAGCACATTAAGCATACCTGGACGCAATTGTCAGAGACAGCTAATGCAACAGCTACGACTATTAAGCTCCTTCTGCCTGCTCAAGGATGGAATATTGGCGATGAAATTGTCATTGCTTCAACAACAAAAAGCATCCGCGAAAACGAGGTTGTCAAGATCACAGGCAAACGTGATGGAGACAAGACGCTGGATATCAGCCCTGCTTTGAAATACCGGCATACGTCGTTCAGTCAAACAATAGCCGGTCGTGTAATCGAGACGAGAGCCGAAGTCGGACTGTTGACGCGGAATATTGTCGTTCAAGGCTCAAAGGAGAAAACATGGCAACATACGATTGCCAATTGCCCGAAGGAATTTGAACCTGGTCAATTCAAGACACAGACCTGCTTTGATGGGAGATTTGGTGAAGAGAGAGGCAGTGATCAATTTGGTGTTCAGATAATCATTCATTCTGGTGAGAAGAACTCAAGAAAAGCCAAAGGATATTTCCATTACGTCGAAGTACGACACGCTGGCCAAGCATTCAGACTCGGACGCTACCCAATCCACTTTCACATGGATGGTGACGTCAGAGGTTCTTACGTCAGAGGCTGTGCTATTCATCATAGCTTTAACAGAGCTGTCACGATACATGGGGTCCACAATCTCATCGTGGAGCACAATGTTATTTATGATATTCTTGGTAAGAATCAAATTACTACTTTGTACGATGGTTACCTCCTAATTATGTCCCAGTTTACATTGTTTATTACCGAGGCATATGTGCTTTACAGGGGGGTTGATTTGGATCGGAGACCCAATGTTTCGTCTTGCAATCCTTATTTATATACTTATCTCGTAGGCAACGCCTTCTTTATGGAGAATGGTATTGAAACCGGCAATTTTGTGCGGTACAATCTTGGTATTTTTGTAAAGCCATCCAGCTCAACGCTGAATGTTGATGTTACACCTGCGATTTATTGGGTAACCAATGCAAACAACACAGTATCACACAACGCAGCCGCGGGTGGCAGCCATTTTGGATTTTGGTATCAAATGTTCAGCCATCCAGATGGGCCTAGTTTTACCAAAACCGTCTGTCCAAGGTATGTCTATTTTCTATACACGTGAGCTATTCACGCTCAGTTTTTAATGGCCCTGTATGGACGCATCGATGGCGGTAATTTTAATGTATTTCGCGTTTTCCTTTAGGAATGTACCGATGCTTGAGTTCAAGAATAACACTGCACATTCATTTGGCCGCTACGGATTGTGGATCTTTCCGATATACCATCCAAAGAAAGGCGGAGCGTGCGGAGCTGTAGAAGCGGAGCCAGCGGTTTTCCATTCATTCACTGCGTGGAACAACATGCGCGGTGCAGAAGTTGATGTCGGTGGAGCAGTGCAGTTTGTGGATAATGTCGTGCTGGATAACGACCTTGCTGGTATTGAGGTGATTGTTGCAGACTCAGAAAACAGCCCTTGGGGAGGAGCAATGGTAAGAGATTCCCTCGTAATTGGTCATTCGGCTTTGAAGCAATACAACAAGATAATAGGAGGTGATCAACGAGCTTGCACAAGTCAAGGAATCCAACTGCCTGATTCTTCAAGACTTATCGTTTCAAATGTCACGTTTGTTAATTTTGATACCGCTGGTTGTGCTGCATTGAACCCCTGTGCTCGCTGTACTAAATTCGGACGAAAAGGAGGCTGGCCAACGAGGTTTGAAAAAATCTCCAAAATCAACTCTCCCAACATGGGAAAATTCCATTGGAATCACGTGGCTGTTTATGACGATCTTGACAGCACACTGACAGGCATCAAAGGAGCAAGTGTAGTTCCTAAAAATCCAACATTACCCCAGCACTTGTGCTCAGATAGTGCGGCTTTTAGCACTGGGCCATTCCCAGCCTCGATCTGCCGACCAGGCATCGCATTCAAGCGGGTTGCATTTAATTCCATCAAGCCCTCATCTATCGATGGTAAGAATGCAATATTTACCAATCCATATGGAAACACAACGAGTCCGTGGTCAAAAAGGACCGAACACACCCAAAGGCTGGATGGCACTTGTAGCCTTGAACACGACCACAACACTTGGGTTTCAGATGTCTAGCCAAATCACAAATATAAGCTACAATATGAAAATCTACGAGCTTCAAAAGAAGCAGTACTTATATCTGGCTCACAAGTTCCAACAAGAGCCGGATTTTTTCACAACTACCGGAACAGTTGTAAACGGATCAGTTGGTATTCCAGACCCGGCTTCAAACAATCACGGCGCTTGGAACTTCAATACCGGAACAAAAACACTCACAGTGCTCGTCAAGGAAAGGATAATTCTCCGCCAACCAGCCTATTGCGGTTCCAATCGATCTGAAAGTTTATCGCTGCCATTATAACAAGTGTGTTGTCCCGACCCCTCCACCCGCGCCAAAAGGGAGACCCGAAAAGGCCGGTTACTGGAGTAAATCGAAAGACTGGATCGGAACTCTTCCAGGATACGGTGGCTACAATGGCATTTTACCAAAGGATGGAGATAATGTTATGATCAACTCTGATAAGTGGATGGTTGCTGATATACAGACACCGAAATTGAAAAGATTGTATATTTATGGCACGCTTGAGTTGGAAAATGGCAGATCACATAACTTGTCAGCTGAAATAATTTTCATTAGTGGTTGTACGGTAATCTAATTGTTGGTTGGCCGGATAAACCAATGATTGACAATGTTTTTATACGTCTACTCGGGAATAAAGCCACAAAGGACCTTCCTCTCAACAATGGCCCGAATGTTGGTGCAAAAGCGTTGGCCGTGTTCGCACGCTTGCAAATGATTGGCAGACCAAGAAAAGTGTCTTGGACTAGACTTGCAAAAACAGCAGATGTTGGCAGTAATGAGATTGCTTTGGTTAAACCAGTTGATTGGCAAGTTGGAGAGGAGATTATGATATCTTCAACAACATATGAATCTCGCCAGGTGGAGAAATTCAAGATCACAGCTGTCAAGAATAATGGTACACAGCTCACGCTATCTGGCACATTTAAGTTCAAGCACATCGGTAGCAATTATATGATTGGAGGTCGCAAACTGTCATGGCTGCTAAAGTGGCACTATTGACCAGGAACATTAAAATAGAAGGTGCTGATGACCCAGTTGGTGCACGTGGTGAATCATTTGGTTGTCGTGTTCTTGTTGGTTCATATTCAGAAGCCGGGAAAACGTATACAGGGAAAGCCGTCATTTCGAATGTTGAGTTCAGTCATTGCGGACAGTATGGTTGGAATGAGAATTATGATCCCAGGTATGTTTGATCTGTCATTTAAATGTTTGATTTATTACTTGCTTGAATGCAAAGATTGTGTAAGACAATAATCTATCATGTTCTAGATATGCCTTGGCCTTTCTTGATGCTGGAACAATAAACGGAAATGATTCGTACGTGAAAGACAATGCTTTTCATGATGGCTACAATTCAGGTATTGGAATATTTGGGACGAACAATTTACTGGTAGAAAACAATGCACTGCACCATGTTGTTGGATCAGGTATACGAAACGAGGGATCTGGAAACCAGCTTATCAACAACCTGGTCGTCTTGGCAATTGCTCCACATACCTACAAAGGATTGATACCTAAATTTGATATTCACTGGCCTGGTGCAATCGAGGTCATCAAAGCGACTAACACCTCATTGCGAGGCAATGTTATTGCTGGTAGTGAGAAGATAGGATTCTTAGTCGGAGGAGAAAGTTGCAGTGACATCAACCCAGCAAAAGACTGGCGTGACAACGAGGCTCACTCTTGTCTCCATGGCATCCATTTACCATATGCTGGCCATTTACCAGTTTGTTCCAGAATTTCTAACTTCTTCAGCTGGAAAAATTATGATTATGGAATCTTTGCATGGCCCAGCTCAAGCATCATTGTCTCTCATTGCACGCTTGCTGACAATACGGACAACCTGTTCTTGAATGTAGCCAAGCCACCATCGTTGTCTCATCGTAGAATTGATAAGTTCATAGAAGTGAGGGACAGTTTAGTTATTGGTGTGAGTCCTTTGTATGATTGTGCCAGTGATAACAATCGACCTTATCCTGCTACAATGCTAGGATCAAGAGGAAGAAAATCACCGACTGGTATGTATAGAAACATTTATGCCTTCAAGCATTCGATAATGCTCATTATAACATTGTTAGCTGTTGCCCGTTAAGATTGTAATGATTAGTAATATCCATTGTCATTATCTGAATATCTTTCAAGGTGGTATGATTGGAGTTCTAATGTCATCGTTTACCTCAAACCCGTCTAATGGTCCTTTAAAGCCATGGGATACTCCAATGTCGTACCCAGCCATTGGTGGTATCGTTCGCTTTAAACGGACAACATTTGCCAACTTTGTGACAGCTTGCGGTGGCAAGGAAACGACAATTTTCGTGCCAAATGGTGCATCTGGTGACATCATGCATCCAACAGAACTGCAATCCATCAGTCTAATTAACGTGACAGAAGCAAACAAAGTTGGTCTTCTACGACCGACTACCACATGGATCAATCCGTCTGATTGCGTTGACATGGATTGTGACGCACGCCGAAAGCTTCTCATCAAGGATATCGATGGTTCAATGTTTGGTGCTGCTGGCTCAAGTATCATATCAAAGTCTGAATACCAATGGGGTGGAGATCGACGTTTTGGTTTAGGTAAATCGTTTTCACTTTCGTTTTCCATTATTTATTGGACTTGCTGTCAGATATCGATGTGCGATATCATTCAGTACCCCCTGACTTTCATTATTATTTGTGAAACTTGCAGGCAATTATCGAATACCAAAGACGTTGATTGCTAATAGTGATGGTACCATGATTGATGCTGACACAAAATTTCCAAATAAGGGCATCGTTCGCGGCACAAGTAGTAAAAGTCTGTGCATCTACAGCTCAGACTTTGGCGCATACAAATGCAACGGTTTGGATTATTATTTCTTCGTTGTCGAAAGCATGGATGAAGATACAGAAACACGACGATTGTCACCCGTAGCATTAGCTGCAAATGGATACGTAGACTTAATTAACGGACCAATGGACCACGGTTGGTGCCATGGCTATACATGCCAGGAGAGAATTTCCACGTTTTATACCGTCGTTGCATCTCAGCTGAAATACACTCTGCACTTCACGAGCTACAATCCCCACAAGACAAGATTGCATTTGTTAAACAGCAAATCAACTGATGCTATTTTGATATCAATTTATTATGCCAAGCCACAGAGACTCGATGTCTACTTCAGAGGTAATCAGACATTGTTTACTAGAACTAACCCAAGTACCTCTTGTTTGTATCATAATTTATCATGTTCTTGATATGTTACACTATGATCATCTTATGTAACTGTAGATTGATCAGTGTCTGTCAACAGATGGACCACTGTAATTGCTTACATATTGTGTAGCAATTAGTCCACATCTTGCTTATGCTATAAATTGTGCTTCTGAGCGAGGCATCTTTCTTTCCAGGTGTATACATATTACCCACAAATGCCAAGCTTCAAGGACAAGATTTTGAGCTCATGCAGAAAGATCCAACCAAACCTGCTGACCAATACCTTCCAACATTCTCTGGCAATCCAGGACTCAACTACTTTGACAATGCCGAAAAACTCTTGCACATTCTCGTGAAAGGAAATGAATTCTTCGAAATAAGAACAACCCCTGTTATTCAGGTAAATGTTCATAATTGATAATTCAACAGACTAAAACTTGCAATGAGAAAAATAAAAATGCAAAATTAGTGTATGTACTTTCAAATTCAATAGGTTTGAACGTGATGTACTAAGCCTGGTCTTTTTATTACAGCTCAGTATGGGAGTTTCAACAACATCTGTAAGCACGAGCGATTTCTTTAAGAAAAACCTGGTAAAGAATCTTGCAGCTTTACTTGGCATTGACCCTTCGAAAGTAAGAGTCATGGAAGTCATATCTGCTGGTGGAACCAGGCGAAGAAGAGCTACAAGCAGTTTATCATATGTTAATGTAAGCTTCACGTGTTGCTAGATTTGCTAACTAATTATCTATCTAGTTATCTACTTATATTATCAATTCCAGGAGGTGGTTTCGTCGTTAATTTGTCATTCTTAATCTTATCAGGTTCAAATCGGTGATCCTCCACAGACAACAACGAATACATCTGCAACCAACCAGACGAGTAAGTTCCCTGTTCCCTGTTCCCTGTTCCCCGTTTCAACGTTCCATTATTTAGCTTAATAGCTGGATGCGTGACATTATTTTTTTCCTTTGCAGCCAACTCGACATCATTCTCTGAGCTCGAAGTTTTGACCACGAAGGTCGTTCAAACTACTCAAACAGGAAGCCTTGCTACAGCAACAGGGCTGGACCTGAGTCTGATCACTGTCACTGAACCAGAACCAGATCCAGTTGATCCAACCGGAGGAGTAAGAGCTACAAATGAAACAGGTTAGTAAGTGCTGAATCTTGTGTTTAGAACACACGCTTATCTTCAACCTTAGCATGATTACTTTTGGACTCGAAATGATGTGATTATTTCCAAGATGTTACCTATTTTCGTCTCTTATTTTAGCGCAAGTAGTAAATGGTACAAACTCCACGCAGAGATACGATGAGAAGATATCAGTGACAGATACAACATCAGGGCCAACACAGTACTTGATACCAAAGTCCCTGGCCTTGATTGCTCAGCCATCCGACAGCAATGAGACGATCTCGTTTCCATTTCAGCCTCAAATGCGCATGTATGACGCGTTGAATCGTTGGGTTAGCCAACTGGGGCGAGCAACAGATCGGTGGAGGGTGACTGCGAGTATTGTTGCTGGCACAGGGGATCCAAATGCACAACTGATTGGTAACACTACAGTGGAATTCATAAATGGAACTGCAAATTTCTCAACGCTTGCAATAACACACAGTGGCAATGGATACAGGTTGAAGTTCAACGTGACGTATCCGTTGAATGTTCAATTTGAGGCTACTTCTGCAGCATTCGACATCAAGGAACGTGATTTGTATTTCACTTTAACCAACCAACCCGGAGAAGCTAATGAGACCGTACCGTTTGTTCAGCAACCGAGTGTGGAAGTGAGAGATCGGGCGAATGGAGAATTGGTTACGAACACAGGTTGGAGGGGACGACAATGGCTTTTCAAGGCAGAACTCATCAGCAATGGTAACTTGGGAGCTAACCTGAATGGCAGTACAACTGTGCAATTTGCGAATGGTTATGCTCATTTCACCAACCTCAGCATTGATACACCAGGCAAAGGTTATCAGTTAAGGCTCAGTACAATGACGTCACCATCTTCACGATACTCGGCCCAGTTTACATCCGTATCATTCGAAGTCAAAGAGAGGTTGTTGTATCTACGCATTGTTCAACAGCCTGGAAACTGCAACGACACGGTTGTGTGTGGCAACCAGCCGATCCTCGAGATCAGGTCGAGGTTCCCAGATGCCCTTGTGGGTAATCTTGGTTGGAAGGGCGATGAATGGTTTGTCAATGCGTCAATGCACTCTGGTGGGGCGAATAGTGTTCTGAATGGCACTTCGTATTTCAAAATACCTCGCTCTGGATTAATCGCTTTTACTGATCTTCATTTTTATGACGTTGCTTCTGGATATAAGCTGCGATTTGATATTGTTATTAAACCTGCCAATCCAAGATTCGCAAACATGTCCCTTGTTTCGGATTCGTTTGATGTGAACCAGAGGGTGTTCTATTTGGCCGTGACGTCACCAGTTTCCAACGCAAATGATTCGGTCATTTTTGGTCACCAGCCTGAGATTGAAGTCAGAGATGCCGGGACGAATCGAGCTGCCAAACCACTGAAAAGATCCTGGAATGTTACTGTCACAATTGCAAATAATCCTACAGGTGGAACATTGAATGGAACACATTCTGTCTTGGTTCACGGAGAGATAGCACGGTTCACTGATTTATCGATAACCGGTTATGGAGTTGGTTACACTCTGCGTTTCCAATCAAATTACGGTCATCAGGTAAGTTCCCACACAAATTAGACTCGATGTTTGACTTACGCTTGACCAACATGCTCTGGGTGGATGCTTAGAATTTCGTTCACTTTTAGGTTATATCTCAACCATTCAATGTGAGATTCAAGAATGACTACCGTCCAGTGTTCGATGGAGCTACACCAAGTATCATCGATGTTTACGAGAACGAGACTACGCCAAAGACTCTGCATGCATTCTTGGCAACAGATCAAGATATCGGCATAGCAGGAAATGTGAAGTACACAATTCAGACTGGCGCATTGGACTGGCTCTTTGACCTGTCGCAATCAACTGGTGTATTCAGGCTTATATCAGGTCTGGATCGAGAGAACGTCTCTTCATATTCACTGAACATTCGCGCAAGTGATAGTGCACCGAGCCCATTTGAGCTGACAAAAGATGTTGCGTTGAAGGTTAATGTATTGGACATCAATGACAATCAGCCCAAGTATGATTGGCCAGTTTTGAATATCACGGTACCTGAGATTGTTTTGGTTGGACAGAATGCGTTCAATGTGACGACAACTGATCCAGACGAAGGCGAAAATGGGCGAATAACATACGAATTGCTGAGTTCAAATGATACTGGCAAATTCAGCTTGAATACAACCACTGGCATCTTCAAAGCAGCGTGTAAGTACACCCTGGGTTTTATAGCATTAGCCTTTCAACGTCAATGTTAATTGCTTGTTTACCGGGGTTGTATTATTTCAGGATGACCCTATTACTTTTGTTAATATATTTAGGAAGGTTTTATTACACCATTGCATGTTTATAACAGTTTGTAGAGACAACTATATTTTTGTTTGTTTCTTTTAGCTTCCTTGGACTTGGATGGCAGCAATATGCCTGAACCTGTTTATTGCTTCAACATGAATGTCCATGATAATGGTATTAGAGTTCAGCAATCGGTCAACATTACGGTTTACGTCCGAATAACACGTGTCAATGAATACACTCCAACCTTCAACCAAAGTCACCTGACCGTGTCTTTGACCGAAAATACCGCTGTTAATACTACAGTATTGGTTGTGAATGCAAATGACTTGGATTCCGGTCCAGATGGTAATGTGTCTTACCAAATCATTTCTGGAGATGCAAACAATCATTTCTCATTGTCAAACGCAAGTTTAACAGTTGCAAAGGCTCTTGATTATGAAACTCAAACGAGCTTCTCCTTGGTGATTCAAGCAAGAGACAATCCTAGCAGTGGGGCTCCGAAAACATCAACATTAACCGTGACAATAAATGTTATTGACGTTAACGACAATGCTCCGGTCTTTTCTCTATCATCGAATGTTATCACCATACCAGATAATGCAGTCGTCGGTTCAAATGCTGCTGCAATAACCGCAACAGACGCTGATTCAGGTAGAAACGGTCAACTAGAGTATTACATGACCGCAAATTCATCGTCGCTGTTTACGCTGGACAAAGCAACTGGCGTGCTTTATCCAAGGCGCAGTTTAGACCTTGATATACTAAAGATGACCTCGATGGAGGTTACAATGACTGTTTTCGTCACTGATAAAGGTGCCCCAGTTGCGTTGAATAATTCAGTGAATGTGACGCTGAGAATCGTTGCTGTGAATGAATATTCACCTGTTCTGAAGCATGCTGCTCAGATAACAATGCTGTTGGCTGCAGATAGGTCAGTGGGAGAGCAAATACTGCAGATCAATGCAACTGATGATGATTATGATGCCGATGGCCGACTATTGTTTTCTTTCACGGGTGGAAACGAGGCTGGAGTCTTCAACATTGACAACTCAACTGGTAAGTCAACTAACTTAAACTTCAATTGTCATTGGTTGGCTATAGACACCTTAGCTATAGGCTATAACATAAGCCCCAACTGCAAATACAAATCTTTTTAAGACTTGAATATTTTTTTGAACTAGGTGTCGTTACATTGGTCTCAGTTCCAACTGGGCAGTTTTATGCTTTGGACATTCTTGTCTCTGATCAAGCACCAATTGCAGAACGAAAATCAGTGACAGTTCAAGTTGTGCTTCTCAACCTGAGATCATCAAACGGTACTGGCTCTGGCAGTGTTTATGTTGGCTCTGTTCGTGGCTCAGTCCCACTCACCATCTCGTCCAGCAGCTCAATGTCCGTTCCTGTACATATCAATGTCGGCACACAAGACCTCGCTGCATTTGATGTCAATATAACATACGATTCATCTATCATCCGCTACGTAAGCATAGCAACAGATTATATTGCTATGCCGTCAGTTGGGCACATCAGGATTCTTGGCCTTGTAGGCCATAATAAGACCATGATTGGCATTCCCAAGATAGCAGACATCACGTTCACGGGAATACTGTCAATTGCCAGCACAGCTGGGTCGAAAAATGTTCTTCTCGTGGATAAGAATGCCGAACAGATACCTCAACAGCTTGTCAAGCCAACTTCATGCCCTCAAACGATAATTGGAGATGCTAATAAAGATTGCTTAGTGGATATAAGGGATGCTGCTTTTATTCAAACGTATGCACGCGAGGCTATGAATGGGTTTACATCAGCTGTTGGTCGAAGACTTCAAAGCGAGGTTAATGATGTACAACGGCTATCGTTAGATACTGATAAGAATGGTGTGGTTGATTACGAAGATGCAAAGATGAGCAGAGACGTTGTACTTGGATATTCTGCATTTATTTCAAATGTCACACTCGCCAATCCTGCAGCACCAGATTGCAAGCTTGCCATTACAGCATCTTTGAGAAATATGCGTGGAGATGCAGTGAGTAACGCACAAGTCTTTGTTATTCTTTCGTATACAAGCAATGCTTTGAATGCAGAGCTGAGCAACTCAGGCTTGGCTAGTGTTACGTCTTACAGTTTGGCTGGAAATGTGCATGGAACAGTTTTGAAGCTGAATAGCCTCGGCTCTGGGTTATACAAGATCGAATCTATGAACCCCAAGCTGAGGAAAAACGGAGTTGGGATGACCCTTGTTTTTTCACTCACGACTTCGGCGAGTCAAATCAAGGTGACAGACACGTTCAAGAAGCCATCAAATAGCATGGCTGGAAGTAAGGTCACTGTAGATTTTGGTAGTGGTATCAAGACCGATGTTTACCAATTGTATGCACCACAGTCTGTTGTGAATTTCACAGTGCCAAACAGCATATGCCAGAACCCAACAGTAACGAAGCATTTTAAGCTGACGTTCGACATGAGTTTCAATACAATCCAAGGAAAAGAGGCTGCATTTATTTCTGCTTTCAAAAGTTTTTTCCTTAAAAAATACAGCAAACCAGGACGAGAAATCATACTGTCAAACATCACAGCAACTCCAGGCAGTATTGTAGTTGGCTTCAACGTCAAAGTACTGGAATCCAAAAAGGACAGCATTGTTAATGATGTTGTTGGCGATGTGAAGAGTGGATTAACATTCTCATTTGGGTCAACTACCTTCACCGCTGCCCAGACACTTGTCATTGATGGGAAAGAGAATATACCTCCTCCGCAGCCAGTGAGTAAAGGTGATAACAAGACGCTGATCATCATAATTGTTGTTGTGGTTGTAGTTCTATTGTTCTTTATCGTTGTTGTTGTGGTTGTGTGGTTGAAAAAGCGCAAGCAGCGAGTGAAAACGATTTCTATCGATGAGATTGGCAACCCGAGGAAGAAGTCAAACCATTCTACACCTCTTCACTTGAAAGATATCGAGTTGAAGAAGAGAAAGAACTCACCAGACTCAAATGATATCATATTCACCGATGTTGCTGTGCAGAGCAGTCGCATGGAGCGATTGGATGAAACATCGTTTGATAATGCCGCATACCAAAGTCAGGATGAAGTGAAAGATGACACATCGAGAAAACCAAGTCCTCAGCCAGAACAACCATTACTGACTGAACTGTCACGTGAAGAAAATGTAAGTCAACCAGTTAACATTGTTTGCAACTGTAAAAGCTGTATTAAAACCATCTGTCACTTGATAGAGCTTCTACACTGGATGCACCAGTGGGTATTTGTTGATAACATAGCTGATTTGTCATGCAAGCTAAAGCAATGGCAATGGTATTAATTTGTATCATTTGTATTATGTTATTATTTATGACTTTCTTTTCCTACAGGCCTTTTCGTCTTCCGTTGCGCCGGTTGGCTTACCTACCTCACCAAGTATGACGTCAATAGCGACTGAGTCTCGTCTCACTGTGGATCAAGCGAGGCTGAGTCTGAGTCAATCTACAAGTGAATTCGGATTGAATCGTAGCATGTTGTTGCATGATGATGATGATGATGATGATGCTATTAATCATCCCAATGCGCCAACACCCGACAGCGCAGCTTATCACACGGATGGTATGACAATGATTAAATATGACGTCATTAAATATCCCCTACAAGAACATTCATTGATTCAGCTTTAGAAAAAATTTCATTTCTAATGAATTTGTTTACATGATTTCTAGACGATGGTGCTGTGTACAAGACAATGGAAGTGAAACAATTGCGCGAGGAGGGCATCAAAACATTACATCGTGTCTGTCAGGTGTCTGTTAACATCAATGGGAAATTGGAAGATCTTCGTGTAAAGCTTGCTGAGTTCCCTTTCCTTGCAAGACAGAAGTTCGTATTCCTTACGTCCAAGTTCGAGTCCATCAACCCGAGAAAGGAGTCAAGCATAGCTGTCAACAGGATTTACAAAAGCATCGTGAAGATTAGAATCCTTCACGGCACAGGTTTGTGCACGCCATTTTACTCCCTTTTACATCAGATACGATAATTCAATAGTAATAATATGTATGTAGCTAAATACGAGCCAACAAATGGTGATACAATGATACTTGTTGATTTCAGATGGTTATGAATTATTCTGTCCCTGTGGCAAAGTGTCAGTGTTCAAATGTCCAACCTGCGCAGCACGTGGCTATTGCTCGGAGTTTTGTCAAGAGAATGACGTCATTGAACACAAGAAGATCTGTACACAAGGAAACAAGGCTCAGAAACAACGAGATTCCGGCAAGAGAATGTCACGTGTGTCACATGCTTCTCCTCCGTCTGCCCTCTTTAAGGCTCCGCTGAAAGAGTAAGTCTTTGTCACAAAGGTGGGATGTTAATATATGTGATTTTTCATAAAACTAAAGCTAAAACTGTATTATGACTTTTTATTTTAGTTATCGCGCTGGGTAGCGATAGTTTTTCATTTATTTGTAAACATGGTACAGCGTTTTAAGGCAATGCTGTCATTTTTATTTCGTTTTTTGACGTTCTTGTTGGAAGGACTACAACGAGATAATGTTTCCCTTTGTATTTGTTGTATATACATTATAGTTGAAGCGAAGTCAATATTTTTGGTGTGTCTTCGCAGTATTTGTTGTAGGTTTTGCATACTTTTTTCCAGCATTTAATCTTTTGTAGCTCAAAACGTCAGATTAAGCGATTTTTTATTATTCCATGGCTGCCCAACTTAGATATACCATGGTTTTTTCATAACATTAAGTTAACAAGTTTTAATTTTATAAGGATTTTGTGATTTACTTAAGTAGAGAATATAGGTGCAACTGGATTTTACACTTCTTTGTTTACTTTATTAATCACATTTTTCTGTCTATTTTTAATGCGACACTTTATGTTGAATAAATAGTGACGAGAATTTATTATTTGTTTTAGTTCAGTTATAAATTCTTATATTGTGTTCATAATCACGAAGAACCGTATCTTGGATACAAGATCTTCTAAAAGGAAGAGCCTGGATCCAAATGCAGAAGAACTGGAAGAGCCTGGAACCAACAACTCTCTGATTTGACCTTATTTTATTAGACTTTTATTTGACTTATTAAATTTCTTTTTTTGCAAACAATGGATGGGAAATGCCGTGGAGAATAGCAGAGGAAGAACTTTGCAGAACTTCCCCTGAAAGAAAATCATGCAAGAAATAGTATAATCAGAAACAAAGAACTCTTTTCTTGTTGAATATTTCTTTCTCGGTGAGTCGACTCAACGTTGTGGACTGAACTTTTCAGACAGGAAGAGTTCCTTGGTTTTGCCCCAATCAGGTTGGTGCATAAATTTACGCAAAACGTTAACCTTGCTATATATTTCTTAGTCTACAGAATTCAATTTGCAGTACAGTTGATTTATTATATTTTCTTTTCGGAACAGCTGCATTGGTTCGAAATTGAAGTTGAAAATGAAGACATTTTTATTGACTCTTCTTTTGCTTGGATTGGTCTTCTCGCACCTCGGTAAATATGACTGTTTCTTGCTGTATCCGAATCCTTGATATTTTAGTCCTGTCTTTGTTATAGATTACATTTGTTTTGATTTGCAAGATATGTAATCGTTTGACTGAGAATTCATGGAAATGTTATTTTATCACGCAGGTGTGGCAGAAGAACAGCAAGACAAGGTTAAAGAAACTGCTGATACTGACGTTGATGCTAAATCCGATTCTGATGCTAAATCCGATTGAGCTGCTAAATCCGATTCTGCTGCTAAATCTGATTCTGCTGCTGAGTCCGATTCTGATGCTGAATCCGATGCTGTTGCTGACGAATTGAAAAACCCGGATGAATCCGATACCGACGAGAATGAAAATGAAGTAGAAAGCGGTAAGTCCATTTCAAAACACTGAATGTGTTGAGAAAATAATTTCAATTATCATTTCTTTTACTTATTACTCAATCATTTTCCCACCAATAGATCCAACTGAAGATTTATCTGAGCAAGACCCAAAGGCCTTCGTCAGGCGTATTCGCTACAGAAGAGTTCGCCTGAGAAGAATCCGTCTCAGACGCACAAGATACAGACGTGTTCGTGTTAGAAGAGTCCGTTTCAGACGCACTAGATACAGACGTGTTCGTGTTAGAAGAATCCGTCTCAGACGCACAAGATACAGACGTGTTCGTGTTAGAAGAATTCGCTTGAGACGCACAAGATACAGACGTGTTCGTGTTAGAAGAATTCGCTTGAGTCGCACAAGCTACAGACGTTTTCGCGTTAGAAGAATCAGTTTCAGACGCACTAGCTTCAGGCGCATAAGTTTCCGTCGTATTAGCATCAGACGCATTAGAGTGGGACGGGTTCGCTTCTTCAGGCGCATGACCTACAGACGCGCTCGTTTCGGAAGGTTTGCCCATAGCAGAAGATGGTGGTGATAAACTGGTTACCATGCAATACTGAAAACTAATAGCTAAATGCATATTCATAAATTTCATTTATATCTAGCTTATTATTATTATGATCAATACATTTCTATTTCATTTTTCAGTCAAAGCAGGTTCATCAAAGTCTTTTTATTGTACTCTTCCAGATGTGGTTTAATAAGTATGACAGAGCTACACGTTCCGATAAATATCCATGCCCCTAGCTGTAAACATCGCGAGGGAAAAAAAAGAGCATAGCTCTTTGAATTAAATTGCATGAAATAAAATTTATAAGTCTGAAAAGGTGGGGGGAAGTATCAAATGAACGTCACTTGCGTTGTGCAGAATTTAAGTAAGAATTCAATAATATGAACTTGAAATTTTATTGCAATACAAAATTCGTCTTTACTCAAAAAATACAAATATGTAATAAATAGTTCATGATCTATTCTTCCTTCTTCGATTCGCATTTTCTATTTTAATTCTTCATCTTCAACTTATTTTCATGTAACAAACGAACTTCTTGAAAAATAATACCTAGAAATAAAAATGACGCAAAAGCAAATGAACACAAGTATAAAATACGAAGAAAATTTGCTGAATGATGATTACATCAATAGAAAAGATAAAGCTGAAAAATGATATTTACATTGTCACTCAAAGATGCGTTAGTCATTGTCATAACATGTCATTGTCAAATAATACCTAGAATCAAGCAGGTAATTTATATAAAGTTAAAGAGAGTCTACATAAAACAAAAATTCGAAGAAAATACCCTCAACGATAGCTAATATTAATAAATTTAATAAAAAATACAGAATTACTTATCACTTCATGATGCTTCATCAGCCATTTTTCTTTTGCAAACTTCTTTCCAGAGAAGCTACAAAAGAATGCTCAAATTAAAAGACGATAAAAAGCCGATAATCAATGTGAATGCCAAAGAAAAATGCTAACCAGGTGAAACAACATGAAGGCATAAGTACCTGATATTATTAATGCAAGGTTTGGTAATCTCTCCAGCCATGCTTTTTCCACCAGTGTATTATAGCTATTACTTGTTTCTTTTTCCACAGCTGAAGAACACGTCTACATCTTGTGCATCTGAAGATTGAAAGACCTGAAATACGCGATGTATTCAGCCATTTTGTCTTATATTTTGTTGAGAAGAACTAGCTTCGATGTTTATTTTTCTTCGTGCTTGTTTCCTTACTTCTTTTCATGCTGATGCTTCGGTCATGCTGTTCACTCGATGACTGAAGGTCGAAAAGAAAATCTGAACGCGTGCACAAAATACTATACTGC
Source organism: Sanderia malayensis (assembly GCA_013076295.1). Taxonomy (NCBI): domain Eukaryota; kingdom Metazoa; phylum Cnidaria; class Scyphozoa; order Semaeostomeae; family Pelagiidae; genus Sanderia; species Sanderia malayensis. The sequence continues at coordinate 2,452,080 of RQOL01000658.1, read as the reverse complement.
AATTTGCGCACCTGCGCAAATTTGGCACCGCTGACAACTTTGTTCGCACCAAGCCTACTCGCGATTTTACTAGTAAATTTACTTGGCAAAGGCATTGAAATAAGCCAAGAATACAAATATCTTCGTGTAGCACGCGGTTTGAGCTCAAAGATAAAAGAATGACCGCTGGACAAGGCACAGTATTATGACCCTGGAAAAAGACTCAACGCATGCGTATCTTCAAAACTCCCACATGCTCTACATCAGAAATATCATATAAAGGGCGAACTCAGTTGCATAAGATTTCATTCAGACTTATAACAACAATCATTGAAGGACTTCTGAACGAGAAGATCTCACTGTTGGGCAAAGTTACCAACGGCTTAGACCTCTCCAAGAAGCTTCTTTCTGATTTTAACCATTGTTCTTCGACAATTAGATTCAAAATAAAAATGCTACAATTAAGAAAACTTGATTAAATATTTTTGGAATTCAACGGTTCCAATAAAATTTCGCCAAAAGACGGCGAAACCCTATCTTCCCCGGAGCAACCTATGCCACGTGCCGAGCAGCCCATAAAGCTCACCCTCTTTGCTCATTTTGCCAATGGAGATACTGATATCTCGACCTTCGAGACCAGCAATCTCCAAACGAAAAAATACTGAAATTCCCAAGTGGCATTTAGCACAGGCAAAGGTCACCAAACAACTTTCTCACCTCTTCAAAACTACTACGGTAGATAACGGCAAATTAGACGAGGGAAAAGACAATACACGCATGCGTGTATTAAATCTATTTTAGGTTTACTACGATGCTAGCACAATCATCCCTGTATGAAGCTATATTACAATCAGTTACAGGTTGAATAATAAATTCAATCTTTTCAAGCATGGCTGGCAATTTCAAGTTGGCAACCCTGTATAGATTAACACAAGACCTACCAAGAAATATTCCAAAGTTGTTAGAGTTAATTACCTTCTCAGAGGTATCCGCGTGGCTGTAAAACACGCTATACGATGCTGGTGTTCGGTTCGATGAGCTAGAACCTGGAATAATGCTCCATTGCAAAGTTGTATCGAGTAATTTCGTTTTGGCTCCATTCTTTACCAAAGTGTCAGTTGCTTTGAGGTGCGCAAATTTTGGAAATTCAAACATTAAATCTTGCATTCTGGTAATCTAAAAAAAGAAATAAATCAAATAAAAAATGTTCGCAAACCTTGTCGAAGTGTAGCCGCAAAAACAAGATTAATAATTACTCATACAATCGTATATATTATTACATTTAATAAAAGCAAGAATAAATGAAATCAAAATATTTTAAATACCTTTATTTCTCCGATAAGAAGCGAGAAATCAAAATGAGGGAGATGTGCTAGAACGAAAACAGATATGATCATGAATTGCATGAGCTTTAGTCGAAGACAACAAATAACGTCGAAAATGATAATTTAATAAAGCCCTTACCTTGCGAGTTGATTGCCAGTACAACTTTGATTCCTCTTATGGTAGGCAAATTCTTTTCAGAAATGATATAATACCTATAAATCAAATTGATATCAATACATGCGAAGATAAAAACTATTGCAATTAGTAATCGATACGTGCGTGCTAAATGTGGTGAGAAATTTAAGTTTAGAAAAGCTTAGAAATTGCAAACTTACCTTGACTGCCAACCTTCAGCAATGCTATTTCCTCCAGTGCAAATACGTTGAGCAGTTTGCAAAGCCTCACCCTTGAGAGGTTGGTAAACTTTGTGGTGGATATCTTCATGCTTCTGCAAGCAACCATAAGCATCAAAATCAATCTGTTCTGACATTGGCAACATGTGGGCATCAGCGTTTGAAGAGGAACCACTTTCATCCTGTCGCTCGATCTTAACATCTTGCTTGTTTACTAGAAAACAATAGATAACTGAAACAATATTCCTATTCAAAATAATAATACAATTAATACAATAATAATAATACAAAAATACAACTCAGGACTGTTGCTGAAACAACAAAGGAACTTACTACAAGGACCACATGGTCCTAGAAGAAGTGATTCCATCTCATCTGTTCTTTCTATGAGCAAGAACAAATCAATCATGCCTTTTTTATCCATGTTGAAATTTACAGCGACAAACGAAGGTTCATCCATTCTGCAGTTACATTCAAATAGGCTGCAAAATCATAAAAACTAATTTAATATTCATCATAACAAATACAAAAGATTCTCAATGAAGTAATTAGAAAAATAATAATTAAAAATATAATACTACGCTACCTCAAAATTGCTTGTGACTCTTTAAATTTTGTGTCACCAGTAGCATTGATCTTTAGACAGCCCCCTCCAAGGAATGCCTGCTCGGTATAGTGTACATTTTTTATTTCTAATCCTCCTCTCGGTCCAATGTATTCAATTTGATCAAAATTTGTTGGCTGAAGTTGCTGAAAACTTAAATTTGTCCATGGCAGACTGTCCAACTTCTGAAAAAATAATATTAGATGCCTTATTCAAGAGTACTAATTCGGGATATTCTGAATCAAACTATATAATCGCATCGCAAGATGAAACAACAAACTTACATGACCATTTGAGAATAATTCCTTGCCATATCCTTGACAGAATGATGTTACAATTGGAAGTGTTGTCATTATGTGAGGATAGAGATATGACTTAAGCAGCCCCCAGAATCTGTAAGGAAGTTAGAACACCAATCTCTCTCGTTAAGACACTTGTTTAACTACAGCTATAACCAAAGTAGCTTTGGTTCATATTGAAGAAGGCATACTTGTTCTGGCATTCTGTAAATTCACTCTTTGCCCGTGTTTCATACACCCAGCCTGGTGCAAATATTGCTGCTGATAAATTGTGTCGGCGAATAGCTTGCAATGCCTGTAACACAAAAAATACACTCCTTTGTAAATAGACATTGCTACTGAATTAATCATGCTTAATTAAATGATTGATTGATTGGCGAATACACTATCCTCGTAAGGCATTGATGTATGCGTTAAGTGCCACGGGGCCACTAAGCAAGCCAAGTCTAATCTAAGCAGAGTAACCCTGGTCTCTCCTCTCAATGTGACCACATCTTGTGCTTCCCTTTAACTGCTTGGAATTACAAAGAGTTCGCAAACACTCACACTTTCTGGGACAAGTCTAACTGTGGCTTGAATCCAAACTCTATGATCATGAGTTGTGGGCTCAAGGATTAATTAATCTTGCCTAATCTTAATCTGGATTAATCTTGCTTCCGCTAAATGGGAAAAATGCTAAAATAAACCTAAAGGGGGCCTTGCTTAGTCTAATACCCAATGGTGATTCTAATAAACTAACAGCATGATTTGAATAAAGAGATCCATACCAAATAAGTATTCCAACCACCTCCACCAAAACATCCTCTCCCAAAGCAATCCACTCCAACATAAACATCAAATCTACGATTATTTTCAGCACACACAGCTGAGTTAGATAACTGTTCATCTGTCCAAGTATAGTTCAAAATATTCCATCACATATGTCAAAGTAACAACTGTAAAACAGAGTTAAAATTGAGTATCAAGGTTACTGTTTATAAAACAATGTGGATCTAATGAAGTTGTGGAGGTTAAAAGTGTTCCAAGTAGAAGCTATAGTTGAACTAAATCAAATCCCAAAAGAAATAATATTTTACCTGTTATTGGAATTAAGTTCATTTTGCCAGTTCAACACTCCTTTATTTGTAACACTGTCATACCAGATGACCTGACTACAAGCTTTACTCTCATGCATTGACTTTGTAAGAAAACCCAAAAACCCAATAAGATTATCAACTTGAGATTCCTGCAAAAAAAATAAAAATAATAAAAAACTACTATTAGATCATAGCCAAAGCAAATAGAAGAAAAAGTTTTAAACGTCAGTACTAACAGCTATGATGTTTTCAATGTTCACTAGCCATCCATCAAAATTATAGTAGCAAGCAATAGTAACCAACTGGCTCGCAAAGAGCTGGTATGATGCTTCGTCTTTGAGATTTGAGCACAATGATCGGCCCCATCATTCCATTCTGTTATGAATGTTCCAGCACTTTCACACCATGCTTGTGGCCAGCATTTGTCCAACAAGGTGGTGGATAGTCACAATGTTGTGACTAAAATATACAAACGTGTCAATGAAATCCAATCAGATATTCTATAACAGGAACATGAAGGATAGCCTTGGATAAACCTGGAAAACATTTAAATACATCATTAGAGGTGTTGAGAGATTATATAACAACAAGTAGGGGGTGGGAGGTAGAAAACAGGGGCCAGGGAAGGGACTGGAGTCTGCCAAACACATAAGCTGGTAATTTCAATACGGGTACCTACAACACAACAGTGTGAACAAAGCCCTGAGAAAAAAAGGATTATATACATATAACAAAAGAAAATCAAGTGTTGTTTTAGTTACCTATCTTCTCTGTATCCTCCTTGCATGTCATGGCAAACTAGGGTCTTTGGCTTTTCTAAAAGAAGACGTTGAGTTGGTTTCAGGGAAACTGTTGCCACACAAAAAGGATCCATACCAGAAACCCATTTAGAAACATCTTTGAGAGTCTTCAAAGGCTTTGAAAGTGGTAAAGAACTGTCTTCATCTGAATTCGACATCGCATTGATAAGTTAAAGGAAAGATTACCAATTTCAAATGACCAGTAGTGATAACTTTATGTATCCATCATGAAAGCCTAAAGTCGAGAAATCAAAAATCGAAATTGATTGAAATTCGGCTCACAAATGATCAAAACATACTATTTAGGGCCTTCTGATCACGTTGAAACATTTTCAGCCCTCTAGACACTTGGTTCAAAGTTCAAAATTTCAATGCTTGCGAGTAGTGAATAACTATATGTAATCAGATATGATGATAAATATGTAACATTAGATATAGGTAAATATCAAAATTATTGAGTAATTAAGCAGGTTCAAACAAGACTGGATAAAACTTGATAAAAGCTTCTTTGGATCTCCACATTTGACGTGTTACAAAAGCCTGACTTACATGAAACAACATGAAACTTACGAATGAAAATCCTTGGGATTCCCTCTTTTTGTCGATTCCTCGCCAACCTTCATTCCACTCCTGCCCTAATTATTTCGCATTTTAAGCAAAAAGCACGACTCTGTGTTATAGTAAAATTTTTGTGAGATCTCTCGCAGGCAAGGGGAGCACCCCAGTACGTCATCCATTGAGAACACCATTACATATATGCGCTCCTGCGCACTGCCCAGGAACATGTAATGCGCATGTCTGCCCACCTTTGAGATTGAAACGTCACGTGTTCCACCTTCTATAGACTAGAACTTACGACCTATATATAAGTGTGACTGGATAGCCTAGCGGATAGTCGTCGGTGTGCCAAGCGAAGGTCGTGGGTTCGACTCCCAGCCAGTTACCGCCCCGTAACATGTTGTATTGGCACTTACAGCATGTTGGACGGGCTGGTTGAGAGACCAGCTCTGGGCAAAAAAAAACCTCAATGGATTTCAGCGGCTCCCGCCATGATGCTCGAGAGTTAGACTTCATCTAATATGTACTCGTAAGAGCTCATGGTAGTGCAACACCTAAGAGTCTAGGGTGTGCTAAGGGTAGTTATCCATGCGTATACACAAGGGTGTGAGCGCAACAAATTTTTATTTATTTTTATTTTATTATTTTATTATTTTATTTTTTTATTTTATTATTTTATTATTTTATTATTTTTATTTTTTTATTTTTTTATTTTTTTATTTTTTTACTTTTTTAGTTTTTTATTTTTTTATTTTTTTACTTTTTTATTTTTTATTTTTTATTTTTTTACTTTTTATTTTTTATTATTATTACTTGTGAGAATATTTGACGAAGCCTCATTTGACTTGGATTGGAATAAAAATAAAATTTAAATTGGAATTATTTATTTATTTATTTATTATTGATTTAAATGAGCGGAGGTGGTTCGAATTCGAATCACCTCCTTCGAAACTATTTGCCCGCTGAATTTTGATGTTTTTTGCTCAGGCCTAAAAAGCAGATAGCCGGTGATAGTTGTTCACAACAACCTTTTCAAAGCGAGATGAGACCCCTATAATGGTGGATTCATTATCGGAAAAGCTATTTCGACAACTCTCCCTCGGAGGCTCAACTCCAACAACGCGGCTCCGAAGGTTGCAGTTTGAATTGCCAACGGGAGAGAGGACCATTGAATTACCAGCCATACAGCAAGCCCGCGAACTACTCCGCTATGCTAAATGAACTTGCATCACTTTTGTAATGAGAAATAATTGCATATTAATTTCGCACCCAGATGAAATTCAGGAAATAATTAGTGTTTTATTGTAGATATGGTTATTAAAGAAGGTAGTGATTAGAAATAATTTGAAGAAACTGTGGAATTATTGAACTTATTGCATTTTTTTGCGCATGCCTACATAGACTCGTCATGTAAATGCACTCCTGCGCAGTAGTATAATACGCCAGTAAATTTCTTTGAGGGAAGGAAACAAACAACGTTGAAGGAGAAGAGATAACGAAATGAAAATGTGTAACAAAGTCGTCTTTTTTCATTCAGCGCAGCACGTGTCAATCAAAACAATTAAAAAGAGAAACTGCAAAAATCTCGTTGGAAACAGACTAGTTTCTTATTAAAGTTGATAAGGGTTCACAAAATCCCTTGGGCTAGAAAACAATGTCGTCAAAAACTAACCCGAAGGTGGTTGCGACAGAAAAGAGCATCACAACAGCAGAAGAAGATGGCAAAGATGACGACTCTGTTAACTCAACTGCCAAGAAAAGACAGCCTAAAATCATGAAGCATTTGATAGAACGACACAACGTTTCAAGAGGAAAAAAAATCCAGCAAAGAAATATCAAGACTGGATTTTCGTTGACTTCTGCTCGAGCTTATGCGTTCAACTTTTTCTGTTCAGCGCCCTGGGCAGTTTGATGCATTCTTGCCATATTTTACGGCCTTTTGGATTTACATCTCTTGAAAACGGGTTATTGTACGGCGTGAGACCGCTCATATCATTCTGTGTGTGGACCAATGATGGCTTCTGTGGCAACGAGCACAAAATTCGTGGCTTGATGTTGTTCCTATGCATAGCAGGAGCAATAGCAAGCACATTTTCTTTATCAACAGTGCATTCAAACGATGCTGGTATCCTTGTACCATCTTCCTCATGCTTATCATCATCATCATCATCGCCATTACTATCTGAGATTGTTTTCCCATCAATGAAGTATGCTGATCACCAAATATTTACCAACACAACTCAACAAAGTTCATCAAATTCAACTCTGACGACCTTTACAATGGAACAGTCTGAATACATGGGATCATATCTGAAGCATTCAGGAAAAGTATTTTACCATAAACTGCAGAAAGGATTGTCTTGAAGAATCTATTTCTCTACGTTCTTGTTTGACGATTGTCAGTGAGTTTTTTCTCAGTCCAACGCTTCACATTGCACAAGCTTGCATAACACAACAGAAATCAATCATTATTCACAAACATTTGTCTGAACAGAGTGTTCAGTAAGATTGGTATGATGGTGTCAGCATAACAATATCATTTATTGATACAGATACCAATGTTTGTTCAGTCATGTCCACTATTTTTTTTTTCATTTTTACGGTTTCCTGGCCACTGGGGTGTGTTACTGTGATGGCAGCGTTGGTACTTCCACGTGAGGCACCTTGCAAGAATTCTTTCTTGAAAACAATGTGCATTGGTTGGTGTTACGCTCTGTCAAGTTGGAGCAGTGTTGGATACATCTTTGGTTTATGGGTTGCAGGAATGCGGAGGTGCTATCAATGCGTATCTTTTGTTTGCTGCGAGCAATGGTGCAAGAGATGTTGATTGGGATGCTTGTAACAATAGCCATAATGACCGACATGGTTCTACATTTCTCTGGCATGTCTACGAAATGGATTGGCCATTCAGGATTGCTTTGCTGCGGTGTCTTCTTCATGAGCATTCAATTTTTCATTCTATCTCAAAAAACAATCCTTTGTATTTAATTCCATCACAACTGCTTTGTGGATTGGCAAGCTCGTGCATAAAAGCCTCCCTGGTTAGTTGTTCGCAAGCAAATGGAAGTAAAGAGATGGAGAAAACGTTGTGTTTTGTATTTCAAAGTGCTTACCTTGGTGTGGGTTTGGTGTTGGCATGTTCTTGTTTCCTTGCCTTACTATGTTCGGCCAAAGAGAACTTTTATCGGCTTGGCAATATTCACTGCTGCATACACTGTCATTCACATCTTGATCAACTGTTTCTCTTGCAAGAAGAATGCAAACAGACGAAGAGAGGAACATATACCCAGGTTGCCACCCATGAAATAAACGCAGGGATTGGTTGCTTGATGCTCTTGAGGAAGAAGGCAGTGAAAATGAAGAACTTAAAGATTTGGATGGGGACTTTATTGTTGTTCATGAAAATATTGACTCACATAATGAACTTGACAACGTCTCACATAATAATGGACAAGATATTGACATTAACAAAAATGTAGAAAAGTAATAGGCATCATTTTTCTCATATGTAGATTTTGAAACATTCTATATTTATAAATATTCTTTGCTAGAGATGCTGTGCTGGTAATTATCCTATTTAGAAAACTTCATTGCATATTATATTGAAAATAGATAAATGCATGGACTCTTTGACTTGAATTTTGTAGATTATTTTGACTAAAAGCAACAATGTATGACTTTGTAGATTTTTGTAGTTACATTTTCAAAAAGTTTTCAAAAGGGAATAGTTATTTTTTGCCTCTGCTTTCTTGGTCTCAGTGTCACTTGGAACATTTGGTATAGTACTTTTTTCATCCTCACATTCACCCCAGCCTCGATTTGAAACTACTAAGCAATGACCATAGAGATAGGATATAAGATACACTAGAGTGCGCACTCCAATTGACGCATCGATACAAAAGTTGAAGCATTGGCGGCCATCTTGTTGGAGGCTCGCGGACGAAATTTACGGTCTGAAGCCTTATAATTCAAATGTAAAATACGTGGATATTATTATTGCTGAAGATCAAATAAATACTCAAATGTTCCTAAAATCATGGTCGGTTCAACATAGTAAAGCTTTATTGGTGGATCGAATGTATTACTACCATTTCCAGAAGACCATATTTTGCTGTGGAGTGCTATATGAAAACAGTGGCCTTGGCATTTTGCGATACGAAGTACGGGCGAATTTGTATTTTACGGACGACGCCCAAACTAGGTAAATTAGATATCAATCGATACGCAATGATCTCCTGAGTACGAATCTGCAATAAAATTTATGGAACTCGCCCGCATTCAAAAGTTATGCCTCTTTTTATCGGGGCCTAACACCTACAAGTCACCGATCGACAGCAACTAAAGGTGGCGCAAGTAAAAATATTGCTAAAATCTTTTAAATGCAGAGGTCTTTTGTGAATATCATTGCAGATTCATACTCAGGAGGTCATTTCCAATCGATTGATATTTAATTTACCCTATTTGGGGGCAGTCGGTAAAATGGAAACCGTCTTTCTAAAAATAGTAGTAATACATTCGATCCAACAACAAAACTTCAATATGTTGAACCGACTATGGTATTATGAAGGTTCCAATCTTTATTTGAGGTTAAGCAATCGTGATATCCACGTAATTTTTGTTCAAAGTATAAGGGTTCAGACCGTGAAATTCTGAAATGAGCCTCCAACAAGATGGCGTCCAAACTGCGTCGCCGCCCGGGGCCTGGTTCGCACTCTAGTGTATATTATATCCTATCTCTATGGCAATGACCCATAGAGATAGGATACAAGATAATCTAGAGTGCTAACGAGGCTCACCCTCCAGACGCCATCTCACCCTAGACTCACTACATTGCGTCCCTGTGCCTCGCTCGTTTTTACTCGCTCGTTTGAGGGACTTATGGACTTTCAGGTCAAAAACTGTCCAAAAATCTCCTCTCCCGACAAATTTTTGTCGGCTCAATCAGATTGCAGCATTTGGCTTTTAAACAATGGCTATTGTTCTTTCTGACCAATCACGTTCAACCCCAACTTAGGCCATGTAAGATAAGGTTTAACTCGATATTTTACGGACCAATCTGGACTATAAGAAGTGGCGTGGCGTCAATTTTTAATTTAATGGCGGGAAAATGCCGAAGCTGTGAGAAAATTTAAAATGGATATAAACCATAGAGATAGGATATAATATACACTAGAGTGCGAACCAGGCCCCGGGCGGTGACGCAGTTTGGACGCCATCTTGTTGGAGGCTCATTTCAGAATTTCACGGTCGTCTGAACCCTAATACTTTGAACAAGAATTACGTGGATATTACGATTGCTTAACCTCAAATAAAGATTGGAACCTTCATAATATCATAGTCGGTTTAACATATTGAAGTTTTTTGTTGGATCGAATGTATTACTACTATTTTTTAGAAAGACGGATTTCATTTTACCGACTGCCCCCAAATAGGTAAATTAATATCAATCCGATCGGAAATACCTCCTGAGTATGATCTGCAATAATATTCACAAGCACCTCTGCATTTAAAGATTTTAGCAATATTTTTACTTGCGCCACCTTTTAGTTGCTGTCGATCGGTGATTTGTAGGTGTTAGGCCCCCGATAAAAAGGGGCATAACTTTTGAATGCGGCGCGTTGCACAAATTTTATTGCAGATTCATACTCAGGAGATCATTGCGTATCGATTGATATCTAATTTACCTAGTTTGGGCGTCGTCCGTAAAATACAATTCGCCCGTACTTCGTATCGCAAAATGCCAAGGCCACTGTTTCATATAGCACTCCACAGCAAAATATGGTCTTCTGGAAATGGTAGTAATACATTCGATCCACCAATAAAGCTTTAATATGTTTAACCCGACCATGATTTGAGGGACATTTGAGGTATTTATTTGATCTTCAGCTATAATAATATCCACGTATTTTACATTTGAATTATAAGGCTTCAGACCGTAAATTTCGTCCGCGAGCCTCCAACAAGATGGCCGCCAATGCTTCAACTTTTGTATCGATGCGTCAATTGGAGTGCGCACTCTAGTGTATCTTATATCCTATCTCTATGATATAAACTCAATAAATTTTCGTGCTTTTCCGAGAAATATTTACATAAAAATTCCTCACCAATTCCTTGTTTTTGTATATGGGTCTTGCACAAGTTAAGGTAAAAGCTGCTTTTCGTTTGAGAATTACATTTCATCAGGACTTGTTGTATTTACGATTATGAAAAACAACACGCGTGTATTCACCACCAATTAAGAAAGCAAAAAGCATTTCATGTATTATTACATATAAAACTACATACTAATAATCTCATTATCAAGAAAAATTGTTCTATAGTCAAATTTAAAAATTATTTTCTCTAAATAATTCAAAGTAAATATTGAGTATATCAAAGTTTCTTCTTCCAATTCAGTATAACCAAAAGCAAAGTCAGAAATTATGGTTCATTGAAGCGTGTTAATTTACTGATAAATACTAGCCCTTCGTCCTTCAGCTGATCATGCATCTGGGATTTAATCTGTGAATGTAACAATGAAAATAATTACTTTTCATTGTTCATAAAATAACCCAAAAAAATGAATTTGTCGGTTCGTCAAAGGCCTAAACATGTTTATCAAATCAAACATGTTTCTTCTTTTAGCAGATTCTGCTAAAATTCTTATTGACTCCCGAGTGTTATATCCTAAACTACATTTCATTTTGCTCGATTGCCATTCATTTTTAAACACTCACACGCTAACTAAATTGATATATTGAATAATTTTGGGAGCTTTCACCTCACATCTGAGGTCTCCTCAGCCAACTGGCTGAGGAGACCTCAGTTGGCTGAGGAGATGTAGTAAATCAAACATGCAATCAAGTTTAACAACCGTTGGTAATTTGCAAAATCCAACAAGAACTAAATTGGAAACTAAAAATGAAACTTACCTGTTTCTATACTTTCAAGTAAAAATCCTTGGATATGCAACCAGTTGCATCTTTCGTTTCAAATAAAATGAAAACTTGTTCAACAGCTCAGAGGCGGCAACACAAAATATTGAAATTTTTGAGTCCTCCCGGCACTTTCCAAGTTTTATTTTTTATTTTATTGCATTACATGAGAGCGAGGCTTTAATTTTTTGGACAGTTTTTGAACAGTAAGTCCATAAGTCCCTTGTGTTGAGCGAGTTGCGAGCGAAGCACAGGGACGCAATGTAATGAGTCTAATCTCACCCTCCAATGGCGGCCATTTTTTTACCACTTGATACTTCGAAACCCTGTGTTTGAGCACAGGGATACAAAAGTTCACCCTCCAAGAGATATCTGGGCCTAACAATTCGTGCCATTGCAAATTACATAAAAGTTTGTAACTTGCAATGATATTGTAAAAACAACCATGAACTTTCATTATAATTAATATAACATAATATTTTAAGATTAGATGTTTCTTTGAGGTTTTTAATTGAAGTATCAATGCATCATTGACTTTCAAAATGTGAAGTTCTAGCTGCTGGAGTTTTGTCCGCCATTTTGCTGGAGGGTGGCTGGCTAGAAATTTTGCTTCACCGCTATACAGAGGGAGTATCGGCCGTTAGCCCTCTAGATTATCTTATATCCTATCTCTATGGCAATGACGGCTGGGCTCTCCGTCACTTGGCAACAAGGTTATTTTTAAAGTGGGCCTACTTCTTAAAACATTCTGATATTTTACAAAAATTGTGACCAACATGTGAATGCAAGATTTGCTTTAAATTTTACAGTGCAAAATGTCACACGATGCTGAAATCTATGATATTTCACAGCTTTCTCCCGTTTTCTATGGCTATAATTACGAAGAAAAATGCTTAGGCCGATTTGAAGAGAATGTAAACAGCAGCAAAGAGAATGAATCAGAAAATGAGCAAGTGCAACAAAATAGCAAATGTCCAAATGTTGAAGACACATTCAAACCCGAAATTTCACATTTAGCTTGCTGTGGCTTCAAGCTTATCAAGAAAACTGCTGAAAACTTTAAAGAGGAAAAAATTGATTTCAAAATTGAAAAGAATGAAAGCACAAACACACGTAAGTTGTAACGTCACTGCAAACTTAATATTTCAATACGAGGAATTAACCCGAGACATTGCCCGTATAAAACATATTTATCATTTGCAGTTCCAGCCAAAATTTACCTCGAGAAGGAGGTCTTTCCTACCCTGTTGCCTGCAATTGAAGCAATGTTACAATCGGCCAAAGATAATAACGTTCTAAAGGTGAGTGGCATTTAATGATGCAACAAGACACACCCACAAGGCTTAGAGGATCCACCATTGGTTCTCTAATTTTCCTATGTTTGCATGTTTCAGTGGAAGAGAACAAAATTCAATGCTTGTGACTATCTCACAGAATATCTTTACAAGTAAGCCAATGACCACAATTCCTTTGACATGGTGAAAAGTGTCCATGTAATTTTGCAATGCATTGTGTGACAATAAGGTTCTCCTGACATTAGTACCATTTTGTTTTCCACAGCAACAATCCAAGACACGGTAACAGAGAGAGGCTTGGCTTATGGGACATTCCCTTTGTCCAGAGAATCAATGAAATAAAGTAAGAATTAATTGCATTGATGCTAATCAATCTCAGTTAAATGCCTCATACTGTTTCATGCTGAGTTATGTTGTATATTTTGATGGTTGTTACATGTCTGTTCATTGCAGACCACGTCCACCACTGCCATTGTCATTGTTATGGACTGAAGATGAAGCAGCAATAATTTTGCAGTCATGTTGGAGAGGGCGGAAAGTATGTAAATATTTAAAGAATTGTGAATAAGTTTGTGTTTAAACATCCGATATTTAATTAATTATGGATCTGCCTGTTTGGTGCATGCTTTCAGTGATCTGATACATCCAAACTATACGGTTTTTCTCTCAAGGTTCGAAGTGATCCTGAAGTACAAGAACTAAGACAATACCAAAAGGAAATGAGAGAGGTAACACATAAGAAATTGCACTAGACTTTCTCTAATTTTACATTACCGTATTTACTCGAGTACGCAACGCAGAGCTCTTTTAATTTCCGGTACTTTTGAAGCGGCGCTTATTCGGGGGCGGGGTAGTAAAACATACAAGTTTGAAACACTTGTGATTTGATACAAGAAAATAAATTCCCGAGGTTGAATTAAGATTTTCAGCTTTTTCCTATTTGATCCAACGATTCTAGCGGTTTTCCGATTAAACGAAATTAGGCGCTCATTCGGGGGCGGCGCTCAAGCATGTTGAAAACACTCATGGGAATGTCCGAGACGTTTGCAAACAGGAATAAATGTGTTAACCTTTTTTTGCAGCAAGAATATGACATAATGTTAAAAATAGAAGACTTTTGGAAGAAGCACCCAGTAGAAGATGAAAACGAGGTTGTTGCTGAAGAAGAGGCAGTGACTACGTCATGAATGAACAATACAACATCATGTACACAATTTAAATGATTGCTGTTAACAAATTCAAGTTACCTTTATTCTTTAGAGTCGAAAGATCCTTCGCTTTCTTCGGAATCGTTTACAAGAGTAGGCAAGCGCTCTCCATTGTCAAATAATATGCTGTGTAGTTTGCGATAGGCAGCTAGCTTTTCACTGGAACAAATACAAATAAAATAATGAGTGTCTCTTGAATACAAAACAACTAAGAGATGCACCAAAGAAGTTTGCAATAAGCAATGTAGGCAATACACCCACCTCTTGCTAATATCAATAGATTCAGAAACATCACTAGCCAATCTTTTTGCCATCTCCGTAATATTCATATCAATTTTAATCGCTTCCATGTCCAATACCAAATCAATCAAAGAACCAACGTCCTGAAACATTACATTGATAAAACTTCCAGTTAACGGTTATTAGATTACATCAGTAAGTAAGAAAGTATATTCCGTAACAGCCAGCTTAATTTATTATCACCTCAAATGATTGTACTTTGATGTCATAAATATTTTGATGATGATAAAACGATGTAATGATTGCCTTTATGATTGATTCTGCAAAAAATAATTTAGAAACTTAATGAATGTATATACATGCATTTGTATTAATGCCGAAAACCTGCTGGAAAAAATCATTATTGTGACAAAACTGGCAATGAATAACAAAATATAAAAACGTGATGCTTACCTTTGTTCTGCATGAAATTATTCTTGATTAAAAACCCAACGTTATTTGAACCTTGGTTTTGTGGCTTGAAGTTTGCAGCTACATCTATCTGATTAGCTTCACATTCTTCTTTTCCATACTCCAATCCTTGTGGCTCACTAGTGAAAAATTTCTCAGCTTCAGCGATGAATCTGCATCTAAAAGTATTACTTTGGTCTGAGCTCTGTGCCTTTAAGTCACGCATTCTCTTCTTCAAGTGAGATATTTTATTAAAATTGTCCAATAATTCTTGTGCAGCAGGATCTATAGCAGCGGGTTTTGTGGATTCCGACTTTCCTTCTAAATTTGCAAGATGGCTTTCTTGTAGTGATATTGCGTTCTTTGTCTCTTTAAGTGTAGCAGCCTTGATGGTTGAGCTTCCAATTGGCTTTCGTTCTGTTCCAGTCGCAGATCTAACTGCTTTATGCAAAGGTCCTCTTTGCTTAGGTAAAACTTTTTGCTTTACAGAGTGAGTACTTGATGCCATTGGACGAGCTGCAAGAAATAATCAAATCACTTCCATCATTGATCGGTTATAGCTTGATACAAATATGTTCGAAAGTAGGCGCAATATGTATGTATCTTGCATAGCGTAATCGCTATAGTTCACACGTAAATGTCGTAAAAAGTCGATTGCACTTGGATCCAATGGGCCAATGAAGCTTGAAATAGTCTCAAAATGTTGAGCAGAAAGAATAAGTCAACCAAAACCACTTTGATAGAAACATAAATTTGCAAGAGTAACGTTAAAGGTATACACCATGTTTGCATTTCCAATGGAGTAATCCAGGCCCGTAGCTATTAGCAATATCAAGGGGGTTAGGGGGCGCTCCCAGATAAATTCCAAAACATGAAGTTCTTAATAAATCTGAGACCCTTTAGAAATCGATAAAATTTGCCCCCCAACCAACAATTGGCCATCGCGCCCGGCTATGGTAGGGAAGGTGGCTAAGCCGGTTTTCGGATATTTCTAGCCGAATGCCCCAATACAGGAAATGAAAAGTTTATTCGGATATCATTAACGATTTTCATCTTCAGCCCGAAGGAGCCTGTTGCTTTTCCTTCTCAGAATTTATTATCGTTTGATAATTAATTCTATTCAATAAATTCACCTGAAAGGAACCAATTCAATGCAACAACGCAAGCCTTAGTTTCAGCCGTTTTCCGTTGATCAAACGTCGCCATTCAACTCATGATAAAGCCTAATTTACCACGGCTACATAAAGAGAAGACTTGGATATAAACACTACCTGTCCTTCTGCGATTAAGCGCCAGGTTTTACATGATCAACGAAAGAACAAAAACACAAGCGGTATATAATTGTGTTTTTGTTCTCTTGCTGATCATCTTATACTGCATGTCATAAAATAGTACTGAAGCCTTCGTAGCAGGAAATATTTGCCTACGTCACATTGCAGTATCATCTTCACAATAATAAAGACCATTTTAAAATGTCCACATAGTAATAAAGACCAGGCATAAGCCAATTTAGCAATCACTCTCAGTAAGTGAAAGAGAAAGGCGGTCACAACCAATCACATATACAGACCATGTTCTGCTAATCAGACCGCTATGAATTGTACGATTAAAACATGGGTGTCTTACACAGTTTTCAATGTCAGAACAGCAAATGCCTTATGGATGGGTTTATTTATAAAAACAAAACGTAAATGCTGGCTTGACAAGTGCGTGAATGCACGACTTATTGTATTGTATGCATGAATATTGCAACGACAGATGGATAATTAAACGGCCTAACTACACGTCATTCTGCTGTCTCCGTATACAGTGAGGATTACAAGCTACTATAATCGAGTACACGAAAAGCAGTATCGACATATTCCCACCCATCCTATTCAAATCAATTAGATTAAAGCTGATCTTCTGCCACAGCAGATGTAAAATCAGAGTCAGATTCGCCAAATTAAGGCGGTGCCTATTCACACAAATGCCTCATTGTTTAGCTTTTTTTCCCGTGTATACCGATGATGTAATAGAATAACCAAGTCAATTTATATCTCTGCCCCAAAATCATCCTCTTTGTTTGCGAGTCATTTTCACAATAGAGCGGCAAAAAGAATCGCCTTCCGCTCAATTAATGCTAATTGCTGTGACCCATTCGCGCAAACACAATTTGCTAATTATACTGAAGAAAACTTTAATAAAAACAAGTTCATGTGATACAAGGAACAATAATGAATCAGGGTTCTTAGAAGTATTGAGCAATTTTTAACAAAATACGATGAATCATGTTTATATTGACTTTTGACCTTTCAGCAAAAGAAAAAGAGAGGTGGGGCAAAAGGTCAGCTGTGAGCCACGACCTCTGATTCTTATCTCAATGATAACTGCTATCTGTGCGAGTTTATGACAGTCTACAACTGCTGCATCTACTGCAATTATAGAGATGGCAATGTGGGTGTGTGTATAAAACAAACTGTCAAACACTGTAAGGTTCATCTGATGCTGATATTAAGGTTGCACCATTGAACTCTATATAAGAAGTCTTCAGGAAAAATTTCTTATATAGAGTTCACTGGGTTGCACCGAGTTCAATGTATGACAGCTGCAAAAGTCAATTGTAAAAAACCCTGGGTGCATTGAAGCAAACTATTTTTGATGAAGAGAATGACGCAATGTTGAACAGGCCGGTGCGTTGGCCATTTTGGAGCATTTCACTCTACATATTATTAAGATTCGCAAACAGAAGAATACCCGATTACGACGGGGTTAGAAAAATAAGCTGGAAATAATAATGCGAAAAACAACACACGTGTATAACCCGATTCTATCCAACCTGTTCTAAGGTGAACAGAAGGTTGGATCATAAACGCATCTGTTTCGTGGTACAAACGGAAATTAACCAGGAATACGAGCTGATAACATTAATATTGGCTGTTGGGTGATTGAACATTTAATAAGACGGCTGGTGCAAAAGTAAACAAGCTTATACACGATCCTATTTGCATCGTGTACATCTCTTTCGTGTAATCCGTGTAAAGTTGACACGTTGCAAACGAGATTCACATGTCGTAATAAGACAAGGCGGCCCCTGATTTACCTGTTTAGCAGCCATACTTTTCCATGCCAAGTAATAAGCTTGTTAGCGCTTGTTCTAAAAATCCCGCGCGTGCGTATATAAATGCAAGCGCATATCACAGCCAATGGCAGTATACATGGGTGAAGCCAACGCCAACTGTTGTCAGCATTAGTCAGCGCATTGCAAGAAGTTTCAAGAGAGAGAGAAAAGGAGACATTTAGCTACACGCATTCGTTCAAAAAGATCAAGGTATGTTGAACATATACTGCTAACCATTTATTTATATAAAAAGTTTCACGAACGCTAGAGTAAAGGAAAAAGTCTGAGCCAAATCATGAAATAAACAAGTTGGTAATATGGCCCTTTCAGAAGGGATGGTTAGGTATAATGTTGCTCGCTATTTTTCTGTTGCCATGTTCAAAGGGTGCTATACTTAGTTTCCAATCAAAACAAGGGGTATCTCCTTCTTTTTAAGAAACATACACAAAATCTCAATTGAAATGCTAAAAACAGTCGGTCGTGTGCGGGATGACATCATCAAATTGACGAGTATTCTATTTTTCTCTGCGCCTATCCTATCACGAAAATAATTTCACAGCTACACTGATAGAAATTAAGCGTAGGACACCTGCTTGGACAATTACAAACCAAAAAATACGAAACATAGCAGCACAGTTGATGCGCTCGTACGCACGAACCTTTGCTAATCACGCAGAGTAAAGAAACATAACATGAAGCAGAAACGGCACGCAATTCGCACCAGCTATAAATAGCACACCACCTCTGCTCTAAACACAAACGTAACTTCATTCATGTTATTCTATTGATACATTTTAATTACATATTAACGGTTGAAGCTCATCCGAGGAGCCTTAAGTTATCAGCAAGCGTTGTACTCAAGATTCACCATATTCTGACTGCGCTAAAAAGCTTCCGCAAAGTTCTGCGATGCCGTAATTTTCGGAAGAATCAACTAGACAATATATAATCTCAAGCAGAACTGATTGTTTATGATAACATAACTCAAATGCCGCTTTCTTCCACTTATAAACCTATGAGTGCCGCTTCTACTTATCATTGTATTACCATGCCGAGTTCCTCCGGTTTCCCTAGTGCTTCAGACGTGGAATATACATACACTTTACATATCGGTTCGCGAACGTGTCTTTCTTGCCATTAACAAGTTTAGAGACACCAAACAACTCCATGTCGTGACCGAACAACTTCTCAGCACAAAAACTCAGCATTGTTTTTCGAAAACATTGAATTTCACCCCGAGGGATACATGGGTTCAAAACGTTGCACATACAAAAGTTTTTTCGAGGAATTCACGCAAACCCAAATGAAAAATAACATAAAAAATATTGTAAAGTGATTAAAATAAGCAAGGATTACTGCAAGTACTCTATTATCGAATCCGTCGAGATCTCCTGGTCGTATAAACAGTAAGATGCATTTTAGTGTGTTGTCACATTTCGAAATGCTGAAATTAGCGTCCGGTGAAAACAAGAAGTGGATCAAAAACAATCGGACACTGCACCTGGTCTCTTCAGAATTCTAGATTCGCCAGAACACAGGAAATACGCAATTCGCAAAACTAACATCGTTCCGACAATATCTGCTTGACAAAAAGAATGCAATTTTGTCTGAAAAATTGCCAAGTCTCCTTCTGAGTGAAACAAGGAGAATCGTAGATAAAGATAGTTGTCACATGAACCTGAAATAGTGACGTGACTAATCTTCAAACAGTTGTACATTGTACTCTGATTTCAATTAAAAAAAGGTCCTTTATTTGCAGCAGTTCCTATAAATGACTAACTCACCGAGAGACATGCATCATTTTCAGCTAGAAACAGAGAGAGATGCTTGTAGCATGGAGGATAGAGGAGAAGCAGATTCGAATCGCATTCCAAAATGCGCAAGATGTCGTAATCATGGTGTCGTCAACATTCTAAAAGGCCACAAGCATTACTGTCCGTGGAAGAATTGTCCCTGTGAGAAGTGTCAGGCTGTTTTGGAGCGACAGAGGATCACAGCGGCTAGAGTGGCATCGTTAAGACAGCAGAGAAAAGCGTATGATTATCGATCTCAGATGCAAAAACCTGCATTTCAAAATGCTTACGTGAAGATGAAGAATGGAAGAGAAGAAATAAAGAGTCGTGTTATGTTCCCAACTGGCTACAGTGTCAAAGATATTCTTGGGCTTAACAAAGGTAAGAGAATGCTTTCATGTATAGTACATAAAATATAAAAAAACATCAGAAAATATCAGAATAGACAGTTTTATTCAGAGATGTGAACCAGTTTTATCAGGAAGCATCAAAAAGACAGCTTTTGTGAAGCATTCGATGAAATTGGGAACAGTATACGCCGGAAATCACTGTAGCCAGCAATTAAGGCAATGTTTTATACTTGGAACAGTTAATATACTAGTGGGCCGAAAGACGGAAGAATATACAAGTGTCGGTGCATTGAAAGCTAAGCAACACTTCTACCCCAAATTATTGTTGGTGCAAAGAGACAGTGAATTAAGGAAGCAACTCCCTTTAGCTGGGACAACAAAAAGTCTAGCAATCATTATAGACAATAAACAGATTAAAACTTAATCAGTTTAAGGTAAACAGGATCGCCGTTCAACGAACAATAGTCGATCATTAGACCGATTTCAAACTCCGTACAAGCAGGAAAACATAGCTAAGAGTAAGCTTAATTGAGTCAATTGTATTGCATTGTGTTTGGATGAAGAGAAAAGCAGTCTGAGGCCAAGTGTCTGCTCCAGCTCGCTTTCCACATGTCAGGCGTGTCTCTTAAACGTTGTAATGCGCATATGATATTAACAGCATTAACTACGTATCGATTGTAGGGTCATCGGATAATGAGAACGATAACTTCAAGAAAGACACCAATTCAACTGGCACACCAGCCTCGTTATCACCAGCAACAAGCCCTGAATCAATCACAATGAAACACCGATGCCTGGAGAAAGATTCAGAACGAGACTCGAACCGTCACCAATACGATGGATCAATCGACTGCACGAGGCAGAAAGAAGATGGCTGCTGTTCATCATCAACATCATCACGTGACGAGCCCCTTTCACCCTGCATCCCATTCATCGCGGGCAGCAATGCGTCAAACAGATCGAGCCTCGTTCCACAAAGTCAAATCGAGGTTCTATCGAAGATATTCCCAGCGTATCCACTTGATCTGCTTCAGATAACACTGCTAGAGTCAAGAGGAAGTGTATCACAAGCAGTTGAAAGGGTTCTATACGGGTCAGCATTTCGACCAAGAAGCAGCACAACCATACGATCATTCAATTACAGCAGTAGTACGTACAAAGACAAGGAAAGACAACACGATTACGGACTCACAACACTCTCCACATTGTCTACACTGGTTAGATACTGCAACAGATGCGGATTTCGCGCCTTCGCAACCGATAACTTTTGTTCAGCATGCGGCTGCGTTCTCAGGAAAAACTAACCCAGTTCAAATGCGAATATTTATGCTCACTTGTGAATAACAACGTTTTGTAACTAACAACGAGCTTGTGACTTGAAACGAGTTCTGGGTATTGAAAACGGCAAACAAAGGCATGGTTTTATTTGGCTGTATAAAAGTGTGCCCCGGTGGGTCGTCGCAAGAATGGGGTGCATTGAATATTTCTTTTTGGAATGTAAATGAACAATTAAGAGCAACTAAGCACGGCATGCAACGCTAATCTTCTTAAAAACCAACACTTCAACTGCGTAAAAGTAGTAACATAATTAGCCATTAGAACAATTATTGTTCTAATTAATAAATAGATTAAAATAATTTATCATATGATGTTGATATTTACTTTTATATTCCTTTTCTAGCATAGTAATATATTTTCAAGGTCTTTAAAGATAATTTTTGATGTTGAAAGCGGTCGTTTGTGATAAGATGGTTACCAATATATCAAATTCGACTCAATCCTCAGCATTAATGCATCTTCGATATTAATAATATTGGATATATTCGATAAATATTGCGTAATTCAATGTTGGATATTGTTTTGGAAAATCCAAGCTATCCGCGTTAAAAAATAATCACATTTATGAAAACTGTTGTACATACAGACGCAATACATTGTTTTGGATAATAAAAATAACTTATGTTTTTGATTAATTTTGATTTGGTATGTGATATAGATTGATGTATCTGAAAAATTGCTTCTTTTTCAATTTTCTGACCCTGCAAAGGATCATCAGTTTTTCAACTCGAGACGAGCTCACTGCGATATCAATGGATGCTGCGCAGTCATTCTGCGCAAAGCACATTCCCCGGGGTGGATGTGGCGCATTCAAAAACAGTGTGAAAAATAAATGACGTATGGTGCACAAATGATGCCGGACAAAAGGGGGAGGGACTAAAAGCAATTTATGATAAAAATAGATGACTTACCGATTCGTTTCTTGCTTGAATCTTTTATTTCTTTCTTTCTTTCGGTATGGTGTTTATCGCATTTATCAACGTCTATTCTCACGGTGCGAGCCTTCGCAAGTAGGCTGTCTATTTCTGACAAATCAACAATGCCTACAAGAGACAAATAACTTTTACATTACATTTGCAGAGGATATTTCAAGTTCACCAATCATAAGGTAAAATACCAAACAAAGAAATCAAACGATTTTTGCCTTACTGTATTTAACCTGAATATGCAAACTTTATTGCTTCAACAAATAAAATCAAAGGAACCTTGAGGTGACTCGCGACAGATGGCTTTTATTTCAATGTATTATCCAGAAAGTGAAGAAAATAATATCAAATTAAAGTCAAACTTCAAGTCAAAATTAAAGGCATTGCAGCGCAAAAGCAAATAAAATTGATGTTTTATTTTGATTTAAAGCAGTTTCTGCAGAATTTTTTAATAGGCCAAAGATTTTTAGAATTCTTTTGTTTTTCTTCACACAAATCAAATTTTATTGATGCAGTGAACAATATATTGAAAACAAATCCACCTCATAAAATGGTAGAGCTGGGCAATGATTGTGACGAAAAAGCATGTCAAAAGCCTGAGCAGGCTCTTCTCCTCAGTACTATAATGCCAAATGTGATGAACTCTTCCTTCAACTCAAATTCTAAAATCAGTATCTGCAAGGCACTGAACCTATCTGTTGTCAGCCAAGTGAGACAGAATACAGATGTTTTTTGACCAAGTATAGAATTAATAGGTAGCTTAACAAATGTGATAGGAAGTAAATGCAAATATACACTGTAGAACAGTCAGGTTTTTAACAGCGTTATGTTCTTGTTATGTCTTCATTGTCTACATAATATTACAGACCGTTTGACTTGGATCAAAAGTATAACTACAACATAAATTATTGAGTACTTAAAGCAGGTTCAAACAAGACCTGGATAAAACTTGATAAAAGCTTCTTTGGATCTCCACACTTGACGTGTTTACAAAAGCCCTGGTTCTTCTTCTCCATTATAGCAAACGACAAGGGTGTTTTTATCAAGTTTGCTAAGTGTGAAGCCGTTGCATTTTTTGCCCACACTTTCGCTGCCTTTTACTGTGGTTTGGTTGCCAGTTTCATACGCAAAATAAACAAACTTTGCCATCTAACGATAAAATAAAAAGCTTTACTGACAAATCTCAGTTTTTTTTAAACGAGTTGTATAGGCCTAGCCTAGCTAGTTGAATTTAATTTTGTACAAAACAACATGAAAACTTACGAATGAAAAATCCTTGGGCATTCCCTCTTTTTGTCGATTCCTCGCCAACCTTCGCATTCACTCCTTGTCCTAATTATTTCGCATTTTAAGCAACAAAAATCACGACTCTGTGTATAGTAAAATTTTTGTGAGATCTCTCGCAGCAAGGGGAGCACCCCAGTACGTCATCCATTGAGAACACCCTTACATTATATACGTTCCTGCGCACTGCCCAGGAACATGTTAATGCGCATGTCTGCCCACCTTTAGAGATTGAAACGTCACGTGTTCACACCTTCTATAGACTAGAACTTACGACACTATATTTAAGTGTGACTGGATAGCCTAGCGGATAGGTCGTCGGTGTGCCAAGCCGAAGGTCGTGGGTTCGACTCCCAGCCAGTCACCGCCCCGTCAACATGTTGCGTAATTCAATGTTGGATATTGTTTTGGAAAATCCAAGCTATCCGCGTTAAAAAATAATCACATTTATGAAAACTGTTGTACATACAGACGCAATACATTGTTTTGGATAATAAAAATAACTTATGTTTTTGATTAATTTTGATTTGGTATGTGATATAGATTGATGTATCTGAAAAATTGCTTCTTTTTCAATTTTCTGACCCTGCAAAGGATCATCAGTTTTTCAACTCGAGACGAGCTCACTGCGATATCAATGGATGCTGCGCAGTCATTCTGCGCAAAGCACATTCCCCGGGGTGGATGTGGCGCATTCAAAAACAGTGTGAAAAATAAATGACGTATGGTGCACAAATGATGCCGGACAAAAGGGGGAGGGACTAAAAGCAATTTATGATAAAAATAGATGACTTACCGATTCGTTTCTTGCTTGAATCTTTTATTTCTTTCTTTCTTTCGGTATGGTGTTTATCGCATTTATCAACGTCTATTCTCACGGTGCGAGCCTTCGCAAGTAGGCTGTCTATTTCTGACAAATCAACAATGCCTACAAGAGACAAATAACTTTTACATTACATTTGCAGAGGATATTTCAAGTTCACCAATCATAAGGTAAAATACCAAACAAAGAAATCAAACGATTTTTGCCTTACTGTATTTAACCTGAATATGCAAACTTTATTGCTTCAACAAATAAAATCAAAGGAACCTTGAGGTGACTCGCGACAGATGGCTTTTATTTCAATGTATTATCCAGAAAGTGAAGAAAATAATATCAAATTAAAGTCAAACTTCAAGTCAAAATTAAAGGCATTGCAGCGCAAAAGCAAATAAAATTGATGTTTTATTTTGATTTAAAGCAGTTTCTGCAGAATTTTTTAATAGGCCAAAGATTTTTAGAATTCTTTTGTTTTTCTTCACACAAATCAAATTTTATTGATGCAGTGAACAATATATTGAAAACAAATCCACCTCATAAAATGGTAGAGCTGGGCAATGATTGTGACGAAAAAGCATGTCAAAAGCCTGAGCAGGCTCTTCTCCTCAGTACTATAATGCCAAATGTGATGAACTCTTCCTTCAACTCAAATTCTAAAATCAGTATCTGCAAGGCACTGAACCTATCTGTTGTCAGCCAAGTGAGACAGAATACAGATGTTTTTTGACCAAGTATAGAATTAATAGGTAGCTTAACAAATGTGATAGGAAGTAAATGCAAATATACACTGTAGAACAGTCAGGTTTTTAACAGCGTTATGTTCTTGTTATGTCTTCATTGTCTACATAATATTACAGACCGTTTGACTTGGATCAAAAGTATAACTACAACATAAATTATTGAGTACTTAAAGCAGGTTCAAACAAGACCTGGATAAAACTTGATAAAAGCTTCTTTGGATCTCCACACTTGACGTGTTTACAAAAGCCCTGGTTCTTCTTCTCCATTATAGCAAACGACAAGGGTGTTTTTATCAAGTTTGCTAAGTGTGAAGCCGTTGCATTTTTTGCCCACACTTTCGCTGCCTTTTACTGTGGTTTGGTTGCCAGTTTCATACGCAAAATAAACAAACTTTGCCATCTAACGATAAAATAAAAAGCTTTACTGACAAATCTCAGTTTTTTTTAAACGAGTTGTATAGGCCTAGCCTAGCTAGTTGAATTTAATTTTGTACAAAACAACATGAAAACTTACGAATGAAAAATCCTTGGGCATTCCCTCTTTTTGTCGATTCCTCGCCAACCTTCGCATTCACTCCTTGTCCTAATTATTTCGCATTTTAAGCAACAAAAATCACGACTCTGTGTATAGTAAAATTTTTGTGAGATCTCTCGCAGCAAGGGGAGCACCCCAGTACGTCATCCATTGAGAACACCCTTACATTATATACGTTCCTGCGCACTGCCCAGGAACATGTTAATGCGCATGTCTGCCCACCTTTAGAGATTGAAACGTCACGTGTTCACACCTTCTATAGACTAGAACTTACGACACTATATTTAAGTGTGACTGGATAGCCTAGCGGATAGGTCGTCGGTGTGCCAAGCCGAAGGTCGTGGGTTCGACTCCCAGCCAGTCACCGCCCCGTCAACATGTTGTATTGGCACTACAGCATGTTGGACGGGGCAAACAAA
The DNA here is from genome assembly GCA_013076295.1 of Sanderia malayensis. Lineage (NCBI taxonomy): Eukaryota > Metazoa > Cnidaria > Scyphozoa > Semaeostomeae > Pelagiidae > Sanderia > Sanderia malayensis. The sequence continues at coordinate 2,425,673 of RQOL01000658.1, read as the reverse complement.
ACCTCAATGGATTTCAGCGGCTCCGCCATGATGCTCGAGAGTTAGACTTCATCTAATATGTACTCGCAAGAGCTCATGGTAGTGCGACACCCAAGAGTCTAGGGTGATGCTAAGGGTAGTTATCCATGCGTATACACAAGGGGTGTGAGCGCAACAAATTTTTATTTATTTTTATTTTATTTTTTTATTTTTTTTATTTTTTTATTTTTTTATTTTTATTTCTTGTGAGAAGTATTTGAAAGCTATTTAGTTTATTTGAGTTGCATTGGAATGAAAAATAAAAATTTAAATTTAACCCTATATTTGTATTTATATTTTATTTATTTCAATTTTTCTCAGTTCCAGTGTTAATTTCCTGTTTTATTCGTGTTTTTAAATTTCTTGCAGACGAGCCTGTGCGAATGAAGGAACGTGCTTTTCCTGAATCGTCTGTGTGAGGTTATAGAGTGTTTCCGAAACACAACCTATGTCAGTAAGACGCCCGTTGGAGGTCTTGCACGAGCGCGGCCAGGGCTATCCCCCAAAATCATCGGGCGTCTTGATGAAAATCCTTACACACTTTTGCAAAAACATCGGTCGTCATCAAGACCGGTGATTGAGACGAATTATTTCAAACTTGTAAGTTTCAAATTGAGTTCATTTTTGTATTTTATGAAAATTCAACATTCGATCTATCATTTCGAAGTTACATTACTTTCTAACACAAGAAAATATGTTTTTTAACAGAGTTTTCTTGTGCCAACTGTTCGAACGAAATGTCTGCGAATGCTTCCGCTATGGATGTTAATAGGGAGTTTAAGCAACCACAACGCTAACGTAAACGTTAACGTTAGCTGCTAACGTTTTCAGAAATTGTTTACACTTCCCTCCCGCTTCCACGCTTCCCGTATTTTAAAGCCGTAAAATACCGAAACCAAAACTTCTCTTAGCAATGAATAACCAAGGTTTCTCAACCACTTAAATGTCTTCATTGAATAAATTCACATTTGTTAGTAATTCTTAGCAACTCAAATGAAAATTATAACCAAATATCTCAAGTATATGACATTAATACTGCCATCGCTGTTGATGAGTTTTTGGCCTAAATTTTATCTAAAATTGAACGCATGTATTTTCACGATTTAAACAAAAAAACAGCAGTTTAATACCATATAATTTATCTACTAGCCTTCTATAAGGTCGTCACAGTTTCCTGAGAATCCATATAAATACAATAAACAATTTTTCCAAACAGAAAGTGCAAAAAGAAGTTAACGTTTTCACAAAACGTTACGGATGCTGACCTAAGGACACAGATTGCTGCCTAAAACGTTAGCAGAATTGGGGATGTCCCTTTGCGCTTGCGCAATGCAGAAAATTTGGGAGCTAACGTTAACGTTTACGTTAGCGTTGTGGTTGCTTAAACTCCCTAATTACCTGCACCTTGCGGGGTCTCAACCGTCATGGCTGGTTCTTCTCGCTGCACTGAGCAACAAAGTCTGTGCCTGAAAAATCAAATAGAAAACAAGCAATGTATCGCAAAACCAACAAACTACAAAAAGAATCATTGCTTTTGTATTTGCATTCTATAAGCTTACTTTCTCCGAGCGGCCTTTGAGATGGCATCTTTCAGAAAACTGCACAATTTTTCGAGCTCAGCTTTGTGTTGGTCAAGGTGCGAAGTCATTTTCAACAAGTTAAAAATACGAGCTTATTTCATCCAATAAATATCGCCTTTAAAAGAATAAAATATATATTAATATACCCATTTTTCGATTTTTAAAAGACTAAACGACCTTGCACCAGTAAGCTATCGCTAGCCTATCAATTATGAAGTAAAATTAAAAAGTACTCACCAGGAGACAGTGAAATTTATCTTTCGTAGGCCCACCACACGTGTTGTTGTGGGCGTCTCCTTTCGCAACGCAAATAGCTCAAATGGCGTGTACTATTTTAGATGCATGTTAATTATCATCTGCGGAAAATGAAAAAGGCCATCTTGCTGACGTAAGCAGCATTACAAAAAGCTATTTCGACATTTCAAAAACGCAGGAGTTTGATAAAGGGAAGAAAAAAATAAGAAATAAAAATAATGTCTCAGTGGAATCAGCAACCGAACTATAATTACGTAAGTTAAATTATAAACATTTTCATGTCCTCATGAGAGATTATTTTAATACTCTTGATCGGGGAGTCCGAATTTGCAATTTCATGCGCAATAACATCTGAAGGCGTTTTTGGTATGTTATTGGGCCTAAAGTGCAGGTCATTCTGCAGCCTCGGGTTTATGATCATCTCTGTGTTTTTGATTTTTGAGTGATCATCGATTTGTGAAGAATCATGCCTTAATAACATCGCTAAACGTTTATTTATTAAAAATTAATCGATGATATCACGTTACATATTGACCCAACCTTAAATAAGTATATACCTACATGATCATCATAATGACATTTTATTAGGTATACCCTATTATGAATAGGATACCTATTTATATATGTTAATGTCAATAAAATTTGATTATATCTTATTATATTAAAGGGTGGTGGACAACAGGCTTATAACCCTGGATACGGACAAGCACCCGCAGCAACACACAATCCTCAAGTTGGTGGCTACAGACAGAACCAACCTTACCAACAGCAACAACAGCAACAAGGGGGATACCCACCACGAGGGGGTGGCTACCCTCCACCACAAGGGGGAGGTTACCCTGGATCACAAGGGTACAATCCCCCTCCTCAGGGCCCCCCAGCTGGTATTGACCCTGTGCTCTGGGGCTGGTTTCAGGTAACATTGTTTGTCTTTTGCTCAGATAAAGCCATCTATCTTAACATCAATTATTGAAGATAGAGTAATCCTTTGTTGCAGTCTGTGGATCGAGACAGGTCAGGGGGAATATCAGCAGATGAGCTTCAAATGGCTTTGTTGAATAATAATTGGAGTCATTTTAATAAGGAAACCTGTAGGCTCATGATTGGCATGTTTGATAAAGACAGGTAAAATCAATTTCAACCATAACTCATCTTTTATATCCCTACTTGGTATCTATTTCTTACTTGCCATTGTATATCATTTAATTTTTATTTTGCATAGATCAGGAAGTATTGATATATACGAGTTTGCAGCTTTGTGGAAATATATTCAAGAATGGAAAAATTGTTTTGAAAGGTTTGTTGAGTCCTTCACTGTATAATCACTCTTAAGACACTTGAACTGGTTTGATTGTCCAGTTCCATCTTTTGCAGGTTTGACAGAGACAGATCTGGAAATATTGACTGTAGTGAGCTTAATCAAGCTTTTTCTTCATTTGGCTATCGTCTGTGAGTAAAACAATTATCCGAAATATTCCTCAAATTCTTGTGAAAGTAATATTTTATTTAATGCTTTGTTTGATTTGAACCAGGTCTGTGGACTTTTGCCGTCTTTGTGTTCGTGTTTTTGATCGCACTAGTATCAACTCGATGAAATTTGATGATTTCATCCAATGTTGCGTCATGCTCAAGTCGCTAACAGATGCTTTTAAGAGATATGATACACAGCAAAGAGGATTAATTCACATCAATTACGAACAGGTAAAACAACCACCATTCTTTCGTTGATCACAAGCTGGGGATACTCTGTAATGCCCTGTGTCATCAGTCTCCGCTATTTCTCTTTTGAGCCCTCATTTTCAATAAAGCCCCTCTCTTATTAGCCCCACCCACTTTTCAGAAGCAACCATTTATTAAGCTGTAGTAAATAATAAACCACCCCGCTCTTCTTTTTAACAGTTTCTAGAGATGGTGTTAGACAACAAGCTCTCTGGACTATAATGCCTGCCGAGTCAGTATGAAGCTGAAGACCTAAATGTCAAACTTGGACTACTTTCTCACTGTAATATCATAATTTTATCAGTAATAATTATGTAGGCATAAAAGTAAACCTTATGATGGGGCACATATTTTTATAAACATGAGAATTAAATATATCATTTACATGGTAATGCATATAATTTTACATTTGCCAATTCTCCAACTGGAATTTGTCCGCAATTAGTTTAAAGTTAGTCCAATATAATATGTATAACCAGCTTTTTATTTTAAATCTGTATATTCAACAGAGAATGATTCAATGAAGAGATTTTCAAAATATCTGCTTTTCTCATGTTTTCTCTGCACAAACAGTTTCTACATGCCATACTTGATAATAAAAATACGTGAAATTTTCAAACAATTTAATAATCTTATTAAATTGTGCCTCCTTGAGAGAAACAATACCTTGGATAAAAAGAATGAAGGGGTTTCGTGGATAAACTGTCTTTTATTGGAATATTCAGATTAATAAAAAAATATCTCAAGTTATTAACGTCTTAATACGCAGACATAGTTCACACTGTCTTGAGTTTGCAAGCATGCAGGGCTTTCAATTTACAACTAACCTTGAAGATCTCGTTTTTCTTATCGTCTTGGCATTCCCATCGGAGGAGCAGCTCCAGGAACTCCGCCAGATGCACCCGGACCAAGGAGAATCTAGAATGAAAAAATTAACACTCTTAATAAAAGTCTACCAATGGACAAAATAGACAAATGTGACATAAAAAAATGGGCAAATGTGACATCACTTATCAAAATAATAGGCTTGCCCCCCAACCCCGATGTTTGGAAAAGTGTCAGCTATTGTATATATAACAGTAATAATATTGAAATAGAAATTCTTACTTGTCTTTGCTGCATGAGCTGAGCTTCTTCAGTTTGAACTCTTTCAACTTCAAATACAACAGGTAATGCTAATATGACAACGGAGGTGCCAAATATCCACAGTGATGAGCGAGTGAAGCTGTATGCATTATTCAAACCCTTGACTGACTGCTTGTAAAGTGTGTGAGCTCCACTCCGCAAACTATCTGGGAACATTTCGGATAAAGCCATGACCCTCTCTAACAGAGTTTCGTCATCAATGTCTTCTTCATCATCCTCGGGGATCTGAGGGGAAATAATTCAGTTTTTGTTACCATATATACGTTTTATTAGAGCAATTGCTACTACCATTCTCCATAAGGTAAAAGGGGCAACAATGCAAAATGCATCGTTCAGTTTGACGACAGCATGTATGTCAAAACATGTGGCCAGGCAGGCCTAAATCCTCGGCCTGTACGAAATATCTTATAATTCAAGACAAATGCGGAAGATTAGTCACCCAATTGCTAAAAATACCAAAAAAATAAAATTATCAACATTTTACCTGATTAGTTATGTCTTCCACAGTGGCTTCCATTATAAAATTAGCAAAAATATAAAGTTTCCTGCAAAGAAATGATGCCGATTTCGCTAGCTGGAAAGGTCTTCTCTCGGATGCGCAGCCTTTGCAAATAAATATGCGCAAAATCGGACCACTTTCGCAAAGATGGTTGGAGCCATCAACCAACTTTTCAAGTGGCAAATGGAATGAAACAACAACTCCACTTAGTTTCCATTTCAGTGCGCTAACCGCTGCACCGCCGCAACCAATGTCATGGTAAAGGCCGGGGGAGGGGGGGGGAGAAGTGCCCCCTTACTTTTTTGCTGAGCATGAAGCATGCCTCCTTTATAGAACAGAAAAAGTGTCGCTCTCGAGATTAAACATATGTTACGTCATTGATCTATTTTCAATCATTGGTTTTTATATAATCCTTGAGTAACAAACTTATCCGGCTGTTACGCTCAATAGCTACTGAAGCCAAAAAAACCTAATTTTTCATTGGCCGTCCTTCTAGGATTCTAGATTTCCCCTATATTGCAGTACCCCCGGCCCCACATTTTTGTACGCTCCTACACCCCTGCCAGTCTTGCGTAGATATCATAGATATTTACTTGGATACAAAACCATATTCTGGGCTCAACTGAGAAACTTCTGTCTGCATGAAAATTTGTTGACAAACCTCACGGTAAAACAAAGATTACATTCGACCCGTAACTCATTAAATAATCATTAATTGGTGATTTCGATAGCAAAAATTGTAAGAAAGTAGAATAAATCATGAACATGATGAGACGAGGATAGCAATGACCTGAAACATGCGGTGTTTTATCTGAAAAACAATTAATGTTTCAATCAACTTTAAGCTTCCCAAAACAGCAGATGCACGATTCTGGTTAAATTTTTTAGACAACATTCTATTCCACTTAAATTTCATTTGTATTTCGCATAGCAGCTAGGCGCAGTCGTCATAAAGATGTTGGATTTTGCCAGATGCGGTCCGCCTGGTGGTGCGAATGAAAAACTACGACAAACCAGTTTCTTGTAAAGTAATACTGATTCAATTTGTTTCACCAGTCAACTCATCTTAGCGAACTAAGAAATAAAGATGAACAACCTGTTGAAAAACGAAAGTTTGAGCTCACTGTTAAAGAATGAAAGTTGGAACTCGCTGCTGAAAAATGAAAGCTGGAACTCGCTGAACAATACCTTGCATCTAGGTGACACAAGTATAAACCAAATGCATGTAAAAGATATTATCAAACTATCCGTGCATTGTATTGTGTTTGCAATTGCTTCGACTGGCAATGTTCTTCTGGCTCTTGTTATTCTACGTTGCCTCAAAACGCATAATTGTGCAACAAACTGGCTCATATTGAACTTAGCAGTCACGGATCTCTGTTTGATAGTTATCAACATTCCTCTGTCTAATATATATCATTTCACTAGCTGGCCTTTCGGTGAATTCCTTTGTAAGTATGTACTGGGTTCCTTTGGTGAATGCATTGTGGGTGTTTCTATTCTGACACACACAGCACTCGGTTTAGTCCGACACCAAATAGTTTTAAACCCGATGGAATCAAAGATTAGATTTCGACATGTATGTATTGGCATTGCCTTTACATGGCTGGTTTCATACGCATCATTATCAGCACCAATTAATGGTAAATTCAGCCTTGTTCACAGTAGTAAAGTAAAAGGATTTGTTTGCAAACCAATTTGGCCCTCGTTGCAGTACAAGCTCGTGTACAGAGGTTGTGCCTTCGTCATAACCTACCTCATTCCGGTGATAATAGCCTCGTATTGCTACGTGAAAATATTCCAAGCTTTGAAGCGAAGTATCAGATTCTTAGCGAAGAGTAAGTCAGCGACTTTGACACAAATGAAAAAGCGTGAATATAAAAGTAAGCGATTGTCGAAGGCCCTTTACATCATCTACGCCATATTTGCACTAACGACGTTGCCACTGGAGATATTTTACGTACTTGCTGATTTGAAACTGCTGCCAAGAACCAACAGTATGGCTCATGTATGGTCAATGCTGCTCGCTTTGTTCTACAGCTTGTCTGTCGTAAATCCTTTGATGTTATTTTACATGAGCGAGGACTACAGAAATCAACTTAACTTAGTGGTTACATGCTGCTGTCGGAAACGCAGAAAAACCGCGGGTTCCATGAAGTCAACACGGCCAGTAACAAATACGTCACCCTTTATTACCCGCAGAGATTCGCGAAAACTCGCGCAAAGGGCAAAGAGAATGGAAAATGAGCACGTGGACTTGAAGAAAATCCATCTTGGTGTCCCTAATGAAAAGAACATGCCTTGTACTGAGCTCGGAAAGGAAAGATTATTGCAAGGCTATGCAAAAGAAACGCCAGTTTAAACTGATACTGACTCATACTATAGTTTGAAGGCTTATTATGACGCGCAGATTAGACTGACAAAACAATGAAAGTGCAAAAGTTCATGTGATTAAGTTTTCGTTGACTTAAAAAGGTGAAATATAAATATGTAAATTTAACGCTCAGTAAGTAAGCGTGCAATGACCTAAAAATGCTGATAATTGCTGCACAATGTAGAACAGAATTCTATACTTCGGGCAATTGTTGCGAAAGCAAAACCAGTTTTGCAAACGCAAAAAATGAAATGTTAAACAAAGTCAGTTGCCTGCCAGAAAAATCACCCGTCATGAATACGAGGTTTTCCTGAAGGCGGAAGTTTATTTTTTTTTCATTCACATGGCAAAGGCCTAAAAAGCAACATGGCGGAGCAAACGAAAAAAAATATAGTAATAACTGGTGTCACAAAAGGCCTTGGATTAGCAATGACTGAATACTTCCAGAGCCCATCTCATCGTGTTATTGGGTGCGGAAGAAATGCATCTGAGATTGAAGCTTTGAACAAGAAATTTCCCGCACCAACAAAGATAAAAATGTCAAGCAACATTTCTTCGTAGTTGACATATCAAATGACTCAGAGGTGGCAGCTTGGGCAGATACTGTGCACGAGAATTTCGGTCCTGCTGACTTTCTTATAAACAATGCAAGCATTATTAACACAAATGCAAGACTATGGGAGATTTCAGCCGATGAATTCGACAAAGTCGTTGACATCAATATAAAAGGAACAGTAAATTGCATACGTCATTTTGTGCCTCAAATGGTAAAGAAAGGAGCAGGTGTAATTGTTAACTTTTCATCGACCTGGGGAAAGTCAGTATCGTCAGAAGTAGCGCCATACTGCTGCACAAAGTGGGGTATAGAGGGTCTTTCTAAATCACTTGCATTGGAGCTGCCCTCTCCAATGACATGTGTGCCATTAAACCCAGGGATAATTAATACAGACATGTTGCAGACAACGTTTGGAAACCATGCATCGGCTTATTGTACACCAAAGCAATGGGTTCAAAAAGCAGGACCGATGATTTTGAAAATAAACAGAAATATGAACGGGAAGAGCCTTGATGTTTGATTTTGACTTCAGGTTTCATGATCATATAAGGATATAATAATTACAATATATCATATATGGATCACATTATATAATCGAACTGCACACCTATATATTTTTATTTATCTACCGTGTGCCATGTTAAAATAATAAAATAATCTGTGTTGAAATTTTAATAACAAATTTGTGATTTCTTTTTGATTTGCTGAATGTAGAGATTATTGTAAAAAATCATTGTTCAAAATAGAAATTTAGTGCACGATTTACATTGAAATCAGCTTTAATTGCAATTTGAATTAATTCATTCTGAGAGGTATCAGCTCCAAGAACTGCCCTTAGTTCCTGAACACATGCAATCAAGTCATTGGACTGCTCACCTTCGGAACTACTCGTACTGATATCATTTTGATTATCAAACAAATGTTCAGAACACGTGGAGTCATTTGATGAGCCCGAGTCTGAGAGCAGTTCAGGCTGTTGCTGTTGTTGTGTTGCTAAGGAGACACCACGAGACTCACCAGTTGAAATCTATGACGTAATGCATAAGCATTTCAACAGGTGACCATGTATGATTTATTCCATGTTGTGTACTTGCCACAATTTGGTCATATTTGGTCATAGAATAGTGGATACATTGTGGAACTATTGTGGATACATCGATTAAAAACAAAACGAAAAATCCCAACATACCTTTTGATAAATGGCTGGTCGTTTTTCAAGTTTCGGCATTATCCCACTAAATGAGAAAACAAAAATCAATAACCTGAGTAATACTATCCTCAAATATTGAATGAATATCTCTTCAAACGACAAATGACTATCTTCAAATGACAAATAAATATATTTTCAAATGATAAATAAATATCCAGAGCTTACCAGCTGGCCGACATAGCTTTCTTGACGAGAATAAAGTTGATTTGTTTCTTAAGGTCGTCTGAGAGTTTTTCGATATCATCCATGTCAATGGAGTGTGTACAGTTCTTGATGTAGGCAAGAGCATCAGCCTACAAAGACAATGGCGAATGTCAACATGAATACTCGCCTAACAATGGCTAACAATCATAAGATACAATGAACATTAAGAGACACAATGGACAATTCAGCAGACATCTGTTAAATCTTTGTCTTAACACTGCTCATTACAGAACGTGCATAATATTTTTGGATATTACAAATTAAAAAAGGTTCGTAAACAGTTTGAAACCTGTTTGGCCTTTTCAGCATGAGTAAACGAGATGTTAAAATATAACAAGCACCAAACATCACAATTGAAATCGTAATTACCTTGAGTTGCTGTGCTCCGATGTTTTCTGCAAACGATAATATCAGAGATATGTTCTTCTCGTTTAATTGCTTGGCCAGCAACAATTCACAAATACGCATCAACTCCTCCGTCTATAAAACAATCACACGAACGCAATTTACTTGGGAAGAAAATCCAAAAATGACTGACGTGACGTCAGAGGGGCATCGAGAACCATTTCTCATACCTCGTATCTATCGGCCAGTGTTAACAGATCAGCCAGCAGCTCCTCTGATAATTCAGCATAATCATCAGCTGCTCCACCGTATAAATATTGCAGGAATAAATTGAATACTTCAGGTGAACAATCTTCAATATAAAACTTCCTAAAACATGATATGATAGAATTTCACTCAAAATATACACTTATCATTCACTATATTATAGTGTATGGGTCTTATCGTCTTGGCAGACGTTAGGCAAAAAGAGCCATACACTATAATATACTCAAAATATACACTTGTCATTCACTATATTATAGTATACTGGGGGAATTCATACAGTGACAACAAATATGATGCACCATATGTTTACCTTTCTATGGATTCCTTCATTCCACTGTGCAAGGCTCGGTTGAACCATTCGCATCGTGTTGCAACAACGACTCGGTGAGCTTTGAAAACAACTTCAGCTCCGTCTTCGTCTTTATTTCCATCACTCGAGACGTGAAATTCCATGTCAGAATACTTTCCAGTTTCAAGAAGATGTCGCAAAGATTTCGATAGATAATTGCATGTACTTGACTCTGTTTTACTAGGATTATCATCGTTAGCAACCTGAAAATAAAGAAAAGTATATGACAAATAAGATAATTATTTAATGAATTAGCCATGACTGCATGAGAAAAAATAAATGAAAAAGCTTGAACAATGCTCCTTATGATGGAGAGGAACAAACTATTGAATTTTGTTTGTGAATATTTTAAGTTGGGGTTCATGGCTAGTCTATCAACAAGAAAAAATCAAAAAGATGGAGCAAAGAGGAATTCTATGCTGATATGTTATCAAGAGTTGTAGATTAGTTTTATAAATGTGCGACAAGATGTACGAAAATGGCCTTTGAATGCAGTTGAAGAAACTCGTCATACAACAGCGAAAGTAAGATTAATGAAGATCGAATAAGATAAAAATGGGCTTGGATGTGTTTAACGCGAGTCATAACTAAATAAGAAAATAATTTAACTAAGTATCATCCAATATTCCAGCTTATTGAAACAAATCTGTTAATATTAAGTTCATAGTGAAAGAATTTCCATTTTAAAGTGACCACATGTACAGACGAAAGTTTTGCAAACATAAATCTAAGCAGTCATATGCTAATGGGGCGCACCTTGCTATTCTGAGATTATCTGGGATAAGCTGGAAAAAACTGCTCAATGTATTTAGCTTTAATTTGAATTGAATCACGCAAAACTGAAATCTGCGTCTTACTCACAAGCCGAAAACAACTTAATGGGTATTTCTGTCTGGCATGCGCAGATAAGCTGATAAAAACAATAGGATTCGCGCATACAGTCTACAGTGACAGCTGAAACCTGATTTGCATATCCACATATGTTCAAATAAGGAAACTAAACACGGGATTAATCGAAATGTAGCCACTTGCTTCAGCATGATAAATCAGCATATTTCAATTTAGAATAACCGAAAGCGATTAGGTTTCAAACGCGCAAAATCACTGCAGTTTTTCAGGTTTATTTTGTAGTTTATTTAGCAGCCTTGGAGTACAGTGCGATAGTTTATTAAAAATTGACAGATTTTCAGGTGGAAACTCGCGGAACGAAAGCAAAACAGCATTCGGTTTGATGTCAGATAATGTGACTCAGTGCTAAATTTATTCAAAACCGAGTTTCAATGAGCACAAAAAACCAGTTGTCTACTTCTATTAAATACCTTGAAAGCTCGAACAGAAAATTCAAGAATCCGAACGTCAAAGCGAGGCTAACAAGAGGAGGCACAAACGCAACCCGACTCCATCGCAACAGCAAAAACAAAAATCCCTTAAAATAATAAGAGACAAGTCTCCAGTTGAACAAGTTAAGCCTATTCACCAACAATACTGTGACATAGCCAGTGATTAAGATAAAGGCATTTACACTACTTGCCGATGATTCAGGAATTTCGTTTTCTGCTGTGCTTCCCTTGGGGTCTGGGACTGTATTGCTATCCAGGGAAGCATCTTCTTGTCGAGAAATGAAGCCAAGTTCTTGCAGCATTTGAAGCAGTTGTTCGTCTGGGAATAGTTGCTTGATAGTTGTTACAGCGTAGGCCAAAGACGACTTCTGTTTCCTCAATACTTCCAAACCCCTTGCCTAAAAAATAAAAATAATAACAATTAAGACATGCACTGTATACCACACATAGGCTGCAAAAGTTGTACACAAATTTATAGCAAAGTGAAGTTGTTTTGTGCCCTTGTTCGCAAGGAGTAAAAGGTCAAGACTGACCTTTGAAATCTTTCAGCTCTATAAAATATAGGTTTATATATAGCTGAAATAGGATAATTACAAGCTTCTTGGCTCATATAAAGTTCACTCGCAAAATTAAAATAGAGTGCGCTTATGAAGTCTATCATTATATGTACAATAGCCAAAAGCAGACAGATATTAATGGATGTGTTTAGAGACAGACAGTGTGAAGTTGGTCATTTTAAAGCAGACTTGACATCAGCATTTAAACAGATCCAACATCCGTAGCTTGAGGTTTGACAAAGGAAACAGCAAACAGTTAAGTTTACAATAGACTAGATACCCTTCGGCTGCTTATGAGCAGTTCACAATGAACTTTGCGTGCAACCAAACCAATGCATAGCATCATGGAATGCCCCAGCACTGTTACTGCCAATGCAGCATAATAGTGTGTTTTGCCAACAGCATAGCATTGTGGATATTTTCACACGCACACCAAATAAATAACGCCGGCGTGTGAGTAATGTTGAATAGTCGCTTTAGCTACACAATGAGGAATCAAGGGTATTGAGGAAAACACATGGAGATGTGAGAAGATTTATGGAGATGACCCAGTTACAAACAGATATTAAAATCACAATGTTAATCGAACGAAAATAGAAACAAACTGAATTTTAAAAGAGCTGATAAAGCCACTTATGACCAGCAACAGAAATGAAATAATCTTGTTTTAATTACTGCATGGGTTTTAGCATACCAGCGTTTAAACACTCTACTCAACAGCATAGTACATGTACATAGTACACACGTATATAGGCGTCGCAGTGCTCGAGGGTTAAGATTGAATAAACAAGGCTGTGTGCCTGTTTGGTGCCCTGTCTACGTGTCTGCTCGGTAATCAGTCTAAAGCTGTGAGATGACTGCTGTTAAACAAGAAGCCGTGCCTCTGCGAAGGAGACCATGACCCGTGTGACCTGGAAAGGCATTTGTGTTACCAGGCATGCAGTTCGGGGCAATAAATCAACACACATCGTCAAACAACACCGGCAGTGCTAATATCATAATCAAATGCATTACAACCTGCAAAAAATATCTTCACGATATTAATTAAGGAAAATATGTTCACACGGGGCAATGGGTGGATGTTTGTCCCTGTTTCTGTTGTATGCAAGCTGGGGTAGGATGCAAGAAAATGGAGCAACAAACAATGAACGGGTACTAATGAACCAATCATAAAAAACCATTGTCTTTCATTGTGCTTTCAAGCATTGCCCACAAGACCATGGCTAAGGTAAAAAGTCCCAGCGTACAATATGGAACATAGATTCGTATTCCAGAACACGATAGATCCATTATCAATGCAAACCTTTAACCGAAGGGTTTGGTATTGTAAGATCTGCAGCGAATGCATGCGAGACCGCAGAAAGCATTGCAAGCTAGTCATTTAGCGTGGCCCCTCCATTAACACGCTTCCAATGGGGGTGATATTCAATTGTAAAGAAAATAACTGACTATGATTTGACCAAGCGCAACTAAAAATGAATAAAAGGCAACCGCATCATAACAACCTAATTACCCATTTATCAAGGCATATAAATAACACATGCCTTGTCTTAAAGAGTCTCTCATGGGCAGTGTGATGTGCATGCCTCCTGTTGTAACATGCACCAAAATAGGCATATATTCGTGATGCGTACAACCAGCTTAAACTAAGAGTAACCCTTTAAATCTGAGAAATATTCTCGAACAATTGAGTTTGACAAAGCGGTGTGTTTTAATAGAACCTAACAGTCGAAGTAGGTTTCCTGTTGTTGAGCCCTATCAGATGTTACTTTACGTTAATAACAGTAAATATAATAACACGTGAATATTCGAATCTATTTCAATGGTACAAACTAAACATGCTGTCAGAAAATTTGAAATGAAATAAAACGTGACAAATGTTCGAATTCCTTCCTTAATTAATCACATTTAGAAACTCAAACAAGGAAGATGAAGATGACGATAATAGTAAAAGTCAAATTGATAATCTCATTTACTTGGTTGAATCGCTAAATTGTCATCAAGCGAACACAATATGATGTAGAATGAATTCATGATTAAATGTGGATTGGAAAGATATCATAGTTGGATTGAGAAGATCAGCAGAATTGAACAGTTGTCTCTTATGCTTTGTAGAATTACGATAAGATAAAAGACGTTAAGATATATTGATTAGGCAGCAAAAGTTACAAGAAACTCCCTGAATACGCATGTCTTGGCTAAACTAATATCTAAAACGATTGCTATTTATCAGAAACACACGAACCATACAGCCAAAAATGTTATCACAATCATAATAATAATCATGTGAATACATTCAATTTGACTGGCTTTATTTGTGCTTATTGTGCGAGGGAATAAGGCTCAACAAGCAACGCGTGGCGTGGTAGTGTCCCAGTGCAAATATGACAGCAAACTCGCAACCAGTTTGTAATAACAATCACCAGCAAAATGGTTCACGCTTATTCAACTACTTTCGCCATTTTAAGTGAAGAGTTATTAAATTTCTCCAAATTACAGGTGGTGGCAAACAGTTGGTGAAAAATAATAATTGAGCTTGGCTTGGCTTTGCCAATCATTACTCCGTGCATGCAGCTCATCATGTCTCCCCTGCCATTAACTCAGAGAAGCACATTGTATGTACTATGGTGTTTGCAAATGACTTTCCGTTGCATCACCTTTTCGTGTGGCTGCGAAGGACTTTGCAAACAGAACAAGTATGTGTCGTGTGGCTGCGAAGGACTTTGTAAACAGACTAAGTGTGCTTCCAAGTACTAACAAGCAATTAATGATGTTTTGTCAACAAACACTCCTCCGACCCTTTGCCTTTTCGACTGGTTGTCGTTAAATGAATTCATTTCTACTGCGTCTTTGTATTCATTACGTAATTTCTACACTCCTTCGTTCCTTAAAATTTTCACTAACCTAGCTAATTAGAAACAGCTGGACTATGTTCCATAAGATATTAGCAATAACATCCCTCCAAGTTCAAAACCAATTGGGAGAAGGGTACAGAGCTATGACCATGGCACATTTTTCCACTCATCGAAAGGGATTTCTATTAATATGCTGCGGACAGTTTAGCATGACATTTTAATCTAAAAAAGCTAAACCCTGATTCTGATATCAGGCCAGTTTTTAATAATACCTAAGCCAGTTTTTAATAGTACCTAATCGCTTATGAAACTCAGATACAGTTGGCTCGACTTGGTTGTGCTATTGTGGGATTTCTGTTGAGTCCTCAGGAACTATAGCAAATTACAAGGTCTGCAGTTACGTACTATAAGATACACTTATAGCATCATCTACATACAGCCAACACCGTGGAGGTGGACTGCGAGATTCCACGGCGTTTTGTGTTGCCTGCATTGGAAAAAACCTCGACCAACTTATTTAAATCACAACGGGACAGTCAGAAGCATCCTGGGTCACAGAAATCTCTGATTTATCGACATCCCAGAGTGAAGGCTCCAATGTCTCTTGTCCAAGTGTGTCGGATGGCTTCCTAAGGCTTAGAAATGTCACTCGCCCACTGTGCGTAAAACAAACCATGTTTGATTCTTTATTCTAGCTAATACTATTGATACCATCAACTAGAGTGCAAATATAACAATAATGTTGCACCCCCATAAGCAAACCTATCCTAAAACTGTGTTCCCTGCGCTGTATAACGGAGTAACTTGCTGTTTCGAATAGACGATCAGAATAGTTAATAGCAACAAACTAAGACGCCGACACGATCTGACTGGGAATAAATAGCGTTTGAAGCTCAAATCTAATACCGTTGTTTGCACAAACATCTTTTTTGCTCAATCAATCCACAACTGGGACACTGATACACCGAGTGATCCTCACTGCACACAGATCGTTCGTCAGTGTGTAATAGAAGTACAGGGGGGGGATTTCAATATTGAAGCAAGCGATGTCTATTCCAAACGCTATCTGTTGAAGACCTAGCCGACGTTGTCGTATCAAACTACATGGCCCATTTGTAGCTTAAGGGAGATATAAATAGTGCTGAATAGAGAGGAGAAAAGAAACATTCAACAACATCAGTACAATCACGATCAATCCTCTTCTCATTATCTAACCACTGCCTAACAATAACGTTTAAACAATGCACCTATTTACAGTAATAAATATTTTCAACACATAAGTAGAGTGCAAGATATTGAAATCTTTACCTGAAACACTTGCCAAGCAATAAAACTATGAAGAAATAATATATTGAAAAGCACACTGAGGCTTGTATGGATGTTGTCTAATGCTGGCAGCAGCAGTGCTGCACAGGTTTAAAAGCAGTTCTAGACGTGCAAGTTAAACAATAACACGGAGCAACTTGCCTTGGTCTTTGACTAATCGATGCTGGCACACTGTATCTTTGATAATGTTGTAAAGAAGAATACAGCACTGGCATCGGGTGTTTTGGCAAAGGATTCTGCATTTCCATTCGATGTTCAGCAAAACGCAGCTCTTTAAACATCATGCTTTCTTTCTTTGGTTCCGATTGCTTTAGAATATTCTCTATGGTGAAGGCATTGCTTCTACTTGCAAAAGACTTCTTCGCTGCCGGCGCATCTGTGAATGTGGACATTTTGAAATCGTTTCTTGCAACTTTATCCACAATCTCGAACGGTTGATGGTGGTGGTGATGATGGGTTGGGTTGGTTTTCGATCGAATTAGTTCGTCTTCTAGCTCCGGCAGCATTCTCTGATCAGAGCAAATATCGACATCCGTAACAACTGGTTTGCTTTTTCCTGCGTTTGCTGCTTTGAAATGCTTGGCTAGAAATCTTCTCTTTCTTCGTAGAAAGCTGCCATCCTGAAACATCTCGGCACAGTCGGGATGCAAGGTCCAATAACTGCCCTTTCCACCGTGCTCTGTGCCTCGTAAGACTTTTATGAAACAGTCGTTGAAGGATAAATTGTGTCGCAAAGAATTCTGCCATTTCGTGGAGTTCTTTTGGTAAAATGGGAAATTATCAGTGATAAACTTGTAGATCTGACTAAGTGTCATCATTTTGTTTGCTGAACTGTGTATGGCCATAGCACACAATGCTACGTAAGAGTACGGTGGTTTTTCATCTCCATATGTGCTTTTTCTCGGTCGTGGCATTCTCTTCTTCAATTATCGAGACTTGTTCTCTTTCAACATGCAATCTTCACACTCTACGACGGTTGTATCGCTGCCAAATTCCTTCTTCTTACTCCGTCTGTGCTTCCAGGGAGAATTAACTTCAACTGATCAACAATACCGATGTATTCACGATTAAGTTTGCTTCTATAAATCGAGTGTTGAAGAGAGTGATACTTCTCCTATCACCCGTGAATGTTTGTTTAAAGCCGTTCACTGCTCCGCTTTAATCGCAGTTCGCATCGATAATGAAATGGAATCTTCAACAGTCACGCGTCTCATCTGAAGTCGCTTGACTAAAGCAGCGGCTATTTAAAGACATCCTCCACGCAGCCTCTTTCTCATGCGTGAAATCCTTTAATCTGTTCGGTCTTTTGTTGATATAAGCAAAGCAAGTAGACAGCCCGCTGCTGTACCCTGTTACGTACCACCAAATGGATGTGCATAATGTTGCATCAATGATGTGGCCACATACAAATTACTCAGTGTTATTCTTCGTGGCGGCGTGGGGCCGCGGATTGCGGGATACTGCTACACGAGTCTTCGAACAACGATTTAGATTTCTTTTGCCGTTTGTTATTTGAGAAGGAAACGTTTAATTTGCCGAATTTCAAAGAACAATGAACGTGGATAGAAAGAACACAGGGCTAAATTGACAGCCTGTCATGACGTAATCAGGGTAACGTGTTTTGCGTGACTTTAGTATTGTAACGAGAAAAATCGTAATGACATTCAAAGCTGTGCTGGTACGGAGTTGCGATTCTATTGATTAGAAAGGTTGTGTCAACAAACATTACAAGAAAGTAGAGCCCACACAAGAATACCATTAAAACATGTGCCATAAAATTCTTCCTGATTGCTCCTACAGTAAAGCAAGCACGTGTAGCTTTTCTGGTTCTGCTTCGCGTGAATTCCGAAAAGCTACAGTCTGTATTGTCTGAAATCCCCGCACACGGTTCTTTTCTGCTCTTACTTAGCAGGCAGGCGACACGGGTCTCTTAAAAATAGCGCACAAAATCAATGGCCCCATGACGGCATTAAAATGATTACTGTTTGTACTTCACATGGTCTCAAGTGGGCGCAAAGACTACATAATCGCAATTTTACTTAATTATCCTCGGATTGCAAACGAGTGAAGCAAAAGTTCGAAAGAAAAAATAGCATGCGATGGACAGATTATGACGATTTAAGCCACTGATCTGCGATAATAAAGAATAGCGTTGCAGTAACATGGCGCTAGCTGGCAGACATTAGTTGCCCAGAATCTGTTCACCGCAAACGAAATTCATGTGTAATTTGATGGCGCTCAGTTGACACTAGCCGATTAAAAACAACATATCTATCATCTTGAGACCTCATAGACTTGATTTCTTATGCTAAGACCTTCTATTCGCTGTAACCTGAGACAACCACCTCACGTCTCCGCGACGGCTCAGGGAGAGAACAGAACCTGGTTCTAATGGGGAAAATAAATTACTAACAACCAGAGGAATTCATTGAATAATATTCAACAACAAGAAAGAGGTCCATGTGGCTATTTCCAACCAATCATAATTGACACCTTCACACATTTCCGACCAGCATGGAATGTTTTTACGCATGGGTTCATTTTATAATTAGTTTGCTTACATGCATTTTCAAAGTAGATGATTTGATTCTCAATTGTGACATTTCTAGAAAACCTGTTCTATTCATGCTTATAAAATTGTTTGTGCTTGTTCGTTTGTTTGCAGACAACTTGCCAGCTTATTCAAAGTGACCATACAACATAGCCCTTAACACCACCTTAATTTTGACTTGGTTGTACACATTAACTGGTGAAACGATTCTGTTTTACCCTCATCTTTAAGAATCTCCCTACTAGCCTCTTCATTAAACGACGGGTAACAAAACAAATGTTGGGCACATGTTTTGCTACCTTCATCTCCTCAATTTCTGTTGGTTCGATCAGCTTATAATTATGTTCTTTATAAGAAAGCAGTGCACAAAAACGAGAAAATGTTAAAAACTGCAAAACTCGAAGCAAAAAAAGTTATTAATGTTGAAAATATACAAAATCCAGAATTCGTGTGTTTTCATTGAAAATTTTAGCTTGGGTCGTGTGAAACGTATGCAACTTTCGTTACTGTTTTGTTCACATGATGCCTTTGTTATCGCCTTGTTCACATGATATTTTTCAGAAAATAATAAAAAATCCTAAGAAACTCTTAACAAACTAGAATTCTGAGGTTTTGTGATGCCTGAAACCAAAGCACTCACTGTCGAGGTTAGTTTCTTATTAAACAAAGGGCGTGCATATTTCCATGGATCGCATGTAAAAGTCAGTTACACTACTTCCCACAGTAATGCCAGTGCTTGCATGAAAAAGCAGCTATAGAAATAGTCGTTGAAACGCCTGTCCTAATCTTGCCCTCGCAAACGCCGTCTCTCTAAACATAACAAGACAACAATGGCGCTCGATAAATTCCAAAAATCAAATCATTCCGCTATCTGTAGTTACAGTTTAAGTATAACACAATAGCATTGCTCGAATGAAGCCAATCTCTTACTATGGCAACAGCATTAGAATGGAAATGACAAAGCCTCGTTGTGAAAAAGAGGGGATTAGACAGACAAGATTATCGAAGAGAGACCGAGAAGAGTGACCGAGAAACGACAGACATTTCTAGACGGCAGACGCAAACAGACTTATCCTGAAGATTAGATATTTGAAGATTAGCTATTTGATTATTGGATTCAATGTTTTGGAAGCAGGCGCTGGTTATCGTGATGCAACAGAAAAGCATTGAAAAGAATAATAGTTGTATCTTGTTGAATAAAAATCCAAATGATAGAGACGTGACTCCGCTTATACGAAACAACGTTATTCGCAATCTGCTTAGTTAGAAAAGCAACTGGTAGACACGTGGTCTCACGAAACCCAAAAGCACACGATATCAGAAGCAAAGGACGTGTTAGCAAAGCACGCGGTTACTGCCCAGTTTTGGGTTACAAAACCGATAAAAAACCTCGTTGTATGGTGAAACATTGAATAAAGGTCTTCAATCGGTTAAAGAGTAAAACCTTCACTAAATAGCGTCACTAAACATTGCTTTGTTAATAGGCTTTGTCACCTGAAGCTGAGATACCACCAATGTTTGCTTGTTGAAGTCGAAACAAGCATTAAAGAATAAAAGAAAACCTTGAAAGATCCGAATATCACTCACCATTATTGAGATGAGAATCTTCAGTAAAACTTTGGCTTTTTTCCTGCGTCCACCATCAACAACCACTTTTGGGACGTCCTGACGACAAAACAACTGCAAAAGGAAAAAGTAATCAATATGAAATCAAGTATATGGAATCAAGTATATGATCAATACTCAACAGCAGTATAGCTCAGTTCATTACGAAACCATTCAGACTGCAATTAGGCTGCATTAACAATTAATAACAATTGCGATATAGCAATGGGGTGATATATTATTTTTTTTAATACCACGTCAAGAGCTTTATCCAGGTTTCTTGTTGCTTTTTCTTTCCTTTTTGCCGGACTTGCAAATCTCAATTCTTCACTAAAAAGCAAAATAACAATGCAGCACTAGAACCTGAAGTCATAAAGCACTAGAACCTGAAGCCATACAGCACTAGAGCGTGAAGCCATACAGCACTAGCACCTGAAGCAATACAGCACTAGAACCACGCTAAAACATTTTGATATGATTAAACTTAAGTTGATTCCACCTCACACTCAAATTGGATACCTTTCTGTAAATATTAGCATAAACTCATAATGTGATATCTACATAAAATATTTGTACCTCAATTCTGTCCATTGATCAAAAAAAATGTTTGCCTCATCAAACAACGTCTTCATCTTCATTAATTCTTTCACGTGAATCATCTAAAATCAAAAGATATTTTATAATGAATCAATCGCAATGCTTTGGACATCAATTCACAAGACCATAATACAGTTCTGCAAGCATTATGAATAAACATTATCATGATAAATTGTACTAACATTTTTAATTTTCCAAAGAGACCCTTTCTGCTCTTTTCGTTTACCGAGGTTGTTCACTTTTTCCTCTCTAATCATCTTATCTATGACTCCAATGGTGTTGGCTTTCAACGAAGTAATAAGCTCGACGACATGTTCAACTTCTGGCAGAAAATAAACAGCCAACTCGGACATGGTGTCAGTTGAAATGCCAACATAGGCACGCTCAAAGGTTCGCTGCAATTCCAGTGCACGATGGGCAGAGGATATTGATCTGAAAAGAGAAATTCATCTGTTCAAACATTAATTTAGCAGTCGCTGAGGAATGTTCGACAGAACAGTAAGTAACTATTCCACCCCATGAATTAGAGGTATACAATGCCTAACATTAGCAGATCAAGATACCGGACGCATTATAGATGTATCAAATATTGCAAATGGTATACCTATCGACTTGCAAATTTGGATTTTGGAAGCAAAAAATGAAGAATATGCAGAAATGTAGGCTAAGCGAAAGAAAAGGAGTAATAGCTATTTCAAGATATAGTAAATTACATTTCAGAAATTCTTTTGAATATTTCGTCGCAGTCTTGTTTGGGTAAGTCTTTCTTATTCTTTGTGAAGAAGTCACAGAACAATAACCACTTGAGTGCGGCTGTGGAAAAATAGTCGACAAATTCAAATAAAAACAAAATAGTGGAACTGACGCCCATCTTGTTAATGCGGCCATTTTTGGCCTGGGAAGATGGCCACACATACATGGCCTCATAAAAAACCTCGTTCGTGCAACCGCCGTTAATAAAGCCAATTTTTGTGGTCCGTTTGTGACCGTATTAATGGGACTCCGCATAACTTGATACGAAATGCTGTTGTTTAGGGACTAAGAGACAATTCATTTGGTACAAAGTAAATAGTGAAGATATTTCGGTACCCAACATACCCAGACTTCCTTGCTTGATCAGCTCTTTCACAACGTAAAGGCATTTGCTTGGCTCTTCAAAAAAGCTCCTCTTTTGCTCGTAAGATGCTATGATCCCTTCAACAAAACTAAACATGGAACCCAGGCGGTTTCCAACATCTTCAACAAGAGAAATGGCACCTGGACAACGAAATAAAACCTCAGTGTATAATGATAAGAACAAGACGCTTGATGATTAATACACTGGTACATATGCATACCACAACTGGGTATTTTGAAATGATTGAACTGCCTTGGTAAAACAAGTGATAACAAGGGTTGCGAAAAAGTGGGACGGTGTATAAAATAAACTCACGTGTTCTTAAGTTGGTGCGATCAAGGAATTCTTGCAGCATTGTGCTTATGCAATCGAAATCTTGATGCTTCTTTGCAAATTTAAGCACTTTCTTTGCTCGGTCGGTGGTCATGGTCAGCGGTAAGCAGCCAGTGTAAATAAAACAAAGGACAACTTCAAGCACATCGGAATTTCTTGATAACGAGGCTTGGTAATTATCCAATACTTCGTCAGATAGCAGTAAACTCAAGATACACTTGTGACAATTGAACTGGAAGGGAAAAAACAATTGCCGTTAATGCATATCGATGTCGATTTAAATATAGTGTAATATAATATATAATATGGTAATAGTTAAACTGTCGTGTGGGTACAAAGAGTAACTTACATGCTGGCCATTCTTTGCTATAATTGTTAAGTCTGAATAATCTGAGCTCTTCAATGCGTCAATAAAGGAAAGTGAACATTTGTCAACCGCAACGTTACAAATCTAGAAGAGAAACAATAACGAGAGTCAAAAAATTAATTACCCAAAGGTGGGGCTTGGGGGCTTAATCGAATTATTACGGAATGTGACTCTTGAGTGATGTAAAATGTTTTCAATTATGCTCACTCTTTTGCATTGAAGTTTAATTGTACCGGGGTGCATAAGCTCCATAACCTGTCCATCTTCCAATAGTTTTAGCTGCAAAACATAAAACATCATTGACAAAATGTTCGAAGCAAGGCATACTATAACAGCTCTATTAAGTCCCGGAGGCCTTATTAAAGAGGGGGACTTAATAGAGAGGGGCTTCTGGGGCTTAATAAAATTCACAAATAAGCTTCAGTAAAACGTTCGTGCTTTAATCGATCAGAATTTTAAAAGCAAAGAGAGGCTTGATTTAAAGTCTCGTTTCGAAAAAGAGGCTTAATAAAGAGGGGGATTTATAGAGAGGGAGGACTAATCAGAGTCTCGCAAAATGTTCACGCGTTCATTGAAATGTTGTAATTGCAAAGCGCAAGTCAAAACAATGGCTACTTTGAATTTGATATTGTGTCCAACAGGAAGATGAAACCATAGTAACCATTGTCGTCCTGGAGTCGATTCCCGTAAGAGCTACGAAAGAAGTGGAATCTAATCAACAATCTGCAAAACACGTTTTTTATGCTATTCATGAGGGATCATAAGCAGATGAGGATTAAAAAACAATGTGAATTCATACTCTAAAATGTTCGGATTTCATAAAAGGAAAGTAGTCACTGCGGGGGTGAGGTTTCCAAATAATATCGCCATCTTTGTGGATCTGGAATTCAGCACTGTAAAATATAAATATGTTCTAAACATTTAGCTAAACATAGTTTCAAATAAACAACTTGAACAAGTTCTAAAGTCTTCAGAATACGGCACTGCATTCTGCACAAAAACTAACAACAACACGGGTGGTTACGTTGCATGCTGCCTTGTTGTGCTATGTACTACTGCCCACCTTTCCATTTTACAACTAACCTAAATAAATTGACTTGACGACTGTAAAATTCATTTTACCCAACAATAGAATAGTTCTCCAGCGAATTATCATCATCATTTAGAAATCTTTGCGCCACAACCTGGAATACAAAGACAACATGAAGATGACCGAGGGGAAATTCATGGAAAGGAAATGTCATATGATGACATCATTGATGGTGGATAGTGAAAGCTGAGATAAAATTGCAACTAAGCAGAGATGGATACGCCCCCTTTTCTATTTAATCCTTCTATTTAATCTACGCAAAAGTAAAGAAGAAACCTTCCCCTACTTTCTATAAAATCTCCTTCGATTTTACTAGTGATTTCAGACCAAAATATACTCGACATTGAACGTTTCCAGCCAGGGAAACATTTAGGCCATTATCTGCTTGAACACATCCATTATCGAAAATCATTGGTTTTGAAGATTGGTTGCGGTTAAATTTTGATGCAGATTAAAATAATTAAATACAAATAAATATATTTTATTAATTACCATCCATGTGCCATGCAAATCGCGTTTTCTCATCTTTAGTTCGTCTGAGAACTTTTAAATCTTCCTGTTGGATGCTTTCCGCCTTACTCGATGTCGTCATTCAAGAAAATATTTTAAATCAGCAACACTCTGTTTTGTTTATAATGCCCAGGGGCCTGGGTCTTATCTATATTTGGAAGTCGACGAATATCAATAAATTGCAAATGTTGTATATATTTCGGATGTACCATAAAAGCTCCACTAAGCCCCCCACCCCTAACCCTAACCCTAAGCCCCCACCGGGGGGGGACTATTTAATGTTCGATGTTACAGCGAAGAAGCTTGTTGGCCAGGGAGGGCTTAATTTAAAATCTCGTTGGCTTAATTTAAAAGCTTATTGGGGCTTGACAGAGCTTTTACGAATTGTAATAAGAATCAGACGAAGAACAGATCGAATGGCTAAATAAAACGCATGCAAAATAAAAGAAGTATATTGGTAAACATGAAGAAGGAGGCAGAATGTAGCTTGATAAAAAACTACGCACTTTATTTTCAGGTTTTTTATGTGAAATTTCACAAAAAATTTCAAATTAGAACAAAAAGTTTACATAGATTCACTTCCATTAAAAAGTCCATCTGGTAAAAGCTTAGCGCTTGCAGAAGGACTAACAGCTGCATACGTCGTCATATTAGTCGCCGTGAGCGGTTGGCTATTAGTAGAACCGGGCCACTGTCCATAACCTGATACTTGACTGAGGAGACCTTGTTGAGAAGGCTGCGGAGGAGCATTTAAAAAATTATTAGGCCAGAAATTTGATGAATTCACTACTGGTTCAGTTCTTCCACCGACCCAGGGTACCAATTGCGGATTCATCCCAAGCACACCAGAAGGAGGCAAGCCTCCAACAGGATGTCCTGGAGCCAATGCCATGTTCGGATTCAAAACCGGGTTCATGTGACCAATCTGACCATTCGAATCCCAGAAGTTCTGCACTGGATAAGGACTGGGTAGAAATGGCTTCTGTTGTTGCTGTTGTTGTTGAGGGTGAATCGGTTTCATATCTGAGGAAATAGGTCTGTCTTCTTCGAGAATAAGTTCAGCAACGATGTTTGAATCGAAACGATAATCCCCGTTTAATGATTTGCAAGCAGTCTGTGCTTGCATGCCATTCTCAAAACGAACCAAAACGGAATCCGGTGCAACGACTGCATAATTTAAGACGATTCCGAATTTCTGGCAAACCCCGTGTAAGGACTGATGATCGACCTACAAAAACAACAGGCAAACATCGACTTTTTCCAACAAATAAAAATAATTAATTCCATTAAAGTATGGTTGAATATTTCTGGTCACATTCAATACGCAGTCCAAGTAGTAATATTGAACAAAAGCGGTAAGAACTGACTTAAGAACTGAAGCTTAGAATCATAGCTATACATATACAGTTGAGCCTCGATAAGTCGAACTTCCAAGGGCAAGAAAAATGTGTTCCACTTATCGAGGTTCACATATAAAGCATTAAGAACCAAGGGAAATACAAAAATGGTCGAGATCGGGGGAGTTTGACTTAAGCGGTAGTCGACTTATCGAGTTTAAACTGTAGCTATATATATTGAGCCAAATCACGAACCTTAGGGTTGAGATTCTTCAAAGACAGCAGTCGGCTTTCCATGGCAGGAGGCATTGATAAATCTGGCCTTTGAGGATCAAGTTTCGGCTCAAGGTCTTTTGTTGACGGCTGGAATGCATTAGCCGTGTTCAATCCTGGTGGTGGTCGCACGATAGCTTTACTCGGCTCCTTGATCAGCCCCGGTGGCCTCGTTTCCACGTCTTCATCATCTGCCTTGCTATCATCTTTATCGATGTCGTCTCCGCTTGGCTTTCTGTCGCCTCTTTCCAGCTCGGCTTTCGGTTTCCACGGCACCCCTGGTTTGAACTCACAAGGTGTCGGTGACAATCTGGGGGCTGCAAGTACACCCCATTTGGCTGACACGGGATCGACTGTAACGGATGACATCGCAGGGGCAGAGCCAGACACAACAGCGGACGTCACCGAGCTGCTGACTTCACTTGAGCTTGCAGGCCCATTCCACGGTCTAGCCCCTTGTTCTTGTTGACTTTCCGTTGCAACACCAGGTGTGGCAACAGTTGTCGTTTCGCGCAGCTGTGTCCATTGACGCAGCTTGGAAACTTGTGGAGCTGTGGATGGCATGCTTGCAGGCAGTGATGCTGGTGCGAACACCTGGTCTGTAAGAGGTGCTTGGGAGTTCGTAATAGTACCAGGGAGTTGGTTCTCGGATGAGATTAATGGTGGAGTAAATCGTTGCCTTTGCTGAAGCAGTGAATCAATGGGAGCAGGTGCTTGATTTGAAGGTGTGCCAACCCGCATCTGTGCCAATTGCTGTTGCAAAATGTACTGCATTCTGGAGGTTTGTGCTGGGTTCGCTTGTTGTGCCTCTGCAGGGAAGCCGGGCAGTTTCCCTTGATGCAAAGAAGGAGCATTGCCAAGCACATTTGTTGAAGCGACACCAAGTTGACGACGCTGAGAAAGTGGATGCTGATTGGACGACTGTGGTATAGTCTGCGCAGTATCTACAGTGTCTGCGTTGATTTTCAATGAGCCAAGAATATCCTTCGACACCGATTGTGTGTTAGCTGTAACCGGAGAGGACTGTGATACGCCTTGCCTGCTAGCAGAGGTACTAGGTAGCTGGCCTCCAATGACACCAACTGATTTTGGCTTTGCCATGCTTGCATCTTGGTGAGTGTGGCCTGCGTCTTTGACATAACCTGCTTTATTCGCCACAGCATCGCTAGATGTTTCTGGTACATTTGGTCCCTGATCAACCGCAACATGGGACGCAGTACTGGATTTAACTTCCAAAGACGGTTCTTTCATGACCGGATTAACCTTCAAGTCATCAGTCACTGACTTGGCCTGGATTTGCTTTCTTCGTTGCTTACGATTCAGTTTATCAGGTGAAGATGCGACTGCAGAACTATTCGCCACGTGGTCTTGTTTGTCCATGTTCTGATTCTTAGATTGTCTAGCCATCTCGCTGAGCACATCTGAAGCATGTTCATTTGACATGGCATTCTGATTCTGGCTCTGTTTTCTGTCTACATCTGTCCTTGACAATAAGTCACCTTAGAAAACATTGGCATAATCATGAGAATCAGCAAACCTGACAGTTTAAACCCATTCGATTTGACATCAAGAGATTTTGTTGAACGACAGGCTATGTTCATTATCTCGAGCCTCAGTAAAATAGTCAGTGCGACAATCGTGCTGAGAACTAGCTCATACTGTCCCCCCTGAAAGGTCCACTTACTCCATTAATAACAGTAAATAATTGCTAAATTTCCAGGGTGTAAAGTTCGCTCTATAACTTACTGACAGCACTTTCAATGATCCCATTGTTTTCCTTCAAAGCCTTTTCAGCATCCTCTCGCTGCAACGAGAAAATTTCGATCCACAAATTACACAACCCCAATATATTAAACATCGTAATAGATAAAATAACAAACGAATCATCAATTCTCACATTAAAACCCATGTCTAGAAGCTGTTTTAGGGCACGGCTAGTCCATACATTTTGATCTTTATTCGTGGTGCTCTGTACAGCCGACTTTTGCTATGCAACAGAAATCAAGAAAAGTGTCAATAAATAACATCAGAAAATTATAGATAACTATATTAATGATAGTGTATGCAATGGATGTCTTGATATTACCTTTGTCTTTTTGGATGATGCAGTCACCCATCCCCATTCGTCTGTCTCTCTATTAGCAGTTTCGTTAACAGCTTTTGGCGCATCCGTTTTAATCTCCGCTGTTTTATTAAGCACGGCTTTATCATAATGCGTAACGTCTTTGGATGTTTGTTGCGACGGCGTCGCAGTGACTTGCGATTTCGCGGTATCTTTTGAAGAAACAGTACTCTCCGGCTTAACTGAAGGACCTATCTCGGCTGAGCCATCCGACTCATTTTTAGACGCAGTCTTCAAATTGATCGTAGAGTCAATAGGTGTGGCATCAAACCCATCTAAACCTGACCACCCGGTCAATTTTGGAGACGATGCCTCAGTCTTTCTAGACACTTTATCCATATTAGATTTCATATCAAATTTTTCCCCACCAACAACACCACTACGAGATTGTCCAGCTACAGGCGCTACCCTATTCCTCTCAATCGCATCTTTGTACATTAATTCTCTGCTATTAACATTCTTATTTATACTATCACTTCCAGTGTCATTCCCTGATGTACGCGGTTCAGGATCCTCGGGTTTATCAGTCAGTAAAATAGCCCGTTGCGAGGCATTACTCTCCAGACCCTCAGTGCTCGATGAAGACAACACCGGTTGACCTATTGCTCCAAATTGTCCATTAACCGGAACGCGATTATCAACTGCAGTATTCTCCTTTTTGGGTATTTTTCCTGACTTCACTTCACTCCCAATCGTACCTACTATTGATGCTTCGATTTTAGGGTCACTTTTTTTAGCAATATCCTGTCTAGATGTCCCTGTAGTAGTTACCGATTCATTCCAATCAGTGAAATTCGAGTCAGTGGTGGGTGCATCCCAATCCTCTGTCGCATTCACAGTACCCCAATCTGATAAAGAGCCAGCACTGTTACTAAGTTCTTGTCCCCAACTCTCGTGTCCTACAGTAGAGCTTTCAGACCATGCTATTAAACTACCCTGAGTCTTTTCACCAGTTTTTATGGTTTCATTAGAGTCCTTATCCCGAATGGTGTCTTCCACAGTAGACTTTTGATCCTTTTTATTAGCTGTATAAACAAAAAAAACATGATTTCTCAAGTAAGGCTGTGCTGACTGAGATTTCACAAGGAATAACCCACTTCTATTACAGTGTCTAAAAGATTTAGCACTTCTACTAATTGGGGACACTTCAAAACAAACACAGTGGATGCAAGTCTCAGCTTTAGACTTATCAAGAAATCTTCGATAACCAATAATCTTCAACGCATAAATAACAATGCATCAATTCAATTCAATTATCAATTCAATTCAACTTACATATGGTCGAACTTTGCTGTTGTGCATCATCATAATCAGGTTGAGAATTCGAAGTAGGTTGCTGTCGTTGTTGCATTTGTCTGAGGAATCTCGGTGGAACCTCTCGCGGATATTTTTGTTGTTGTTGTTGATATTGGGAAGAATACTGCGGTTGAAATTGTCCCTGGTTTCTCTTATTATTCTATCAACAAAAAAAACCAACGTCTCAATTCCATGCGAGGGCACATTATTTCAAGAATAGTCATTTAAGCAAAATAATTTCATAAAAATCAAAGATAAATTACCTGTTGCTTCTTTGCTTGCTCTTGTTTTTCCTTTTCGTCTCGTTCTGTAATAAAAAGAGTTGAAAACGCTATTAATATTGACATTGAAACATAAATGTCATTGAAATTCATTTGATTCTAATCAACCAAACATTTGATTAATTTAATTATTGTATGAGCAAACCTCTTGCTTCTTTTGCTGCTTTTGATTTAGCTGCTTTTTCTTCCGCTTTTCGTTTCTTTTCCTCTTCTTTTCGTTTTGCTTCCTCTTCTTGTTGTTTTTTCAATTTTTCAAGCCTTTCATTTTCCTTCTGTTGCCGTTGCTCCCTTTCTCTATCCTCTCTGAAAGTCATTAAACATAAACACAGCCTTAGACTTAACACAACAAACAAAATAAAACCAGATCGAAGGAGGATAAGAGATGGACACAAAACATACCGTTCCTTTTTCTTCTTTGTTTCTTGAGCCAACCTTTTTCGATCCTCCTCTAACTTCCTTTGTTCCTCTTCTAGTTTCTTCTGCTTTTCCCACTCCAACTACAAAACATAGACATTTACAGCAATATTACCATGCAAACAAAATGGAAATATAGTCAATTCCACGACGAATAATTGAAAACTTTTTATACCTGTTTTCTTGCGGATTCCTTCTCTCCTTCCCTTTTCTTCTTCTCATCAAGTTCTTCAGCTATCTTTGCCATTTCCTTTTCCCTTCGTCGCTGTTCTGCTAGTATTTGCTTCTTGCTCTTTGGTTTGGGCTAAAACAAAGCACGAAATTAAATTCTACGCATTCACCAAAAGCCAACAAACTTCTCTGTAAACTAATGCTATTTTGGAACAAGTATTGGCGAATCTCAATCTTACTTTGGTAACAGGAACTTGCATTTGAGGCTTCGCCTTCTTCGTAACAATAGAAATCTGAAAATACATACAGAACTACTGTGAAAAACTTTGATCAAATCATGTGCAAATCTCCAAATGATAAATTGCATGTAGAATAAATGTAAGTAATAAATGTTACAAATAGCAAATAAATACAAGTAAAGAGTGAATGAATGGAATAAAAAAGAAGTCAGAGACGCAAGTTTGAAAACTTACTTTTTCATCTTCAATGGATCTTTTTGAGGCTTCTCTTTGTTTCATGAAGTCCTCTTTTAACTTGCAAATCTAGAAAAAGCAGTGGGGGATATGCTAGCATTATTAACCTAGATGCTGCTCTGATCAATGTTTCAGGAACTTCTCTTTGTTTTAGCAACATATAAACTGAGAAAGACGGCCACATATGAGGGTATGATACATAAACAATTCTCATTTTAATGAGAATTTGCACAGAAAAAGGCTACTGGAACAAACTTCACTTCAAATATATATATATTCATACTTTATCTTGTGTTAATCCTGCAGGTAAAGATTTGCCATTTTGTAAACGATTCTGCAAAAAAATAAGATGAACAGAATAAGACAATTATTGTTTGAAATGGAGGGAATTGACATGTTCAGGAAAAGTAAAGATGGCAGAGCATGGCACAAAAAACTGTCACAAACCATTAATATTTTAATAAGTCTGTTGAATTCTGTATCTTCATCTTCCTCATCAAAAACATCTTCCTTTATTCTAAAATAAAAGACATATTAATATCACAGGCTTTCTGTATGAAATTCAATTCAAAATATAAACATGAGACATGTCACAAGCTTGAAATACGATCACAGCTACTTATTACCTGTATTCATTGTCATTTTGAAAATGTGATTTGTGGTTGGGGAGCTCTGAGAACAATTCGTAAAGGGCTGCTTTTGAATTATGCTGCAGAGAGTCTGCAAGTAAGCTGAAAAATATCTGAGAAAAGAAGTGCAACATGTAAAAAAACATTCAACAAGTGACAATAACAGCAGCAACCAACATTATGCATTTTCGATGTTCAATAAATTATTCAAAGTGCAGAAAAACGAATTGATTAAAACAGGGAGAATTGATAATATCTAATACCTCGTCACTTTTATCAATATTCCAATCTGATGTGTTGCTATGATCTGATGATAAAATAAAAAATAATCTATAAATATGCAAATTTGTGAGCTATCTTCATCAAAAAACTTGATTAATCTGTAAATGACTTGAAAAATTCCGTAATTAATCATGTAAGATCTTTCTAAAGCCATATGATGCAAATAGGCAAAATAAAAACAATAATGTCTTAATAATTTATTAGAATCAGTAGATACAATTAGATATAATCACAGCTGCCTTTCTAAAGCTGGAACTAAAATTTCCTCAAGAATAACAAAACATCTTTATTGAGATGTAGTAATTTCAAGAGTATATCCTATCTTGCAAGCAAGAATTCTCAAAAATGTTACTTTAAACAGTTAAAATTCAAATTTTCACTCACCACAAGTTAATCGTTTATATGCTTTACACACTTCATGGAATTTCATTTTTGTAACGTCATCAGGATTCTAAAAGTAAATAAATAAATTTAGCACAGCATAAGTAATAATCTACATTTTAAAATATACAAATTCTCTATCAAACTTTGAAATTACAAAAAGAATGTTAAAAATTGTTAGTAAAGCCTTGCCTTTGTAAATCTGTCTGGATGGAGTTTCAGTGCTAGTTTGATGAAAGCTTTTTTCTTGTCATCTACAAGATACAGCCCACATGTTCAAAATATAATACAATAAGTTCAATTCAAACCAAGTAAATTCAAACTAACAAGTGCTTCAATTTCATTCAGCAAAAATAAATCACTTGTAAATTGTTTAAATTATAAGTTAGTCACAGCTCCGCCACCGTATATTACTGTTTGCTCTGCAAGTATTTACAATGCAGTATAATAACTCTTTGTAATTATGCACAATGCTTTCCAACTTCAGAGATTAAAACAAGATGTTTCGTAGTTTCCATTCATTCATATCGCCGGCCTTATAATATCGTGTGTTGATTTTTTGTAACCAGGTCTTGCTGATGATGGCAATTACAACGCAATGTATTAAAAAGCATCGTTTTATTCCACCTGCAACTTCACTGCACTGCACCGCAGTGTCGTGAAGTTTAATTATGCCTCTAATCCTTTGATAAAATATTATGTTATCAAATTCTTTAAATTCTCAGCGAAATATCCAAAGAAATTCGTATTTTCCGGACCATATAATTCTGTTATCACGTAGGATAATAATCGTGTTGTTTTTGTGACAACAATTAACAGGTCAATAATCCCTGCGTTAGAATAGGCCTACCTTCGGATGCCGATGTTTCAAGTCCAAGAATCTCCAAATCCTTACGAGTTCTGTCATCATTTCTGGGCATATTTGTCTCCTAATGTTCGTAAATCCTTTATTAATCAATATTATAAATATTTACTGCGTAAATAGGCTGGTAACAGCGTGTATGCTTCACTTTTCCTTCAATGTTGCTATCTTGCTCTTTTCGCCGGATACATTGAACAATTTCATTCAATACAAGATGGCGGATTCTTAATACACTACGTCACTTACTTACTCGCTCCAGTCTTCTGCAAAACTTCCCCAAAGGGGGCAAAAAATTGTTTAACCCCCTTCCAAGATTTTGAGACGTTCTTAAAAAATATCTTAACAGGATATAAAACAAAAACGCATTTTAAATATATTTTATTATATCTTAAAGCAATAACAAATACCACAAAATACGTAAATTAAGACTTTCTTAAACAAAAGATCATTGCTACATCCAACCAATTGACTTTCTTCAACAAAACTGCCTCTAATATATTTACAACATTGTTATTCAGTTATTGATGAGTTGGGAATTCATCTATGTTTCTTCATTCTGTGCAGCAGTTTTACTTTTAAACATCTAAAACAAATTAATATGTAACAATAAGATATGCGAAAGAAA
Source organism: Sanderia malayensis (assembly GCA_013076295.1). Classification (NCBI taxonomy): domain Eukaryota; kingdom Metazoa; phylum Cnidaria; class Scyphozoa; order Semaeostomeae; family Pelagiidae; genus Sanderia; species Sanderia malayensis. Next base: position 2,391,757 of record RQOL01000658.1, on the reverse strand, counting down.
GAATAAACCAGCAATAGTACAATATAAAATTTAATTTGCTAGTGGTACCTGACTGATGAGTTGTCGTCCGAGATATGAAGAAGCATTTCCAGCCATATTTTTCACCTTCTTAGTTGCATCTTTCTTACATTTGATATATCCAATCAAGTTTGCAGCATTAAGCGTCAATGCTACAATAACTACCAGCTATAAAACAGAAAATAAAACTTAATATAATGACTATATATGTGAAAGTAATTATTGAATAAAAGAGTGTTACTCACAATCCATTTAATTTTAAGAGAGAAAATTGCTGCTATCAACAAAAATGCCCAAATAACAGGACAAATAATGAGGCCCATCCAAAAAAGTCTTGATTCTGCAGAATTGGTCTTTTTGCCTGACTTTTTCTGAAAAGAAAAAACTTTATTAATTACCACTAAAAAAACTAAAGGAAAGAAATGAAGATGAAAATGCAAAAACAGGTGAACTGTGATTAGGTTACCTTTCGAGATTCAAAAACCCACTGGCTCTTTCCGTCTTCATCAACAGAATTCCACCATCGTAAGCCAACAAGGATTCTTCCTGTGATGTTCTTGACAGTCCAAAAGTCAAACGAAAGCAAAAGAACAATAATGACAAAACTGGTGATGAAACTGTTGCTAAATAAACCACACAGTAGGTATGCAACTAATGCTGCAACTCTGAAGAGTAGATGGAAAAATGCAGCAAATGGATGCCTGAAAAAGGAAAAAACATAAGATGAACAGTCTGGACTGGACGTTAGTCCTGGTGGTTTCAGATTATGATGAGGGTTAAAATATTACACCACTATCTAGTATTTATAACCTGAATCTCGACTTCTTTTCCAACTCTGCTTCGTCATCAAAGTTCAAAGCAACATCTTCAGTGTGATCCAAAGAATTATCCTTTATAAAAATAAACGCCAGATTATAAAATCATACGAATTTCAGGCTGAAGAAAGTATCGGCTGCAACTTTTACCACTGAACTTAGCAATATAATCACGTTTGAACATAGCCACAATAGAATTGTGTGACGTGGAAGAGAAAAAGGAGGGAGGAAAAGGCCTACAGCCTAAAAAGGCCACATTGGAGAGGAGATAAAATAACAGCTTCGCTTTATGCTTCGCAAAAAGAGCGGCAAAATCGGCCAACGACGTAAATAAATCCTGCGATTTCCTAAAAAGTTATCAAACTTAAAATGAAACTTACCATAAGTGCGAATGTTTGGCGAACCCTAACCCTACCTAACCCTAAGGCCAATGCATCAACAAGCGTGTCACGTCACATATGCTCCTGCGCAGTACCTATATCTATGCTACTGCGCATACTGACCACCTTTCTCCTCCACATGACCTAACCCTACCCCTAACCCTAATGCTAACCCTAATGCTAACCCTGACCCTAAAGCCAATGCATCAACCAGCGTCACGTCACATATGCTCCTGCGCAGTACCTATAAATATGCTACTGCGCATACTGACCACCTTTCTCCTCCGCATGACCTAACCTACCCTACCTAATGCTAACCCTAACCTAAGGCGATGCATCAACCAGCGTCACGTCACATATGGTCCTGCGCAGTACCCATATATATGCTACTGCGCATACTGACCACCTTTCTCCTCCGCATGACCTAACCCTAACCCTAACCTTAGCCCTAATGCTAACCCTAACCCTAAGGCCAATGCATCAACCAACGACACGTCACATTTGCTCCTGCGCAGTACCTATATGTATGCTACTGCGCATACTGACCACCTTTCTCCTCCGCATGACCTAACCCTACCCCTAACCCTAATGCTAACCCTAACCCTAAGGCCGATGCATCAACCAGCGTCACGTCACATATGGTCCTGCGCAGTACCCATATATATGCTACTGCGCATACTGACCACCTTTCTCCTCCGCATGACCTAACCCTAACCCTAACCTTAGCCCTAATGCTAACCCTAACCCTAAGGCCAATGCATCAACCAACGACACGTCACATTTGCTCCTGCGCAGTACCTATATGTATGCTACTGCGCATACTGACCACCTTTCTCCTCCGCATGACCTAACCCTACCCCTAACCCTAATGCTAACCTTAACCCTAAGGCCGATGCATCAACCAACGACACGTCACATTTGCTCCTGCGCAGTACCCATATATATGCTACTGCGCATACTGACCACCTTTCTCCTCCGCATGACCTAACCCTAACCCTAACCTTAGCCCTAATGCTAACCCTAACCCTAAGGCCAATGCATCAACCAACGACACGTCACATTTGCTCCTGCGCAGTACCCATATATATGCTACTGCGCATACTGAACACCTTTCTTCTCCCAACCTCGAACCCAGGGCCCTTCCAGCTTCGCTGAAATGGCCCTGGTACCTACCTCGCAATAATGGACTGTGATTGGCTAACCAATTAACAATAGAAATTGCATAAGTTAGTGACCCGGGGAATTTCAAGAATTAATTTTCATGAAAGGCAAGGAAAACAAGGGAAAATGTGCCGACAATGTGAGAGAAAACGTGACCCTGCATTGTTGTTATTTACTATGCTTCACGAGTAAAACCCTAACAAGAATTTTAAAAACCTTTCGATGATGACAGGAGAAAATTATAAACAGGTGATAGCTTCATTTCTCTTTTTCAATCCGAGATATTTTCAAATTTACTTCGGCCTGTCTGCAGCGCCTAGGCCCAGCAAAAATGTATGATTTTTGGACTGATTTGTTGTTAATTTTGTGGTTTAAAGTTTTGAAAATGATTATTAACATCAAGTTTAAAGCTATATATAAATTTTACGTTTAATTCAGGCGTTATTTTGCTTTTTACACGTCTGAAAACAAATAGTTCGGGGGCATAGATGAAGGCCAATTTTGCTCAACATAAATAATTGTTGTACTCCTCCAAAATAAAAGTTTGCTTTGTCAATTTATGAAATTAAGTTTCAAACACTTTTGATAAATATTCTCTCTGATCTTGGAATGTTATTTTTGATTATGTGAATTTACACGCACCTGTTGCTCAAAAATTACGATTGAATTCGGATAAAGCCGATATAATCACTTTCAATTTCCGCGTGTTTTGATGGTTTAAAAAAAATTCGCACAGCAACATGGCCGGGGGAATTCAGGAATTAAAAAGACTCTCTGACAAACATTGATCCCAAATAATTCCAAAATTGTCACAGAGAAAACTCTATTCTGTGACTAAATTGTAGACGAAACAAAATGGCGTGGAGACAGGAGCGACGCTAATTATGCTATATTTAACTTGATATTTTAACTTCATGTATGTTTTTGCATAATTACATGGAATAAATTCCCAACAAATCTGGAGGTAGGTACCAGGGCCATGTCAGCGAAGCTGGAAGGGCCCTGGGTTCGAGGTTGTTCTTCTCCGCATGACCTAACCCTAAACCTAATGCTAACCCTAAGGCCAATGCATCAACCAGCGTCACGTCACATATGCTCCTGCGCAGTACCTATATATATGCTACTGCGCATACTGAAACTCCAGAATCACAACACAATTACATTACCACATTGCGTTTTTGCTCCCTCGGTTGAGGTAAGGTTAGAATGCAAGTTTCATTAAAATTTGATAATTTACTGTTAAATACTACCTTTTGTCCTTCAGCTGACCATGAATCTGGGATTTAATCTGTGAATGTAACAATGAAAATAATTACTTTTCCTTGTTCATAAAATAACCTATAAATGAGTTGATCGGCTTGTCTGTCAAAGGCCTAGACACGTTTCATTTATCACATGAAATTAAGTCAAACAAGCGCTTGTAATTTACAAAATTAAAAAAGAACTAAATTAGATACTAAAAATGCAACTTACCTGTTTCTATACATCGAAATAAAAACATGACATGCAACCATTTACATCTTTCTTTTCAACAAAAATGCCCCGAAAATGAAAACTTGTTCGGTGGCAGCAACAAAACAAAATATTGACATTTTCAAGTGCTCCCGCCATTTTAATCCTGTACCATTACATCAGAGCGAGGCTATAACTTTTTGCCAGTTTTGAATAATTAAGTGCATAAGTCCTTTGTGTTGAGCAAATTGCGAGAGAGACATTTGTTACCCAATTTCAATTTCAGATACACTTAACCTTTACAATTAATCCAAAAGTTATAAAACTATATTCACAAATTAATTACTCCAAATAACCATTATTATTAATTAACAATATAGAAATTAAGTAAAAATACATGTTTCTCATAAAAATACCCACAAGGACACCCAACCCCCTTCAGTTGAATATCTTTCGTGCGAGCCTGTCATTTGATCCAATAACAAGAAAAGAAATGGGCCCTCCATAATACTACCACTCAGGATAATACTTTATTCACATTTTATCCTAATTCATTTATATTTCTACCAACTTCGCAATCAGGGCAAAACGAGAAAATCTAACTGCCGACAGTTTACTGAATCAGGATATACTCCACATATAACTTTCATGGCTATATACATGGACTTTTGATAAAACATAGTAATATATGCTCATTTTATAATACATTTTCCTTGTAAAGATTAAATACGTATGAAGTTCCAACCGAAGATAGAATACTTAAAATCTCTATTTGGATGACAAGGCAAGGCATAAACAAATTTCACGGTGGGTCCCTTTACTATTAGAACTGTTTTAGAACAATCTGAAGTGTTTTAGGACAATCTGAAGCAACCAAAAAGCTTTTCCAGCTTGCTTTAGTCGTGTGACACTTTTGCTTGTGTGAGAGGGAGGGGGTTCTAGGGACCCCTTTTCGAGCCACCAGGCTTGGAAGACTCAGTGTTGTCCATAAATGGAAAGACATATCCTATGCCCTGATTCCATTTGGTCCATCAAGTAAAGGCGCAGTGTCATGCTCACCTAAATCTTCAACCTGTTTTTCTTTGTAGCTCCTTAGGAAAACGTTTTTTCTGAGGATGATTGGGGAAGGCGTTGGTGCGGCCCTGACAAGTCCGTTAGAATAGAGACCATGTTTTTCTCGTAAAGATGGCGACTCTTTGAATATATTCAACGACAACTGGCTGTTGATTCTAGCATTTTGACACCTGTGCAATTTCAAGTCGTGTTCTGAAATCCGTCGTTTGTGAGTCTCCACTGCATCAATCAGCCAAAATGTTTCGATTTTACCCTTGCCCTACAGTGAAAAGACAAGAAACATCACTAACCAAGCAGCTAAGCTAAAAAATCAAACATTGCCCAAGATACAAAACAAATATGCGTGGACAGCCGACAAAACTAAAAAACCAAAGTGCTCGCAATTAATAAGGATGCTCCTCCGTTGCACACAAAGGATGCTCCTCCATTGTAGACAATGCTATTTGCTTACCTTGACCGATATAAACCCTCTGCTTTCTGTCTTAAATCCGCCAACTGCATCCAAGGCCAACTTCGTTGACTCACTGATGTGGATTTTCGAAGCTGTCGAAAAAATGATACACAATAATAAGACACTGAATCTCGGGGAATTAAATTGTTTTTGTAAGCAAGAAAGATCAGTGGGTAAGATCAATTGATTCAACATGTGTCTGTACCTGCACCGTTGGATTCCATTCTGGAAGCAGTGTTAACAGTGTCTCCAAATAAACAATAACGAGGCATTGTCGTACCAACAACTCCGGCAACAACGGAACCTGCAAATGTTTAAGGCCCAATCGATGGTTACATACAGTTGTTAAAACTAAAGCCAGTTAATGAACGAGAAGATAGAAGGAAGTAGGTTGTTGATGAATATACAGAGATTGTTGTTATACCTGAATTGATTCCGATTCTCAGCTGTAGAGTTCCCTTGGAACGGTGGTGAATCTTGAATGTTTTTATCGAGCTGTTTATGTGAAGAGCCATTAGTGCGATTTCTGATGCATGCTGTTTCTCATTAGGGATCGGCAGGCCAGATACAACCATGTAAGCATCGCCAATGGTCTCAACCTGCAACAAAGGTACATAGTAACATACTTAAAAAAAACGTTTAAGGCATTGGTCAATACCTCTTGAGTACGGAGTTTATGATAATTTATGCTATACTTTATGGTGTGCAAACCTCAAGTCAAAGAGCAGTATAATTTATGTGAGTAGCATAATTACATACTTTATAAACGTCGTATCCTTTGATGATGTTGTCAAACAGTGTGTATAAATCATTAAGCAGCTGTACAACTTGCATTGGTGTACTTTCAGCACACAGCTCTGTGAATCCAACGATATCACTGAAATATATTGACACGTGTTTGAAGGTCTCTGCTTCAACCTCTTTCCCCTGTGTCAGCTGTTTTGCAACCGAGGCTGGCAGCATTCTCTCTAATAAATTCTCGATTTTCTTTTTTTCCTCCAATAGCTCGCCTGTCTTTTGCTCAACAAGATCCTCCAGATGGTCAGTGTATCGTTCCATCATGTAGACCATGTTGTCAACTATATTCCTCTTTCTTCAAGTAAAAAAAACAACAGGTCTTCATAGTCAATCAATAGCAGGTTACTGGAGCAATAGATTCTGGAGCAATTAGATGTCCCATATGCTAAATATGCTAAATATACTAAATATGCTAAACAAGGAGAGATGCATAGAGAAAGATGACGATTGAACCGACTTACAATCCATTTGCTTTCATCATAGATTCAATATCTTTGCAAAGTTCATGAAATGATGGTCGAATATTGGGGTGTTCAAGCCAACATTTCTTCATGATATCTCTCAATCCTTCGGCTTCTTCGATCAGCTCTGAGACTGTTGGACGAAATGGAGGTAACTCACCAGCTATCACCCGATTGACGATTTCTACAAGGAAACACAATCAATCAGCAGGCCATTACTTATCAGCCTCATTACACGCTAATACATAAACAATGCATATACGTAGATATAAAAACGCTTTAACTGAACAAAAAACAGTTGTATTCTGTGTCATTTGTTCAACAGTCCTTTGCCAGGCAACTGGGGTGGGTGCTCTTTCAGGAAGAAGCCCCAGTAAATGGGAGTTTCAGAAATGTACAATAAAAGCAAAGATGAGAAAAGATAAAATAAAATAAATTATTAGCGTGGATGATTGTTAATGTTAAGAATACCTTTATCGCATAGAGATGTTCCTGACCAAGGACCGCGCCTTGTGTGACACTCCTGCAAAATTATTGCAAAGCTGTAGATGTCTGCGTGTTCAGTGCCTCTAGCAGGGGGGTCGCTCATCCTCAATAGCTCAGGAGCACGCCATAGTAACGCTGCAAGGGAATAAGAAACGTTAATCAGATTCATCAACTGGATTTGAAGAGGCTCAAAGGAACACACACAGCAAAACTCACAATGGATGTTTCTGTGGTCGGGTTTTCCTTTAAACCGGTGAAGACCAAAATCAGTGATCTTAAGAACCCAACGACTGTCAATGACGCAATTCGAAGACTTCAAATTTCCATGCGATCTGATATCACTCATATGTAAATAGTCCATTCCCTGAAACAAATAACACGAATAATTAATAATGCATCTACTAATGCAATGAATGATATCACACCATGAGAGTGTATTGAAACATATCTTCTAGTACCAAATAGAATGGATTCCAATTGAGATGAGACGGGGGGTGATATTGAATCAATTACCTTCACTATGTCATAGATGAGTGAAAGTAGAAACAACGTCTCCAGTTTAATTGAACTATCCTCCAAGACATCCTAAAAAGATAACGAAATAAACACGCATGAGTACTTTATATAGAGATGAATGCGCTGTTAAATGGTGCAGTTTTGTGATTATGAAAATAGAATTTCACCTGAAGACTAGCTCGCAAAGCAAACTGGGTAACAATGAGTACTCTGTCGGATTCGACAGAAGCACCAATAAATTGATTGATGTTGTCATGACGAAGATCCCTCATCTAAACAGAAGAATGATTAGTTGCTTAGATACGTAATCCGAGACAATATCACAGTGTGTCTAAGAACAATGAATACAGTGCACAATCAGATACAATGAGAATGCACAAGTGGGGTAATAACTAGTGTCACATCATGACAAAATACCAGTTTAATAACTTTGAACAAACCTGTTTTAACTCCAACAGCACCTCTCTATTTAACTCAACTGGCTTTCTGATAATCTCCTTCACAGCAACATATGTGCCTTTAAAAATGGCAACAGACGTACGGGAATTCAATGAATAAGTATCGTTGAGTTCACCTGCTCTTGACAAGGACAGTATACAGCTATCATTCCCCTGCAAAATAATACCATAGACAATATCAATTGGTATTCGATACAGTGGCGTGAGTTTGTTCATTCTTATGCAGCACTCTCACCCGCCCAGTCTGTTAATACACGGAACGTACAGTTGATAGATGAAAAAAGCCAGGGGGGTAAAATTAAAGTGATGCATACTAGGCTGTTAACTGATGTTTGACTTAATGATAGCGTGGATCCACTGCTTGAATATCGATTTACGAAAGCAAGATCAGCCAGCGAGACTTTCCACAGTTTACTGGTCAACTCTCTCTCCAAACGATACTGCCTGTGTTGATAAATAAGAAATGAATATTAGCAAGCGGTATAAGTGGAGAGGCTGGGGATAGAATACGTGATTGGCGTAGAAAGGAAGCAAAAAGTAGTTACCTGTACTTGAAAATTGGTAGAAGCAGTAAAATGACACCAATGACTGTTGTGGAAACTGAGATTGCAACAACGATGTGAACTGAAAACAAAAAAGATGTTGAGATGATAAAAGAGAAAAGAACTGGTCTGATAAAAATAACCTCGTGTGTGATAGAATCATGTGATCATGTGAGCCTCGTATGTGATAGAAGACAGAACGATCGAGATGTAGCATAACTTGTTAGAAGAGATAAGGGTAAAACTTAGAAAGAGGCTTGTGAGACTAAAAAAGCTAACATAACGAAGTTCTGAGCATACCATTCGATTCAGGTGGTTTAGGAGGTTTAATACAATATTCTCCATGGAAACCACACCGTGGACGACCAAGGGGAACTTTACCCTCAAACCAGCGAATTTGCCTTTCTTTTTCATACTTCAACCCACTTTTGGGACCGTTTTGGTTCTTGAAGTAACCAACGCGGCTGACAACTAAAAGTCAGAAAGAAAGCAACAATTATTACTATCGCATGTGAATCTACATGGCTTTCTGATAATGATAGATTCTCCGAGGCACAGAGAAATGGTAAAAGAGCAAGAGGAAAATAAATAATACATACTCATGCTCTTCTTCCCTTTGCTAATTCGATAATCGTAGCCAAACAAAGTGAAATGTCCATGCGCATCTCCCTCTTCGTTTATCTTCATTTCATTTCCATCAATACCTGTTTTAAAAATATAATTAGACGTCGCATTAAAAAAACATTCGTATAGTTGCTAGCTGAATAATCTGAGTTCAATATATCTGAAAATCAACTCAAAACAATGTCTTTATTAATATGAACTATTTCATAAGGAAAAGCAACTTCATGTGTTAAACTTACTTCGATAGCTTAAACCCCTGATGTTCTTTGCAACAGTCATTCCGTCTTCAATAGACTTGTTCTGGTTCAGTGTTTTATTCATGGCAAGGGCCAATACCCGTACTGCGTCATATAAATAAATATTCTCCAAAGGTACGCCAATCTGAAATAACATAGTACATTAATGTCATAACTGTGATTATAATTACAGTAATAATTTGCATCAAATTTGAATGTATACAAAAGTATCTAAGACCCGCTCACAATTACGAATGCAACTTCCTTTTAATGTAAGATAAGAGAATCATTTAAGCTAACAATGCAGGAAATGAAAAAATAAAGAGAAAACCGTAAATAGCAGCATTGAAATTTTGTAAGCCAAATATCCTTCAAAAGCGTCATTGGAAATAATTGAAAAGCATCAAAGTTATTTACCGCCTTGTTACGTTGTTTGGACTGCTTCGCGAACGACACTGGCCATGCTTGAGCTGAGATTAATTAGGAAATGAAGAAAGGCACAAAGACCGAATTAAGATAATTGTTAAATGGGTGGATACATCTCACAAACGTTTGTGCTTCACAAATTCAAAAATAAATGCCATGGAGCCCTGCTGTATTAACTCGAAATGTTCTGATATAACACGGAACGACGGAATGGGAACGAAATGTGGAACTTCAACTTGGAATAAAATTATCTTGATAAAAATGGTGTTGGTTCTAATTCACCATTCCGTCATTCCATGGTTTAGTCACCACAGGTTGCTACTGCCTATCAGGTTCACGATTCACAATTATCGAAATTGCAAGAATATCATCCAGTTTTGATTACAAATGAGTCAGTCGGAACACGTCATAACTTTGCTTCTGAACAATTTTGCAAGAGCGGCTTTGTGGTGCAAAAGAATAATGATAGATATCGCGGTGAAACAGCCTGTTTTGATTTAATCTAATCGGATAATCTCGCGCTATCGACTGGATTTACGCGATTTTTATTCCTCCTACAACTTAGATATACGATAAGAAACGTAGGGAATGTAGAAATTCAAATTTAAACACCGGAAAGATGTGGCATGCTTACAATGAAAAACAAGCAAATAATAATAAGCGAATAAACAAAAATTAAACAAAGACGAACCTTTTTCTTTTTGTATTTGTCAATGAAAAATGGAGGCCCACTGCTGTAGACAGGGAATTATCCCCTACAAACTAACAAACAGGGTAACCTTAAATTTTAATGTTTCATATGAAAGCCAAGACAAAGAGGATCAGAAATCCGAGATGGGACATTTCGAAAAAGTGACGGGGGTCACGTCATCGCTCATCAAAGTATTGCATCATTGGTCACAGTCAGAAAAAAATCAACTATCTTGTATTGTAAACCTGAATACATATTTAGAAAGAGCATAAAGAGTTATGTAAAAAATATTAAGGAACTTAATCTATAACATGAACAGTTGAGGAGATATGGGCAGTCGAAGATGTTACGATTCAGGGGGTAAAAAAAGAAATGAAATTACCTGAATTCTCCAATATTACCGAAACATTGGTACAAATATTGAACCATATATACCATCTCATTGATGGAAAGCATTTCAAGTTGATTTCAGCTAAAGAAATGTTTGAAAAACTGAGTTTACATAATGTGCAGGTTGTCTGAATTCCTGACATTACCCCCCGATTTTTAGAGAAATCCATTTTTTAATGATTTGGGGGGAAACTTTTGATGTAGAGTCAACTCTGTTTAGGTTGAACACCCTAGGGAAGCGTGAAGTTATTCGAATTACAACATATTCGAAATGTAGAGGTTTACCCTTATAAGAATTAATTGTTTAGTGATCCTTAGGAACGGAGAATTCCGTTCGAAATAGGTAAAGTTCGAACTACACCAGTTAGAATTATGCAGACATGACTGTAAATTGTATTCCACTAGTAAGAACTCATCAAAAATGCTTTTCTGCAGCAATTTGCTCTTCCATTAGACATCAACTTGTCAAATAAAAGCTAATAAGTCATCAAAATTAGGGGGTAATATCAGCATTGCTGAAACCAAGATAAAAAGAATTAAAGTGTATAGAAAAATTGTCAGCGAAAAAACCTCACTAATATTTCATGGTAGCCATTCGTCTCATGAGCTATCACTTGATATAAAATCGGAGACCTCCCATTTGCTCTCCTTGCTGTCACTTAACTAAGAATCATTTTCGTTAGCGCCTTTTTATGATTGGTCACAAACAATTTCGCTTGTCGGTCGATGCTTGTCGTTTATCTTGTTTTGCTTTCAAACCATTTCTCTTTCCCTTTGATTTTTGCCTTACTCCTGCTAGTCTTTTCTCTCTTGCTTTCTGACATTGTGTTTGCAGATCTGCAATGTCAAATTCCTCGTTCGCTTCTGAAACAGGCTCCTTTTTCTTTCGCTGCACATTTCTTACAGCAGAAAATTGACTCCCGCAAACAGGACCGGCGGCTGTACTTTTGAATTTTTAACTTTCCAACCCCAAATTCTTAAAATCTAGTTGATCGATCATAAAATTGCTGGAATAATACCATTCGTATGGTGGACGGAGTCTGGGTCCAGTGGAGGTAATAGCAATAAAGGCTTATGTTTAAGTTCCTTATATATGCGAATCCTAGTTTCAACAAAGTCATTAGGCGTTATACCAGAATAGGCAGTTGAACATATGAACTCTTTGACGTGGTCAATATCCTCTGGGGCTAGATTGCTTGTCAACCCAAGGGCCAAAAGTCTCATTGCCATAGCACTTGAAAAAAATAATGATGTTTTTGTTGTTTGTAAGGATACCGATGTAGTGGTTCTCTTTCTTGTTCTTCATTGTCCAACACAAGTTATATTTCAAGTATGAGTCTTGTGTCTGCTTCCTCGTGATTGCAGTCCTTCTCAATCTGTGTACGCTTTTCTAATCCTGTAGATGTTTTCCTCTTCCGTTATTGCCCGGTAAACTTCTCGTCCTCAGAAGAGTCCTTGCTTACAATACAAAGACCAACTTACTTTTGGCCCTTGGGTTGACAAGCAATCTAGCCCCAGAGGATATTGACCACGTCAAAGAGCTCATATGTTCAACTGCCTATTCTGGTATAACGCCTAATGACTTTGTTGAAACTAGGATTCGCATATATAAGGAACTTAAACATAAGCCCCTATTGCTATTACCTCCACCGGACCCAGACTCCGTCCACCATACGAATGGTATTATTCCAGCAATTTTATGATCGATCAACTAGATTTTAAGAATTTGGGGTTGGAAAGTTAAAAATTCAAAAGTACAGCCGCCAGTCCTGTTTGCGGGAGTCAATTTTCTGCTGTAAGAAATGTGCAGCGAAAGAAAAAGGAGCCTGCTTCAGAAGCGAACGAGGAATTTGACATTGCAGATCTGCAAACACAATGTCAGAAAGCAAGAGAGAAAAGACTAGCAGGAGTAAGGCAAAAATCAAAGGGAAAGAGAAATGGTTTGAAAGCAAAACAAGATAAACGACAAGCATCGACCGACAAGCGAAATTGTTTGTGACCAATCATAAAAAGGCGCTAACGAAAATGATTCTTAGTTAAGTGACAGCAAGGAGAGCAAATGGGAGGTCTCCGATTTTATATCAAGTGATAGCTCATGAGACGAATGGCTACCATGAAATATTAGTGAGGTTTTTTCGCTGACAATTTTTCTATACATTTTAATTCTTTTTATCTTGGTTTCAGCAATGCTGATATTACCCCCTAATTTTGATGACTTATTAGCTTTTATTTGACAAGTTGATGTCTAATGGAAGAGCAAATTGCTGCAGAAAAGCATTTTTGATGAGTTCTTACTAGTGGAATACAATTTACAGTCATGTCTGCATAATTCTAACTGGTGTAGTTCGAACTTTACCTATTTCGAACGGAATTCTCCGTTCCTAAGGATCACTAAACAATTAATTCTTATAAGGGTAAACCTCTACATTTCGAATATGTTGTAATTCGAATAACTTCACGCTTCCCTAGGGTGTTCAACCTAAACAGAGTTGACTCTACATCAAAAGTTTCCCCCCAAATCATTAAAAAATGGATTTCTCTAAAAATCGGGGGGTAATGTCAGGAATTCAGACAACCTGCACATTATGTAAACTCAGTTTTTCAAACATTTCTTTAGCTGAAATCAACTTGAAATGCTTTCCATCAATGAGATGGTATATATGGTTCAATATTTGTACCAATGTTTCGGTAATATTGGAGAATTCAGGTAATTTCATTTCTTTTTTTACCCCCTGAATCGTAACATCTTCGACTGCCCATATCTCCTCAACTGTTCATGTTATAGATAAAGTTCCTTAATATTTTTTACATAGCTCTTTATGCTCTTTCTAAATATGTATTCAGGTTTACAATACAAGATAGTTGATTTTTTTCTGACCGTGACCAATGGTGCAATACTTTGATGAGCGATGACGTGACCCCCGTCACTTTTTCGAAATGTCCCATCTCGGATTTCTGATCCTCTTTGTCTTGGCTTTCATATGAAACATTAAAATTTAAGGTTACCCTGTTTGTTAGTTTGTAGGGGATAATTCCCTGTCTACTGGTCTTTCGTAGTCTCCTCTTGTGTTCTTCATATTTTATGCCTGAACTTGGAGGTGAAAAGCCAAGAACGAGAGCGAATTTGAATGCCTCCCTGATCTGAGTCATGTTCTTGGGAGAAATATTTGAATAGAACCATTTGAAAGGAATCTTCAAGTTCAACGACAGCGTCAGAGCATCCAAGTTCACCAATATGAACACATAGCTTCCATTTGTCATTCCATTTCGCGTTGCATAAAGAAGACCTTCCTTTGCTACCTCATTATCGCAATAGAAAATCACAACTGAAAAAAGAAAGGAATATTATAACAATTAAGTTTCTCCATTTTACTCTACTCTACCAACTAATTTCCCTATAATTTAGCAGTAAATATGATTGAATACGAGCACTTACTTCTAGCTTTCTTTTTAACTTCTGGCATGATATCTCGAAATATCTCGGCGGATTTGTTGTAACGTCTCTCAGGCGGGACACTGACTTTATACGAAACCGTAAACTCATCTTTTAATTTTGTCAACATTTCGTCACTTGTTTCCTGGTATTGATTTGAGCCAGTTGAAGATATAACGGCTACTGTTTTCCACTTGAAAGTGTGCAGCAATGCTTTCAAAGATGGAATGACAAATTTAGAAAGTGGATACGTTCTGGCAAATGTTGGATAATCTTTTTTGTTTGATAAACTTGGACTGGAGCACATCTAAATCAAAAATCAAAAACATTAAATTTAGAGGTTGTTACTCAAACCATAGTCATAACTATAGCTGTCCTTTTGTGACTATCCTTAAACAGTGACAAACAAAAATTGCATGTTTTCGGGCTCTATCAGAATTCCGTAGCAAATTCCGCTGCCAATTCCCGTGCCATCTTTAGTGAGGTGAGCTATATTGACAGCTTTAATCTTTTTTCGGTTCTTCAACCACAATAAGTATATCTATCTATCTATCTATAATCACTGTTCATTGGCAATAACAAAAAGGTATTACGTACATTTGTAAATCAATTTAGGATCTTTCTTCAAACCTTTTTTCAAATAGTGATCCATTTAATTCCCAATTGCTAGTAAAGCAAAGCCATCGAGACATTGAAAACAAAAATGTCTCAACGGATCGCATAGTTTAAATATCGCCACTTCTGATTAATCGAGATAAGTGTTGTGTTTTTAAAAAAATGCTCTTTTTAAATAAGCTAAAAGGTCAACAGCTGTTATTATTCATTGTGCTCGAAATTAATAAAAATTCATTTGGAAAATATGAGAATAATCGACTCCATTCTTCTGAGAAAATATTCTCAAATGGTTGGCAAGAAAACCATAACAAAAGACTTCATTCAAGAACGTGGAAAAAACGGTTTCGCACGGAAATATATTCAATAGGAAAACAGAGCTGTTGATTCTTTCTCATCTTGTTTCGATGTTAAAAATTCATGCTGATGTTTCTCAGAAATATTCAATTGATATTTCACTTGAATGAAGCTTTTACGGTCGGTGATACCGATTTGCTGTGCAAATTCTCCGGCCGGGACACCAGGCAGTACTAACCGAATGGTCAAACTGCAGAATACGAATGAATGAAATCATAATGTAAATCAAAAAAAAATAAAAGAGTACAGGGAGGGTGGGTGGGAGGAGTTGAATTGAACGTATGCGAAGCACACTCGTAAAACAATGACCAACCCACATATGGTGCATACAATTAAATAACTCAAAGGAGAGGAGATGAAAGAGTGTCAATTAAAAACGATGTGGGAGATGCCAACCACATCGGTATCACTGCAGGATCAGAGATCTGATTTCTCTCACTCAACCCGTTAGCACTTTGCCGTGTGCAAATGACAAGGAATGAATTATTTCTTTCCACATTAATAAATAATAAAATCACATTAGATATTAAATTTAGTGCACATAAGTCATAATTATCCTCGAATTTCTTTCACTCAAAAATGATCACAGGAGATAGCTGACAGCTGGGAGGAAATTAAAATTCAAAACGCAATGCATGGTCAAATGAAATATATAAGGATGATATCTAAATCGTTGGTCAAATCTCTTTTAAACCCGGGGTTACTCGATTTTGGCCCCCTTCAGATTTTGAGGGGGGCTAGCTGGACTTTAAAGAATTTACAAGGTTTGCATATTGTGATATTTGTTTTGGGCTTAAAGCTGGACAGATACAGACGATGCCATATACACATCGATTGATGAAAATCGAAAATTTCGTAATAAATCGACCATGGAAATGACAGCTGCACAACAAGAAACTGGAAGCGGTCGCGATTTGTAATATGCAGAACAAAAAAGAAAGGTCAATTAATAAATGGCAATAAAACACGAAAGGGCATGAATCTATATTATATATATAATGCAGCTCGATATAGCTTATGTTTTGGTTTAGAAAAGCAAAACATTATTTGAATTGCGTCGCTTTGAAAGGTTAATTTACGATAATGACGACGATAAAAGGGAAAAATTATAGAGGGACGGAGAAAGCAAATAGAAAATATCACAGACTTACGTGAGAGATGAGAGGGACCTCCATTGCACTTGCAAATTTTGCAGCACTATCGCATTCACACCCAAGGCCAATGAACCCGTGAATAGGCAAACCTCTGCTGTCTCTAGATTGGTATTGATCATAAATGGCTCGAATGTTGTACTTCTCAGTGCAGCGCGTATCATTCCAAGTATAGACAAGTTTATAGCCGGGTAAAAGATTGGAGTCGTTGTTTACGCTTTCCAACGCAAGTGGAAAAGCAGCGGCATAATACTTGGCACCTCCTTTATATTCACTTCGCGAGCGTGCAAACGTGAAAGGTAACAGCAAACCAATGTAAATGTGCTTCAGTTTGTATGGACTGGAGTTATTCAAATGTGATGTCGAAGTAGTTTCGTTAATGGACCTTCGCCGCAGTGACTTGTAAATTTCGTCTTGTGGTGGAGAAATCTTCGGATTCCGCTTAATAGTTTCTCCATACGATAAGCCAAGTATCAACATTAAAAACAATATTAATTGCGACATATTTACCATTTCACTAGTCTAAACATGAACATCGATGTTGTGACCAACTAATCTGATGATGCTGCTCAGCTTGTTGTTGTTGGCTAGGCTAGTAGGCCCAACAACACGCCGTAAATTCCCCAGCCGCAGTGCTTGAAATAATCCAGGGAAAATTCATAAATTCAATTAGATAATAATCTCCATCTGGTGA
Organism: Sanderia malayensis; assembly: GCA_013076295.1. Classification (NCBI taxonomy): domain Eukaryota; kingdom Metazoa; phylum Cnidaria; class Scyphozoa; order Semaeostomeae; family Pelagiidae; genus Sanderia; species Sanderia malayensis. Next base: position 2,374,531 of record RQOL01000658.1, on the reverse strand, counting down.
TTAAGTTCGTTTCCTTACTTTACGGGAATATTCATTAGTAAAGCTCAAAATTCCATCGCAAAATCAAGTGTGGCAGCTAGACGTGCACAACTGTCCAACCAGGTCTGTGTCAGCATACGATAATATTATAATTAGCCAACCACAACAACTTAACTTAAAACTCATGATCTATTATTATTTGCAACTCACAAACTGCGGACCACTCATATTCCGGATTGAACAAAAGACCCTGGAAAACCAAAATGTGGAATGCTGGAATAGGAATATCCACAATAAGGAACAGTGTTGCCATTCAATTTGTGTTATCCTACAGATATACTTTGCCAGAAAGGTAAAATACCACCAACTGTTACCATTTTGTGTCAATTCTTGCGTCAAACCTTCAATAAGCCTTTAGGGAATAATAAGTTTGTTCTAGAGAGGTCCAAATTCAATAGGCCCTTTGGGAACAATAAGTTTCTTCTAGAGAGGTCCAAGTAAAAGTGAAGTATATTCCGGATTTTCTGAAATAATCTTAATCATCATCATTCTTTAATTATAGATGAAGTTCACAATATCGTCAAAATAAAAATGAGAACTGAACAGCTGAATACAATAACAAAGGAAATCATTAAATTCAGTTGGTTAGTTGAAGGTCAAATTTTGACCAGAATATTTACTTACGAAATGTTGACAAATATACTTATACTGTCATAACAATAATTTAGTTAAAAATTTATTTCGGCGCAGATGTATGTGTCTCTCGGCTCTACTAAAACGAGCAAAAACTTGTCATTTATGCATGCTAAATTAAAGTATACTAAATTCATTACAACAAATTATTATTAACACGTATATTATTAGTTATTACATTAATCTTCCCCGCACAAATCCAAAATAAAATTTCATTTTAAATAATTACACTTTTCTACACATCATTGCCTTGTTCATTTCATTGTATTCCTTCAATTTCGATTTCAAAGGCTTGCCACTGTCTCTTAAAGAGACATTCACTTATAGTTTAGATGCTTTAAACTTTACCAAAACATTACTTATTAATTAACCACGTTAATGCTTATCAACCCTTGTATCTCAACCCTGCATTATGTTGTTGTTGTTGTTGGATGTAGAAAACCAGGGCATGCTCACCAATGTTGACTATTGGTGTTAATAGCAACTGTTATTATCAGAGCGTACATCAAGTAGTTTAAGTCAGTACTTCCAGACTACTACCCACGCTACCACGTGAGTCAGTCCTGTTCAGAAGCCTCAGTGCTACGTCCGAAGCAGCAACGTCATTAGAAATAGCCCTGTATACATTACTACGCCCTTTCTTTCGAGATGACTTTCGCATTAAAACAGGTGAACGAGTCAATGAGTCATATACAGATTCTTGTGAACCAGTTTGGACATTAAGCAATTTGCTTCTTACGGGTGGCGAGTCAAAGAAAATATTCATCTGTTGATCAGAAGGTAAATGTTCAAGCAAGCTGTTCTCATGGTTCATTATGAGTTCCTCCAAGTTTGTATCGACTCCATTAAGCCAGTATGTATTGACTGTGCCCTTGCCCTGCAAAAGAACAAAGCATTTAATACACTGTTTCTGGAGCATTTAATATTCAATCAAGTGTCTTAGTTGCTTAGGATCTTGGGATTAAACGAAGCAAAAAGCTAAACCCAAATCAAATCTTTCAGAAATCATATATGCTGTGGCATTAGAGTCAGCAAATGGGAGGAGGTTGTCGCTCCTGATTCAATATTAAAACAATTCACAGTCTACCAACATATGCATATTCTGTTTGACTGAATATTAAGATTGTTGCAAACGATGCAAATATTAGCAAATATCAGCAGGTGGATGGAGGCAAAAAGGCGGAATAGAATGGAGTGGATAATCCTGAAAAGCAAACAGGGTTTTGATCATATTTTTTGTGCAATTCAAAATAAAATCAGACATTTATATTTGCAAAGCTGTTGTCACATAGACTCATTACATTACGTCCCAGTGCCTCGCTCGCAACTCGCTCAACACAAGGAGCAAAAACAAACAAACGAGCGAGCAAAAACGAGCGAGGCACAGGGACGCAATGTAGTGAATCTAGTTGTCACACAGGCTTGTAAAGCAGCTTAAACAAGTGAATGGATGGTGCAAGAAAACATGCACCAGGACAAGACAATATACAACGCTTCTCTACCAGTCATTTCACCTGCTAATCAGCAGAATTTGATTGCACTTTAATTAAGGTTTGTTTACAGCAATGATAAAACAATTAAAGTATATCGTATGGAGCTTTGAAAAGACTGACTTTATATTCAAGCATTGAAATAAATTCGCATATGTCTGGAAAATACCAGTTGAAGTAAGAGATATCACCTTGACAGCTATCTCCCCCCTTTCTTCTGTATGAAATCCACCAATCAAATCGAGAACTTCTTTTGTCGACTGGCTGATATGCACCCGCAGTGCTGCAAAGAACTCAATTGATCAATTGAGATATCTCTGACGTATTGTGCAGGATATTCAGCAGGTGGCCACATGCGAAACCACAGCAGAAGAGGGCGCATGTTGGTGGAGGAAAAAGAGGACCAAAAAACCAACTGACCTGCACCGTTAGATTCCATTCTGGAAGCAGTGTTAACAGTGTCTCCAAATAAACAATAACGAGGCATTGTCGTGCCAACAACTCCGGCAACAACTGGACCTAAAATGATGGTGCAAATGAGCAAGCAATACAGAGAGTCATATTGCTTTTAACAATAGAGAGAGCCATCTTGCTTTTAACAATAGCGAGAGCCATATTGCTTTTAACAAGAGATTAAAAATCTACTGGGCTATAGTAAAACCAATTATGAGTCTTGAGTTGAGTTATCACAAAATTAAAGAAATCCAAGAGGTGAAAAATTACCCAATCATAAAATAAACGCATATCAATCACTTCATCACTGTAATCACCGTAATCATTGCTGTAATTGATTACTAACCTGTGTTGATTCCAGCTCTGATGGATAATTTGTAATCCTTTTTGTGAGCCACTATGATTCTCTTGAGACTCATCATGAAATGGAGGCTCATCAAGGCAACCTCCTTTGCATGCTGCTTTCCATTTCGAATTGGTAAGCCAGATACTACCATGTAAGCATCTCCTATAGTCTCAACCTGAGACAAGACAAACAATCTACATTAGTACAATACTAGGAAGGCTGGCGCGCTTTTAGTACAATATATTGCGGAGTAGGTGCATGTACTGTAAAGAGCCGCTATGGAGGAGAATGGAGATGACAAGCTTGATGAAATTAATCATTTTGAACAAGTTTGATAGATGTAACATACCTTGTAAACATCGTAGAATTTGATAATGCTGTCAAACACCGTGTATAACTGATTCAATAGCTTCACGACCTACAAAAAGAATCCACAAAGCATTAATGAAGACATTCAATAGATTCTCAGTCAATCTTAATAGCTACTCCCGTGGATAGAATCTAGATACCACATTAAGATGCCTTACCTGCATTGGTGTGCTTTCGGCGCACAGAGACGTAAAGCCAACTATGTCACTGAAGTATATAGTAACTTCTTCAAACGTCTCAGCCTCAACTTCTTTGCCTTTCTTCAATTGTTTTGTTACTGTTCGTGGCAGCATTCGCTCCAACAATACCTCGATCTTCTTCTTCTCAACAGACAATTGGCCAGTACGTTGTCCCACCATGTTTTCCAGTTGTCCAGCATACTCCTCCATCATATACATCATGTTATCAACTATATTTCGCTTCCTACAAAACGCAAAACATCACAGACTTAATATTATCAAGAGCACAAGTTGCATTAACAAATAACAGCGCACGGTCACAAAATGGATACTCACAAACCATTGGCTTTCATTAACGATTCCAAGTCCTTACGCAAATCAGAGAAGGAAGGCCGTTCCGCAGGGTTCTCGTTCCAACATTTACGCATTACAACTTCCAAATCTTCGGCATTTTTTATTGGACATTGGATGGATGGTCGAAAAGGAAGCGAACCCCCTTGCTTCACTCGACTGATAATATCTAGAATAGAATTTTTATGCGATTATATTATCCATACCAATATATTATATGATATTTGACTATACCACATCTTTCACTGCAACATTTCAAGCTTACCTTCTGGACTTAAGTCACACTCGCTCCATGCACCATTTCTTGTGTGACATTCATGCAAAATTATGGCAAAGCTGTAAATGTCACCCTTCTGGGTCCCTTTTACAGGGAAATTGGGCATTCGCAAGAGCTCAGGAGCACGCCACAGCAGTCCTGAAACACAGATATATTGTCAAATAAAAGAGTGGGGCTATTAAACTAGATACTTGAATAGTAAGTGGATGTGTTTTGGAACTTACGCCTTGCTTCCTGTGACTCCCCTTTCATGCATTCCTTTGTTAGAGTGCTCAGACCAAAGTCAGTTATTTTCAAAGTCCATCGATTATCGATGACACAATTCGAAGATTTCAGATTACCATGGGATCTGATATCAGTCCTGTGCAGGAAAGCCATGCCCTGAAAGATGGAGAAAGTTAGGAAATGGCAATCAATAATATAACAAAATGAGGACTATGAAAATTATTTTTGAAGAATAAAATATTTCATTACCTTTATTACATCGGATATCAATGAGAGAAGAAAAAGTGTTTCCAACTTAATGTTGTTGTCCTCCAAAACATCCTTAGAACACAAACAGGTAAAAGCATTAGACATAAAATAGAAGAGATAGAGATTGTATATTAAAGTTTTACAGCAATCAAAGGTGTTTTACGACTACGAATTGGTTGGTACCTCTAAGCTTCCTCTTTGAGCGAGCTGAGTGAGAATCAATACTCTGTTTGGTCTTACGTGAGCACCAATGAAAAGGTTTATATTGTCATGCCTTAGTTCCGTCATCTGTGAAGGAGAATGACAGGCAATGAGGGTGTACTTTTAAAGCTCAAAAGCATCGGTTAAAGGGAAAATCATCTAAAGCGAAATGTAGAAGAAAAGTTGAAGGAGATTAGCGAAAATTGAACGGTCAAAAAAATTTTGAAAAATGAGATAAAAGATTGAGGGAGGGGAGAAGCATAGAGCTCGATAGAAAGCAATGCGAAATAGAAATCAAAGTAATCTCACTTGTTTCAATTCGAGTAATATGGATCGTTTTAATTCAATGTTGTTAGCCTGAAGAATTTTAACAGCAACGAGCGCTGATTTGTATTTAGCAACAGCAGTTGAAGATTCAGTATCCGTATCAGGATTAGGTGATAATGGCATATGCAGATCTCCAGCCTATGAAAACAAACGCACACTGCACCAGTGGTGTAAGGTACACATCGGTGAATAAAGAAAGTAATGAAACAAAAGGAATGGAAAATCAGTGAATTAAGACAGCAAGGCATACCAGACTGATCATTGAGGTAGCAGGATTAAGACAGTCTCCAAATTCCAATTCATTTATATCAATCTCCCAAAGTTTGCTTGCCAAAGACCTCTCTAGCCGATAATTTCTAACATAAAAAGTGAAAAGGATGTATTAATGCAAACTCCTTGCTATTAGTAATATTCCCATCAAATCTGATTACTTTATTTTTCAACCCTAAGTCAATGGCGGATACCCAATTTAATATACTTGGTGTTGGCGTTCACAAAAAAATTAATGTTTAAATATTTATGCTATATGGCTGGAAATGGGCTCAGAGATAAAAAAGCCCAATCAATGAGATTATTTATAAGTGATGTTTCCATGGCTTAAATTAAACCAAATTAGACATGTCATGCCTCATGTCAATGACCAATACACCAATTGGATCATCTTAGGCGTAAGTTGAGCGAAAAATGTTGCAACTAAGGGATTACCTGTACTTGAAAAGAGGAACCAAAATAAGTATCATAACCAATATTGACACGGAAACTGAAATCGCCAATGGACGAACAACTAGAAAGAATAATGCAATATGAAATAATAACAATAACAATAATAATAATAAGTATTAAAATTAAGTAAGAAATTTGAAAAGGGTTGAAGTATATACTGCTTGTAAAATTTATTCATCGAATTACAACTAATTAAATTATTCATGGAATTCTATGCCTTATAATAAAACTTCTGCTTGCCTGGACTCAATAATTATACAGCTGCATATAAAATAGTGCATTTTTCATGTCAATATTGACTAGACATTATATCCATGATAAAGCGATGGCGGTTTACCTAATGCTAAATCAGACTTGAGAAAAAATTTTTACAAACAATTTTACAATCACCCGCAGTTGTTTCAAGTACTCGAAACAACTGCGGGTGATTTTCTATTAAGCTTTTCTATTAAGATTTTCAGCTTTTCTATTAAGATGCAAAACTAGATAATAAAAATTCAATTGAGATTTTCGAGATTTCGGATTCAATTGGCCACCAACTGCGAAATTAAAAAAAATCAGTGGCGTTCAATTTCAACTTTCAGCGAGTAATCTGCTCTTACTAGTAATATTATTTATCGATAGTATTGAAGCAGTTTTCAAATGTAGATATCTGTGAGAAAGAGGCCCTTTCGGCTATCGAGAAATTCTGTATTAAAAACAGCGACATGGGATTTTAAAACTGAAATTAACGGCTCCAGGTTGAAGTTGTTTGGCTAAAATCCGGACTGAAGGAATCTGGATTGCAGACCTAGAATGCCTTAGGTCGGAAACGGCGGTGTAAATGAGTGTGTGATAAGATGAACAGCGATAAAGGAAACTTACAATTACTATTCTGTTTTCCTGTGCAGTCCGCATTTTCGCAACGATCAATATGCGCGGTTACGCCAGCAGGCCAACTGAGTTTGGCAATTTCTTTATAAACCAATACCGGATTACTACTATTTTTGGGATTTTTTCTCTGTACAAAGTCCGCTGTGTACACCATATCTAAAAAATGAATATTTCTATGTCTTAACGTCAAAATGCAGGCATATTAAGTGCAGATTGAAGTTAAATATCCATTGACCAAACTGCTCACAGTGGGAAAGTAAAAACAATTTTTCTCCAAATTCACAGTTTCTTACTGCTATCTAAATTACAAATAATATTAAATTAATAAATAATGGAAGGAAATGAAAAAATGTTTGAGACCCACCAATTTTACTTCCATTCTGGTGGGTTGTGTAAAGCTCGTAATGGAATTTTGCATACATTCCTTTATCAGCTAATGCCTCAAGAGTCATCGGATGTCCGAGACTGCCTGGAAGAACATTCAAAAAAATTAATTGCTTCCATGTCCTCCCTACAGTCTGGGAATAAATCCAGCTGCAAAAAAGTCTAATATAATGTTTAGAAACTATTGCAAAGAAAGGAGCAAAAGGATGCATACATACTTTGATATTTCAATCCCCTCATATTTTCATAGATAGCTGTGCCATTTTTAACATTCTTATTCTGTGCCAGTGTTTTATTAGCTGCCAAAGCATACACCATGACAGCATCATATAGGTAGTAACCAAGTGCTGGTATCTATAAAAATATTGTATTATAAAACTGTGATGAAAAATGACTGCATCAATAGATGGGTTGGCAGTGAGGCATACAATAAGTGTGTGGATACAGTCCAACACTTAAATCTTCTATCTATCAACATGCTTTTGAATTACGCTCATGAAATAATCATTTACCATGTCCATTGGGAAATCAATATAATAATCACTGTAAAATGGCGCAGTATTGCTTTCTGTTCGCATTTTCATCTGAAATTCTTCAGTTTCTTTTGTTTGTTTAATTGTTGGACCTAGCAATAATGATGTTGCAAATGCTTCTTTCACTCTTGCTTTCGCTTTTTCTTTTGCCTTTCTATCCTCTGTTGCAGATTCATAATCCGAGATGAACCATTTAAAGGGCCTTCTGATTCTGACAAGGAATTCCACGGGGGACATGGTGACAAGGATGAAAGCATATGCACCATTTGTCATACCCAGCTCAGATGCATAAACCAATGCTTCTCTTGTCACTGGGTAGCTGCATAAAAATACCACAACTAAAAGAAACAATGGATTGTTTACTTTGATGTTGTCCATAACTTATATTTCAACCTTCTTTAAAGTGTGGTATTAAAATATAAGCAAATTAAATTAATATTGTGAATATGTCTATGTCTGTCTGTTCAGTGATTAGCATTAACATTTTGAGAAAAGTATTCCATATCAAGTGTTAATGACATGATAAACTTTTATTCTTATTAAATATGAATTTTCTTGTAACATCAACAACTTCTGGAACTATCTTTCAGCAGGTGACATTCCTGCATATGATTTCTAATTACCTCTGACTTTCCTTTTTATTTTGGACATGATTGATCGTAGCAAAACTCCATGAGATTCTGATTTGTACACGTATGACTCTGGCACAGATTCTTCATAAACAATTTTGATTCCGTAACTTCTAATTTCCTTAGATATGCGCTCACTACTTGTCAAACGAAATGAATACGGCTGTTTATTGGTTATCAATGCAATTTCATCCCAACCAAATTTCTGCAAAACTGCAACAACAGAAGGCACCAGTTGGACAGTAAGCGGATAGGTTCTAGTGAACAACAGATTTGAATGCTTCATCATAAGGTCCTCTCCATCGCACACCTGCAAATACAGACACACAGATGGGTTTGGTAATAGCTATTGAGATACACAGATAGCTATCACGTAGATAACAGTTTTAATAGTCTAATCAATTATACAGCAGTCAGACAAAAGAATTTACTCACATGCGAAACAACAGGTACATTTAGGGCTGAAGCTATGGTGGCCAGAGGAAAGCAATGCCACCCAAGTCCAACCAGAGCTGCAACATTTTTTTCAGTAAATTGCTCGTACATTGCTTTGACTCCAGTCTTTTCGACCATTTTGGTATCATTAAAAACAAAGCTTAACTCATGTCCTGGCAGTAAATTTGAATCTTTGTTAACTTTATCCAGGGCGATTTTAAATGCAGCCGCATACTCCTTACCTTCGGAGAGCGGAGATCTCAAAAATCGACAAGGAGAATTCTGACAATAAGGGAAGATCAGACCCAGTGTTAACTTCTCTTTTCTCCTCTGGCTAGGCCCATACTGACTTGAATCATTCAACCGTGTACTTTTCAGCACTGCACCTGCATTTAAAACTGCCAAAAGCAGACAGCAAACAATAACACAATTTCCATTCGAAGAGAGCATCTCTATAATAATCTGTGTCCTTCAGAAGAATCATCAATCGATGTTAAACATGTTCTCGACATTTCTCCCAATTAGTTGTTTTTTTGACAGCAGGAGGCATCAATAATATTCCGTGCGTGCCGTTTGTGTTGTCTGCTTTGCCATTATGCCACAACAAGGCCTGTGATAAACTGGGAACGAGTCGGTCGGTGACGTCATAGATTATACAATAATAAAAGAAATTCATGGTGTAAACTTCTTATCAAAGCAGATACTAGCTGTGGGTTTCTAATGTCACAAAGACAAACCAAGTAAGATTAAAGAATTTGCTTTTATAAGTCGTCAAAGATAATTATTTTGGTGATATAAAATGTCAACAACAATTAACGAAAACAATAACAAATTAGACATGCCATGCCTTAATTAAGCTTTCATAAAAGCAACTTTACAAAAGCTTTGTAAATAGTAAACAAAAATAGAATAACAACAATAAATTAAACTGCTGTAATAGCTTACTTAGCCTGGTCCTCCAAAAATACAACCCAGGCCATCGTGTTTGCTTCTAGTTTCACTAACACAGCTCAGCTCCGCCATCCTTGGACAAACTTCCTTTGTGAATGCTTCCTGCTGCTTGGAAATCAAACCGCGCGGAGTAAGGGGGCGTTTAACTAACTGCGCGGTTGATAGTATCCTTTTTCAAAACGCCACTATAGCGTTATGGTAAGCCACATTTATAGGTTAATAGTTGAAACGACGCTCAGCAAATTATAGCTTTGTACCCTGGGGAACAATTTTTTATAAAGGCCGAGGTTGTGCACTGCCCAGATTTGAAAACTTGTTGATAATACTCTCTATTATCAAAGTCCATCTGTGTCGCGGTTATGACGTCATAGCAGATCACTATTATTATACCCATACCAATCCCTTATACAAGTGAATCAATTCAAAGAAATGTAGCGGCCTGATATTCCGTTACATATTTAAAGTCACTTAGGCTGAAAATAATTGATTTTATTCGTTGTGGAACCTTTAGGAAGCAAAACCGTGTGGTGTTACACAAGTTGAAAATTCAGATTTTGGTAAAGTTCTGGAATACTTCAGTAAAATCCCGTGCCGCATCAGCAAATATTTCAGTAAGTTTGTGGGATGTCAAAACCATGTCACTTACCTTTAACTTGAGCATCCATATTATCCAGTATATCCAAAAATATTAACTTTTACAACGTTTTTTGCAATTCAATAAATTTAGGCCGGGTCCATCGTTCCGCAATAAATCATCAACAAGCGTAACGTCATGTATGCTCCTGCGCAGTACCAATTAATATACTACTGCGCATTCTCACAACCCTTCTCCTCCGCGTAACCCTAACCCTAACCCTAAGCCTAACCCTAAGGCAATGCCTCACCCACTATGGGTAACCCATACGTCACAGATGCTCCTGCGCAGTACCAATAAATACACTACTGCGCATTCTCACCACCTTTCTCCTCCGTGTTACCCTAACCCTAACCCTAAGGCCAATGCCTCAGCCACTATGGGTACCCATACGTCACAGATGCTCCTGCGCAGTACCAATTAATATACTACTGCGCATTCTCACAACCCTTCTCCTCCGCGTAACCCTAACCCTAACCCTAAGCCTAACCCTAAGGCAATGCCTCACCCACTATGGGTACCCATACGTCACAGATGCTCCTGCGCAGTACCAATAAATACACTACTGCGCATTCTCACCACCTTTCTCCTCCGCGTAACCCTAAGGCCATGCTACAATCAGTGCCTCATTTTCAAAGCCGAATTTAATATACAGTAAAAACCCGCATATAAGAACCTGCAAATTTGTACCCAGGCTATTGTTCAAATACAATAGGCTATTTTTATTCTATTGTTTTAATTAGGTTTTCAGCCTGGAAGGCACCAAAGTAATCAGTGAAGATTGAAATTTCACTTTCTGCAAAAAACAAATATCTGAATCTTAGATTCTGTCATGCATAACAAAATAAAATAAAACTGCTAGGCCAGAGTTCGCTGGATTGAAAGCCAAAATATGCAAGTAATTTCATCCTTTAGTTACTCTTAATGAGAACGAAAATTCTTGCAGCAAATTAATGTTTAACGAACCGTAGTATTTCTTGCAAAAAATCTTTCGTTTTCCTTTCTCCTGTTTGTGTTTGTTCAATGCGAACAGGCCTATACCCAAAGGCTCTTCTTTGTAGTCATTCCGATTAAATGTTGTTCAAAATGTTATTTTTCAGTGTACCCTTTGCAGGACAACTTGGTTATGAAAGATTAACATAGCAAAATTTGCTCATCATCGCAGAAATAGTGGAAAAGGCGACCTTAGGCCGACGTCAGGTAACAACAAAACAAACTCAAATGGAAATGTTCGTCATGATAATAAAACACTAAAAACACAAATAAAACAAAACAATAACACAAATATAAACGAAGTACATGATTATGCAATCAACTATTCAACTACGTGACTTTCAGCATTACACAGCTCTCCAGTTTATTTTCCCCAGCGCCTGAAGCTAACTCTTCTGAAGCTAACTCTTCTGAAGCTAACTCTTCTGAAGCTAACTCTTCTGAAGCTAACTCTTCTGAAGCTAACTCTTCTGTAGCTCACTCTTCTGTAGCTCACTCTTCTGAATGCAATGCGTCTGAAGCTCACTCTTCTGTAGCTCACTCTTCTGAATGCAATGCGTCTGAAGCTTACTCTTCTGAAGCTCACTCGTCTGTAGCGGACTCTTCTGTAGCGGACTCTTCTGTAGCGGACTCTTCTGTAGCGGACTCTTCTGTAGCGGACTCTTCTGTAGCGGA